>JANVCC010000020.1:54454725-54618480 GCA_025345505.1 Todiramphus chloris collaris
AAGAAAAGAAAAGAAAAGAAAAGAAAAGAAAAGAAAAGAAAAGAAAAATGAAAGGAGACCTCCCTGTTCTAAAAATGTATTTAAAGACCACTAGTTAAGGTATGCAATATATAGAAAAGACTCCTGTAACTGCACATTTTTAAGGGGAAACTCCAAAATTATGCTGTGTTCTTCAAAACACATCACCTTAATCAGAAAGACCATTTTTTTCAACAAATGGCAGTATGAAAATTTTTATAAATGGAGTAAAAAGCACTTTCATTAGCTTGACTTCACTTAAGAGGAATGCTGGGAAGAAAGGCAAGAGCATTCTTCTTGCATATGTTTTTCTTGTTCTGAACAATGTGGGAAAACCTCATTTTACTTAAACCTAACAGTTCATTTTATGGAAGCAGCAACATTCTGACCATTTATTAGTATAGAGGGTTTGGCGTTGCAGGTTGCTTTTCTTTTCCTTCTTATAAAGTCTAATTTTAAGATACACACTTCCAAAAAACATTATGGTGTCAATTGCACTACCCTTCAGCAATCCTGTAATAACTTTATTCAACCATTTCTAATTATAATTATATTTTCAATTCCTTTTAGCTATAGAAACTCTTTATCAATCAGAGCACAAGACAGAAAATTACTTTATTACAGCTACAGCTCGTTAGTCTGAGTGCTCTTAATGAAGCAGCCTCATAATCAGATGAAAATCATGCTGAAGAAAACTTGCATCATTAGTCTGGGCCTTAATTACCAAGAAATATAGTCACTAACAATGATACTCCATTTCATGATACAGTGCATGCACCTTCTACAGTACTTGCAATTTATAATTCCACACACTGCTACAGAATCTTTCTATTTATTCATAACAATGGAGGCGAAAATATTCTAAATTTAATTGCGCAGATCCAAATGCACTCTCTCACTCTCTCCTGCTCAGATTAAAATGTCAAAAGGCTAATATTCTATCTTACAATAATTCATCATTTTAATTACATACATTTTATGTATGTGAAATGTCTCTGTTTTTTTTGTCCTCATCTCAATCATTTAGGGTGACATTTTGGGGGGACAGGCACATGGGAAAAAATCTCTCCATGTACATAGGCGGCCCACGCCACACAGAGCACCAATGAACAGGAAAAAAAAAAAAACATTTTGTTTCATCTTGAGTGTACAAGGTCCTTGTTGGATAAGCTTCAGACATAAGCACAAGACATAAATTTAAATTAATGATGGTCTTCGTCCAATACACTTATTGGTAAGGATGGAAAGATTCTTAAGTGAGGATTACGTTGATCCCTAAAATCTTTTAAGAATATGATCCATTATCAGGTTAGTAACTTCTCTTCTAATTCACTGCATTTTCTGTACACTTTCACACTGAATATGCTCCTCTTACATCGCCAGTAAGATTCCTGCACACGAAAGCATCAGGAAATGCAGGTAGGGAGAGTCCCCTTTGTCCAACTAACAAACCCACATCAAATCAAAATCCTGAGCACTGAATACCTGGAGTACATTTCATTCTAATCTGCAGCATGGAAAGTGATTCCACAGACATTGGTGGGAATGTTCACAACTCACAGCAGTGCCCCAGAGATCTGTACCTGCTCCAGCTTTCTCCCTGTTGTGCCTCATCATCACTGAACCAAGATGGTCTCCCAAGAGCGATAACGAATGCAACTTTCCAGCAGATTAACCAATGCATCAAGGGGGCACGGCTGCTCTGCCAGCTGCAAAGCTGCTCAGCGTAAACTGTGGATTCCACTCAACATCAAAGTATTTTGGCATCAAAATATTTGATATCATGATTTCTGCAAACTGCCCGGTCTTTGGCTGCTCAGCCACTGTTTGAGTAAGTCATATTACAGCAGAAAGGTATCACTCTGGAGTTGTTACTGAGCCTGTGATTAATCTCGAGGGCATAAACTAAATAACTCCCTTGTACCATCGAATTTTCCATCACTCACATGGTGCTGTGCTTTCATGCAAGCATTTCAAACAATAACAAGCCATTAGATGGGCTAGATGAACTTGCTGTAAAGATATTCAGCACGCCCTAATTTCCAACACTGTGTTCCACGAGGCATCCTCACTGTTGCCTCTGTTAAATGATCTGATGCATCTTCCAGTGATCTCTGGCAAAGCATTTTCACCTTTCAAAGCCCTTTATGTCCTCTCCTAAAATAGAAAGAAGCTTCCTTCTCTGTTGTTTTTTACTACCTCTTGAATGTGACACAGTTGAGGGCTACTCAACAAGGGAAGGAAAAGTTAAAATCAGCCTTATGCTCTATAAAACAAATCTATAAGTAGCTAGAATAAATAAGTAAATAAAATAAACAAAAAGGCTTTCTGTCCAGTCTGTCCTTTCCAGCCACTCTTATTTTCCTTCCCTCCTGCCACAACTCAGTATTCTTTTTTTTTATTATTATTTTTTATTTTTTTAAAAAAAACGTTTTTGTAAGCACAGTTGCTTCAAGAATTTCCATCTGGCACCAGCAACCGACAGAGACAGGAGACTGACAAGATGGACTGTTATGGCAATTCCTGTGTTTCTACTACATTCCTAAGCTGTGCTTTTTGGCATTGGATATAGCAAAAAGCACACATATTTAAAAATGTGACAACTGGAAAAAATATTCTTAAACCTTACAGTGCCTTCTAAAGTTGCAGAATGAAATTAATTTATACTATGACTACATTTGGCCAAAACCCATGGGCTCACAGTAAACCAAATGCGGTAAAAACCTGGCTTTGAAAGGGATTCTGAGGTTTTGTCTCTGTCCAATGAGAACACTTATAAACTTATTGTATAACTTACTGGCAAGAGAGCAGCATCAGGCTGACCTCCACTTGCATCACAGAAATTACACATTGTCTTTGAGGGGAAAATGTTCTTATGGTACCATATTGATATCCTTTGTAGGTTGGGTCATGAATCAGCATTGGCAGCCGCCTCTGACGCGGTCCGCCTGCCATCCTTCCCAGCTGGAAAACTGGTAACACAGGAGAGATGTATACATAAGAGAAGTGATGGTTTCCCAATTCCGAATTGATTTGTACAAGAATCCACTCAAGTTTAAAGCACCCTGCCATGCCAAAAACCCGGTCCAACAAATATACATTTAATCGGGAGCACTTTCTATGTGTTCTTGTCTTTAACAGCACCTCTGGCCCACAAGGCCAGCGCTGCAGCCACCAAGCCCTGATGCAGCTCTGCCCTCATTGCTCTTCTCAGGGGGTGAAGCCTCTACAGGAGGGATGATGGTTCTGGCTAATACATGGATTTATTTTGGTTTGGGTTTTTTTTCCCTCCGCTTTTTTGTAGCCTACCGATAAGGACGGGTGCGCAGGGAGAGGAGGAGGGCTGGTGTCCCCAGCCTCACCTCACAGCTGTTACACAGGGGACAGCCTGCGGGCCCTGCTGTGGGCCTCGAAGCGCCGGGAACACACCCGGGCCTCTGCCTCCCATCCCTCCCCGCCGTGTCTGGGGGCTCGACGCCCTCTGCTGGCCGCCCGCCGCAGCTCATCGGGAGCCAGGGACACTTGTTCGAGCCCCGTCCATGCTGCCCACGGTGCGGGAGGGGGCCCCCCCGTGCTCACCTCGGGCCCCTTTGCACCCACGCCCCACAGGGCCCTGAGGTCGCATAGCAGGCCTTTCAGTAGTACTTGCAGTGCGAGCCTAATTGATCCTTCTGGAACAATTAATATAAAAAGTAATAATATACCAGACTGTCAGGTTACAGCTCTAAACCATGACCAAAAAGCATCAAAAAACTGGGACAAGCAATAATTTACAACTGCTGGCATCAATAATTAAGCAATAAGAAATCACCTTGATGAGCAAAGGATGCTAAGTGTCCCATGATGCCCCATCATGTCCCATGATCCAGCCCAGGTGGCAGGACCAGAACCTGGACACATTCCCAGCCTGTCCATCCCCCAAGTGCTGTGCCAGGGAGGTCAAAGTCCTCGTGGCTGAGAGTAATGGGGCCACAGCTGCTGGGGGTTATGTTCTTTGCAACATCAGTCACTCGCCACCGACTGCCAGACCTTTGGGCCTTAAACCAGGAAGAGGACACACATTCACTGGCACGGGGAAGAATTATTGTCATTTTACCTGTCTTTGTGCTTCTACAGTCCAGTCTTGGTTTCATGGCCCACATCCCTGAACTACAGTTCAGTGATTAGATCAGTCTGTGTTAGTATGTCTTGGCCTTTTATCACCTTAGTTCTTGTTCTGAATGACAGTTACATTTGCTTAGTCCTCTTCCCCCAGAAGGATTTGTCCAAATGTTCAAAACTAAGCTTTCCAGTAGAAAAATGGGATTAGCCTGGCAAAGCCCTAGGTTTGGTAGAAGTGGAATAGCTGTGGTTTCTCAAACGCGTGTAAATCCAACCCATAGGTATGAGCCACTCATCCAAGCTGCCATTCAACTGCTCCAAAGAAGCACCATGCTGCCTGTGTTACTTGGCTGTGCACCCTCCTCAGCCGCATTCCATGTAAGCAGCCAGGAGAGAAGATCCAGCAAAAAGCAAGGAAGCTCCAGACATGGAGCCAGTAGACAGCTGCTGCAGTGTGAAGGACAATTTTTCCTCAAGTAAGACACACCAAGTATCCTGCTTCCCTGGGCCTCTCGCTGAAATTGTCTGCTCTAAAATCCAGGTGGAATGTAAAACACCATTTAAAAATAAATAAAGAAATAAACCAAGACACATGGAATTCCTGACTCTTCCTTAAGTAACCAATTTAATAACGAGCTAAGCTACACACAGGGTCCTTATTAAGCAGAGATTACAGGCAAGGGGCCTGGCCCATCTAGATAGGGAGCAATAGGCAACTGAGCTAAGGGACTGTGCAAGTGGTGCCATTTTGCTTGGCAAAGGGGCCAGACACAAGACATAATGCAGCAACTGAAGCACAGCTATGCTACGCGATAGTCTTCAAACATGGTATAGATACAACCCACTTCTACCATCCATTACATCTTTATCGAAAGTATAAAAGTACACCCATGTGAGATGACTATACTTCTTGCATGAAGACAGTTCTCATCCCCATCTAGTTTTGTACCTTCACCTCAAGGCACGCCTGCCCACTGCAACACTGTTGGAGCTCACACAAAACCATGGCAGGGGAAAAACAGGCCCAGAGGGGTCCCCAGGTACCCAGAGCTCTGGGGGAACCTCTCAGCAGAAATGCCTTCTCGTGGCAGAACACTTTCCTCTGACTCCTTCCAGTTGCAGTTGTGGACACTTGAGCCATCAGTGTTAATAGGGTTGCAAGACGGAAGTGCAGAAGTTCACCTGCAGAAGTTCACCTGCACTGATCTCCATCTTGGCTATCACAAGACACCCAAATCTCTCCTGAGTGCAAAAGGCTGTTCCAACCTGGCCAGAGAGACCATCCATCACCCACAGGGCAGTTATTTTTCCTCCTACATCACCATTCCCCCCACATCTTCTCTTCTTGGATACAAACAAGACTATAAATATTTTTCCTTACACATGTTCTGGGAGAAAAGAAGGGAATTGTAGGGTGGTTTTTCGTTTGTTTTTGGGTTTTTTTGGTTTGGTAGAGTTTTTGGTTGGTTGGTTGTTTTTTTGTGGTGGTGGTAATGGGGTATTCCTTTTGTTTGCATTTTTGACAAAGCTAGTGGGCACGGGATAAGGCAAGTCTGTGAAAGTGTGCAGCACTACCACTGAGAGCTCCCATCAGCCCAAGTGGCACGTTGCTTGGGGACACTGACAAAATACCTGGGGCTTCTGCTTGGCTGCGCAAAAAAATGCCCTTGAAATTGCCACGTCAGGAGCAAAGGTCTGGTGCAGGAAAAGGCAAATGACAGACAGCAAAATCCTGAAAGACCAGCCAGAAATTCATGACCCCTTCTGTTACTATGCCCATGGTCCAGTGAGATCACCTCACACCCTCCCAATGGCCCAGGATGGAGTCAGCAGATACTGCAAGTTTATCAGCTCTTCATTCACAAGCATCTGCAGTACTAAACCCCAGACCATATCTTCAAAGCATTCTCAAGACTCTTGCCATATGAAAACAGTCAGGAGCAGTTTTCTCTTGCTGTTGAATGATTATGAGTTTCCCCCCCCCCCCCCCCCTTTTTGTATGATGACATGGTTTGTATTATTTGCTCAATGGGAGCACTGCCTTTCCACTGAAGAGTCTATCTTAAATGTCAACACAGGTTGGTATTTAAAGAATTATTTAAAATATCACCAGTCACAGAATGTTTAATTATTGCAAACATCTTTCAAAAAATTCCACAGTAGGTTTCTTGCGCCAAGTGATTTATTTGGAATATAATTTCTGTTTAATTAATAGGGGATTTAGCTCTGACCTGGAGGGTGTGAGAACCAGCAAAGGAGATGTAGTTGAGTTAGGTTAACATTAAACCTGCCTATGCCTGTCGAAAGCGGAGAAAAAAAGAAATAAAAACATCAGGTTGGCACTTACTCAGATGCTGCTACCCAGCATATTCTCATGTTGATTGCAATTAAAAAATTGTAAAGGCAAACAGAAATGGGGGGAGGTGTAAATTAATCACCAGAATATGAACATTGTGCTTTGTTATTTATTTTAACTATGTCTATAATTTGCTATAGAGTCTAATTATACCTAATTTCACCTAAGATAATATCTGGGCCATGCTTTGTTATTCGTATATTCTCAGAGAGCAGTTTCTCAATCATCTGGCCTGAATTTCCTTACACCTTGAGAACAGTTGGAATCAAACACTAACAAGCTATTTGGAGAGGGGGGAAAAGAAAAAAAAAAAAAAAAAGAGAGAAAAAAAAGGGCCTACTTTTAACAAAAAAAAATTACAAACATGGAAAATGCCTAATCTATGCTTTTCAAAAAACACCAGGTTACATAAGAACCAATTTTAATATCCTGCAAAAATCTTTTAGTATGACACACATACAGCTGTCTAATATTGCTGTTTAAAATGCCCTTGCATTAAATAAGATTCTATGCTGTAAAATTTTGCAAGGTGATAAAACAAAACAAAATTATATAAATAAATATAAACCATCTGCATTTTTTTTTTAACAAGCCATTTGGAAATGGATTTCATTTATATTTAGAATTGTTTTGAAGTGTTCTCTTTTTTGAAAATGTCCCAGTTACAGTGTATTAGGTTTCCAGTAAAAAGATTAAAATTGCTGATGCACAAATAAACATGCGTGCACACCCAGAGCAATTTCCAGAATTATGAGAGCATTTGATTCTTCAAGGATACTGCAGCTGGCTTTTACTCACATAAAAAGGTTTAGTGTGTGCAATCGACAGCTCTGGAAAATGGATTCACGCACACAAAAATGCATTAAAATGACATTAGAATTTTGGCAATAACCAACATAAGCAGGAAACTGAGCTTTGGGCTGAACTTGCATCCTTAACTCCTTCCACAGCACTCACTGAAATGGTCAGTTGCATTCTGCAGGAGCAGAAAGCACATCCTTGGGTTTCCAAGAGTCATAGCAGAGACACCAAGGGACACTACCAGGGGAGGCAAAAAAGGGAACCATACTTTTTTGTAGGATCCAGCTTCCATGGCAACACCTCCTTTAACAGAATCACACCACCTTGTGTCAGAGGTCAGTTCAGCCTGATATCACCACCTAAAAAAGCTTTCCACTTAACTTCCCTGTATTTCTTCTACTGTTTTGCACTCCTACCTCCACTATACAGGACACTCCAAAGTGCTTTCTGAGCATTTGCTTCTAGCAAAGCCTCCCAACCCCGATGACACAGTGATGCTCCATCACTGCCCTGAGCACCTACATGAACCAAACAGTTTAGACAGTCTCAAATTTGTGCAGAGCTTTGTATGGCTCTTGCACCACTGCTCAGCACCTCAGGCCCCCTCACCTCTCAGCTTGCCATCAGCTCTGCCCTTAACCCCCCCAAAGCTTATCCTGATCTGTGGGTCAGTGGTATTAATCTTTCTGAACTCACTTCAGCTCAGCATTCCCAGAAGCTGTGTGAATTTTTCTTCTCAACCTCCCACCTAGAAGAACAAATGGTTTCAGATATTTCTGCCCCCTATTTGCTTCCTCTCTACAAACCCATAACCAAGATTCAAAATGGGGGGTTCCCCCCCTCAATATGAAGATGGTGGTATAATACGAGAAAAGGGCACTTTGTGCCAAACCAAGCAGGCAAGTGCATAACTGGTTTGATGATGAAGCTGTGACTCCTTTACTTCCTTTGCCATTCCTTCTCCAAGTAAAGAAACAACTGCCAGAAACCATTACCAAAAACATTACAAAGTAGGAGGAAGTTACTTTTAAAAAGAAATTAAGCACCATATTAGAACTGCAGGCATTTTCATGCCTACTAATAAACATCTGAGGGGTCATCTGTTTAATTTTAAATCATTCATTCTATTAATAAGCAAATACACTATTGACCAGATACCAATTGTAATTCTTCTCCCTGAAAAGAGCCACTGGGAAAGTTAAGTTCATCATCATTAACAAAAAAGGAGCTTTTATTGGACTTTCCCTTTCTATTTCATCATTTAATTACCTGATGCTAACATCTGATCAATGAGATCAAAGTTTGAACAAGACAGGGATTTTTCAAAGACATTCCTCTGGACAGAAAACTCTATTTATAAGCCCAGAATTTTGCCTTTTTTGGTGTCTGATTGCATTCCTGTACCAGTTGATAGATAACCAACAGCGATCTTTACTGTCTTCACTGTAGGATATGAGCTCCAAATTTTCTATGCCCTCCCTAGTGTGCTTCTTCACAGTGTCTCTGTTGGCATCATCACAGCTCACTCTCTGCCACTTGGGATCTCAGATCTTCCAACACCTAAACATTTAGATTCCCCAGGCAAGGCATACAAATAAAGAGAGTGTTAAGCGCTTAAGTAGCCTGGCTTGCTTAATCAAGCCCAAGATACCTATGGCTTAAAGAACATCTGAACTTGAACATATGAACTTATCAGTAGAAATATATACCTGCCCATACCAACACCAGGTATACAGGTTCATGTGAATTGAGGGAGTTCCTCTAGAAAGGTTATTCAAGTCCCTCAGTCATTACTGATTTCAGCAAAATTGGCAAAGGATGCAAGAAATTGGGAAGAAATGTTTCCAGAAAGGGGCTCAGACAGCACAGAGAGTTCATCCGGCTGAGCCATTAATGTGCTGTCAGTGATGAGTCACCAGTCTCCTTTTGGTACCCATAACAGCTCGCAGCACTAAGCATTCACACCATTCACATGGCAGGGACAAGACAGGGGAGATAAACAGAACTAGAGAAATGTAGGCCAAGACCCAAACAGGCAAAACTAGGCACAGACTTGCAAAGTATTGCACCTTCCCCTTTGTAGTGCTGACACAAACTCCACCAGGATGAATGTCCCATGCTGACATAAAAATATATCTGGTATTGAGGCCTTACTGAGACATGAACCGAAGTTTTAGGAAACAGATTTCCTCATAGCACACGCCTGTGGTGTCTTGAAGTACTTGAGCTTCTCACTTGTTATGTTTTGGGGTGCTTTTTTTTTTGCTTTAAGAAACCATGTTGCTTTAAGGAAATGTATCACAGCCACACCCACACGAAAAAAAAAAGAAGGGTTATAGCTGTAGCTGACTTCCTTCTGAGAAGAGCAGAGGGTCCAGTATGCCTGGCAGACCGTTCTCATGGGGAAGTCTGCCATCTTTCTGAGCCTGGGTTAAGAACATTACTAGGAAACTTCCTAGCTTGGTATGATACTTATTAATATTCATTGCTAGTCTTCCATGTAGGTGGTGAGCATACTGATAATAATAATATAAGAATGATAAGAAAACACTTTAGAGCCTTGGAATGACTGGTGAGGGATTCTGGGACACAAATTATATATTCCTCTCCCCTTACAGTGGCAGGGAGCAACATGGGAGTGAACAGGCAAATTCAGGATATTAACACATGGCTCTGTAGCTGGTGTCACTGTAACAATTTTGGCTTTTTTGACAATGACATAACCTATACAGCACCAGGCTTGCTGACACCTAATGGGAAACACCTTTGTCAAAGGGGAAAGAGAGTATTTGCACAAGACATCACAGGGCTGATTGGCAGGACTTTAAACTAGAAATGAAAGGGGGAGAGGGACGTATCCAGACTAGCCAGAAATGGCCATGGGTATCATATACCAGCACTTCTGGAGCAGGGTGCTGACATTTATGAGAACCAGAAGGTCTTCCACCCCCCAAGGGCAAAAACTATGTATTCAGCTCCCTCTCTGAAATGCTTACACACCAATGCACGCAGCCTGGGGAGTAAGCAGGAGGAATTGAAGATCTATGTTCAGTCGCAAGGCCACGATCTCATTGCAGTTACTGAGACATGGTGGAATAGCTCACATGACTGGAATGTTGTCATGGATGGTTACGTACTTCTTAGGAAAGACAGAACAGCAAGATGAAGAGGTGGAGTCGCTCTTTATGTGTGTGAGCAACTGGAATGCATTGAGCTCTTCCCAGGGTGGTGTGAAGAATGTATTGAAAGCTTATGGGTGAGAATTAAGGGGTATGCAAATATAGGTGAAACTGTTGTGGGTGTCTACTACAATCCAGGAAGAAGATGTTGACAAGACTGTCTACAGGCAGCTGGAAGTAGCCTCAAGATCACATGCCCTGGTGATCATGGGTGACTTCAATCACACTGGTATTTGTTGGAAAGGCCACACAATGAGGCATACTCAGTCCAGAAGGCTCTTGCAATGCATCGATGATAACTTCCTGATGCAGGTGTTGGAAATGCCAACACAGAAGGGAGTGCTGCTGGACCTCATATTAACGAACAAAGAAGGTCTGGTTGGGGATCTGAAGGCTGGACGCAGCCTTGGTGGTAGTGATCATGACATGGTAGTGTATCATACAAGGAAGAAGCAAAACAATAGGTAAGACTGGACTTCATGAGGGCTAACTTTGAGCTCTTCAAAGACCTACTTGGAGGAATCCCTTGAGCTAAGACTCTAGAAGGTAAGGGGGCCCAAGAGAGCTGGTTGATAGTCAGACATTACTTCTTCCAAGCCCAAGACAGGTGCATTGTTTTGAGTAAAAAATAAAGTAGAGGAAGCAGGAGATCAGCATGGATGAGCAAGGAGCTGCTGGAAAAATTCAAGTGGAAGAATGAAGTTCATAGCATGTGAAAAAAGGGACTGGTCTCTCGGGACAATTATAGGAATGCTGTCAGGGTTTGTAGGGATGCAACAAGGAAGGCCAAGGCCCTCTTGGAATAAACTCTGGCAAAGGAACTAAAGGAGAACAAGAAGGGCATCTTCAAATACATCAATGGTAAGAGGAAGAATAGGGAAATTGTGGTCCCACTGCTGGATGATGCGGGAGACCTGGTGACAGGGGATGCAGAGAACGCAGAGTTATTGAATGCCTTCTTTGCTTCAGTCTTCACTGCTAAGACCAGCCCTCAGGAATCCCTGACCCTGGCAACCTGTAAGTAGTGATGTTCCAATGGTGGTCACTTCTGTGTCCAGTCTTATTCAACATCTTCATCAATGACCTGGATGAAAGGACAGAGTGTACCAGAGAGTACCCTCAGCAAGTTTGCTGATGATACTAAACTGGGAGGAGTGGCTGTTACACCGGAAGGCTATGCTGCCGTCCAGCAAGATCTGGACAGACTGAAGAGCTGGGCAAATGGGAACCTAGTCAGCTTCAACAAGGATAAGTGTAGGGTCCTACATCTGGGAAGGAACACCACCATATACCAGTACAGGTTAGGGGTAGACCTGTTGGAAAGCAGCCCTATGAAGAGGGACCTTGGCATCCTTGGTGGACAATAAGTTATCCATGGAACAGCAATGTGCCCTTGTATCCAGGAAGTCCAATCGTATCCTGGGGTGCATAAAGAAGAGTGTGGCCAGCAGGTTGAGGGAGGTTCTCCTCCCCGTCTACTCTGCAATAGTGAGACACATCTGTAGTATTGTGTCCAGTTCTGGTCTCCCCAGTTCAAGATGGACAGGGAAATACTAGAGAGAGTCCATTGGAGAGCTACAAAGATGATGAAGGGACTGGAACTTCTCTCTTATGAGGAAAGGCTGAGAGCCCCGGAGCTGTTTAGCCTGGAAAAGAGAAGACTGAGAGGGGATCTTATGAATGTTTACAAATACCTGAAGGGTGGGTGTCATGCAGAAGGAGCCAGTCTCTTTTCAGTTGTGCCCTGTGATAGGATGAGAGGTAATGATAGCAAGGTGAAACACAGGAAGTTCTACCTCAGCATGAGGAAAATCCTTCTTCACTGTGAGAGTGACATAGCCCTGGAACAGTCTGTCTAGTGAAGTTATGGAGTCTGCTTCTCTAGAGACTTTCAAGACCCGCCTGGATCTATTCCTGTGTGGCCTGCCCTATGTGTTCCTGTGTTGGCAGGGGCTTGGACTCAGTGATCTTCAGAGATCCCTTCCAATCTCTACCATTCTATGATTCTGTGATTCACCACTCAAATGCTGCCTGAAAATACAATCTGAGGAATTTCAAGATGCAGAGGGAAATATAAAACAAAAAAAAAAAATATCAAAAACAACACACACACCAAAAAAAAAAAAAAAGAAAGAAAAGAAAAACCAATCTAAAACAAAACAAAAACAACACACCAACCCCAAACCTAAGCTTTCATTTATTTTTTCACCTTACAGTTTTTAAGCTAACTGCGATGGAGAGGAAGTATTCCCTGCTATCTGTGAAAGGAGGAGATTCATCAAAAAAAAAAAAAGGACACGGCTATCATGTCATCCCAAGTATGTCAGGTGGAGAATAATAATCTCTAAGTGACTCCTTTTTTTCTTTTCCTATGTAGCTTGCCCTATTCAATTTTTTTATTTCTGAAGACATTAAGTTCGGGTTTTCTTTCCTGAAAGAAAAAAAAAAAAAAACATTAGAAATAAAGAGAGGAAATTCATGTCTCATTTGTACCTACCTCCTCTAGCAGGCTTCATTCACTCAACGAAGGAGAAAGGAAGCTATGGAGAAGCTGTATTTCATGAGGAGAAGAAGGATGTAGAGGGAAAAACATCATCCTTTGGCTGTTTTCTGGATTCTTGGTTCCTGATAAGAATGGATGCAAAAGAAAGTAGATGCCCAGGGAGTCAGAGCTCACCAAATGGAAGAAATATTTAAACAGCATGATGGCAAGACTTTTTCAGCAAGGAAAAAGCCTTCCAAAGAACAATTTTTCATATGTTCCATAACCTCCTATTTTCAGCATCAAATTTTCCCAGAAGCAGTGGCGTTACAGTACCCACAGTATTGTATTAAAAATTTTAGACAGGCAACTCTATAGGAAAAAAGGGAAAAGTTAAAGGGATAAATGTCTGAGAGAAATGTAAAATTTGCTTTGTGGAAGAATGCTTTCCCCTCTAGGCTTACCATTTCTTTTCATCAAGACTGGAGAAAGAGGAAACTCCTATACTGGAATGCAACTTTGTCTTTTTTTTTTTTTTTTTTCCAGATATACAGGCATACATAGAGAGCATGTCCCAAGTACTAAGCAAGATGAGAGCATGTTATTTAAAAAAAAATAAAATAAATAAAGGAATTGGGGCATGAACCAAGCTTGGAGGTGTGCAATACCAGATGTAAGTCACTGAACAGTAGAATCTATTCTGAGTAAAGGACTAAAGGACCAAGAAGCAGGATGCTTCCTTCAAAGTGGTGTTGATCTTTAAGCAGGATTTTTTCTTTTTTTTGTTTCATTTGTAAACAAAACCAAACACAAGGAAAGAAAAAAACACAACAAAATATCAGTTACATGGTTTGACCTCAGGGTTCAGTAAAGAACCACTTAGCACAAGAAAGATATACCCAGTGCAGGGAAAAAAAACCCAATACAAAACAAAACAAAAGTAATTCTGATGACGCCTAGAGTTTCTCCAAAATCCTAGACCTCCTTTTTGCTTACAAGGATTCTCACACACATGCACGCTCTCACGCTGCTCCAGCAATGCAGTTGCATAATCCCTGACCTGAGGATGCTTCAGACACCATCCTTATATGCCCAGCTCTAGATGTATTTTATGTTGGGACACAGGAAAAAGTCCAAGCCTGCATCCATCAATAGCAACATCTCAAGATTATGGGAATGGATTTTCCCCTTGCTGTCCAAAAATGTCAATTCTAGAAAGCATAACACTTGTCAGTTAAGCATGGCCTGTAATGCTCAGGCAATACTGAATTTCAGTCTTCTGTGGTCCAGCTGCAGTGCAGTACCACTCCAGCAGGGCTGCTTATATTACACTGGTCATGACACAGAAACCCAAATTCTCACAAGTTCAGGCTCTGCTCGATTCTCTGCTCAGGGGCAACTAGTGAAGTTGCATTCCACTGTGAAACAGAGCAGGAAAAGGCTGCTGAACTACATTTTAAATTTGTATGGAATTTCCTTTCAAGCCTTTCTAGAATGTGCTAAATTTGTTGATGCACTGATACACAGGCCAGAGCGAAAAGCGCTTCAGGACTTCCTCCCTCCTTGGCCAGGAGCAGCAGGTGAAGGAAGGTGGATCCTCCACCTTTTCCTCCCCCAGTGTACCTCCAATAATATATTACCTCTCTCACTTACTTCCTTTCTCCTCCTTTACATCTTCTGTTGATGTTTTTCTCCATGCTACGGTAGAGGCAGTGAGTGTCAATAAGGTGATAGTAGGTATGATTCTAGCAAGGTGGTTTTTCAGATAATTTCTTATGACCTCAATATCCAAACAGCTCCTTTCAAGACAGTACACAGATCTAGATGCCCATATATCAGCAGGTATTTTGGTAGTCACTGGAAAAGTCTGAGGCATGGGAACATTTTATAGGATCCCTGATTTCTCTTTTTCTTCCCCTCTCTCTCTTTTTTCCTTTATAAGTTACTTGCAGTCATTATCTTTGCTATAAAGGTGCCCATGTCTAATATGTAGCCAAGACTGCAGCAGGAAAAACAAAAGGTAAATTTCAGTAAAAGCTTTATGACAAAATCTAGTCAAGCATTGTAAATAGAACTGCCATATTATTATTGAGAAAAGGTGTAGTGCTCATGCAAACTACATATTTGATTAGGATCTGAACTCTTTGCTGAACCATGAATCTGAAATAATTTAGGTGATACATATAAATTTAATTTCTTTGTTCAACATTCCATATCTGAAATGATGCACTGCAAATATGCAGGTCTCACTGAAGTTTGCAAAATGAGTCTTCTTATAACTTGCCTATACTGTGTGGAAATAATCTGAAATAATCTTAGAGGAAAAGGAATAAACCTATTTTAAAAACAGCTGAGTCCTTTAGATTGTATACCATAACTGATTTATGGAGATAAATGGAATTCAATATTAAAGAAATACTGGGTTTTTTTCCCCTTCCTGTGGAAAATGTAAATGAGGAAAGGAGAGGAGAAGGGATGCGAGAGGCAAGAGGTGAGAAGAGACGCAAGATGTGAGGCGAGACATGAGAGGTGAGGCGAGACGCAAGAGGCGAGAGGCGAGACAAGACGAGAGGAGAGAAAAGGTGAGAGGTGAGAGGCGAGAAAAGGCGAGAGGCGAGAAAAGGCGAGAGAAAAGGTGCGAGGCAAGAAAAGGCGAGAGAAACGGCGAGAGGCAAGAAAAGGCGAGAGACGAAAAAAGGCGAGAGAAAAGGGGCGAGAGAAAAGACGAGAGGCGAGAAAAGGCGAGAGGCGAGAGAAAAGGCGAGAGAAGGGACGAGAGAAAGGGCGAGAAAAGGGGCGAGAAAAGGGGTGAGAAAAGGGGCGAGAGAAAAGGGGTGAGAGAAAAGGGGCGAGAGAAAAGGGGCGAGAGAAAAGACGAGGGGCGAGAAAAGGCGAGAGAAGGGGCAAGAGAAGGGGCGAGAAAAGGGGCGAGAAAAGGGGCGAGAAAAGGGGCGAGAAAAGGGGCGAGAAAAGGGGCGAGAAAAGGGGCGAGAAAAGGGGCGAGAAAAGGGACAAGAAAAGGGACAAGAAAAGGGACAAGAAAAGGGGCGAGAGGTGAGAAACGACAAGAGGCGAGAAACAACAAGAGGCGAGAAACAACAAGAGGCGAGAGAAGGGGCGAGAAAGGGGGCGAGAAAAGGGGCGAGAAAAGGGGCGAGAGGCGAGAAAAGGGGCGAGAGGCGAGAAAAGGGGCGAGAGGAGAGAAACGACGAGAGGCAAGAAACAACAAGAGGCGAGAAACGACAAGAGAAAAGGTGAGAGAAAAGATGAAAGGCAAGAGGTGAAAAAAGGCCAGAGGTGAGAAAGGGTGCGAGAAAGGGCGCGAGAAAGGGTGCTAGAAAAGGCGCGAGAAAAGGCGCAAGAAAAGGCATGAGGCGCGAGAAAAGGCGAGGGCGAGAAAAGGCAAGAGAAAAGAGAGAAGCGGAATGAAAACACATGAGGAATACTTGGCTATTGTTTCTATTGCAGTGCCTGCTGGAAGTGCTGCACCTTGTTTTCCCTGGCCCAAGCTAAAGAAGGCAAGCTGATTGTGGAAATGACTTGTTCAGTCTCTATAATGGAGATATACCAGCTATTGCACATCTTTATTTCTCATTCATTAAACAAATCCAGTGTCTACTCCTATGATAGCCATCAACAAAGACAGATGAGGAAATAAAAAAAGGGAAAGAACAAGAAGGGGAATACAAATTAATATTATAGACTACTATATGGGCCCTATTACTAAAAATGAATACAAAATACTTAAAAAAAAATACATTAAGCAGTTATTGGCTTACAATGAGGTCAATATTGTGATTCATTTAACCCAAGGGACAATAAATCTTGATATTGACTGAAAACATAAGTCAATATGCATACTGTTGTGTGCATTCCATTATAACAAGGGGGGGGGGGTAAGTGTAATGGTCACTTTTAGGAGAAAATTCGTTTTGACAAAAGATTTTTTTCCTGACTTTTAAATCTACCATTGTAAACAACTGTAGCTGAATGCTTTGTCCTCACCTTTAAGGGTGTAAGGTGGGCTGATGATGCTGGTGACCATCTCATCCTAGATGTGTTGCAAAGCTGCATCACAATCAGCAGTCTTAGAGGACCAGAAAAGGTGACACACTGCAGAAGACAGTGACCTTTAAATGACTGATTTCCATAAAGGTCAGGCCTATTCCTGCCTTCTCCAGGGATAACTTCCATGAGCAGAAGCTAAATATAAGGGAAGTT
The DNA here is from genome assembly GCA_025345505.1 of Todiramphus chloris collaris. Taxonomy (NCBI): domain Eukaryota; kingdom Metazoa; phylum Chordata; class Aves; order Coraciiformes; family Alcedinidae; genus Todiramphus; species Todiramphus chloris. The sequence continues at coordinate 54,471,884 of JANVCC010000020.1, forward strand.
TTCATATTCATATGAAAGAACAGAGTCAGAGGATCTCTGTCTAGATACCTTCAGCTTTAATTTGTGCTGAGCTGTAGGATTCCCCCATCTCACCTCTAATAAGGGAGTAGTAGGCACTGGAGCTTGGTAGAGTTCATGATGAATCTCAGTCTACCACTGCTCACACCCATGCTAATGAGCTTTGTCCCTAATTTAATCTGAAATGGGCAGCAATGAACAACTAACTCAAGAAAAAACATCTGCAATGCCATGAATGATGGTGGCATCTTCTATACAGGAACTAGGGACAGTAGCACTAACAAGCATTAGACCTTCGTTTTGCAAAGCGAACTATTTGGGACAGCAATTTTCAGGTTAGAGGATGAAGCCTCTTTAAGAACAAGGCAATACCATTTTCCTTCCCGCCTAAGTCATGATTTCCTCCTCCTTACGGATATACCAACAGTTGGAACAATTTCACTGCCACTTCTGGACAAGATATAAGTTCCTTCCAATGCTTTTCATGATCTGAAAGAAGTCCATTTGGAAAAAATAGAAGTAATTTTCAAAAAAGAAAACCTTTACATTTTTAAAGCATCATTTAAAACCAGAGATTGGATGCCTAAAGTCCAAGCTCCCAGAGCATCTCATCTCCCACACTGGACTCTACAAATGCAGCCTGGCACTGACATAAGACCAAGTCAGGAACCAGGCAGGACAACTGGGGACAGCTCACAGCCCTCATAGCTTTGGAAGGTCATTAAAAAAACCAAACCAAAACCACAAACCAAAAAAACCACCACAAAATGGTTTTTGCAGAAACATTTTGGTGTTAGCAGGCTGGTTGACCTGACACATTGTCCTGCTGGAAAACCTCTAGCTACTCCTAAACTGCAGACACTGGGCTTGCCTAACTGCACTACGTTAGAACGGTTATCATTCTCACTTGCTACAAGGTCTTCCAACATACATCTCAAAGACCAGCTGGATCACTGGGAATCTACACATATCTCCAACTTGCCCCATTAGTACCCAGCATCCTGAAATGCTACATTCATGTACAGGCCAACCTACTGCATGAAGACTGACCCTGCATAGTGAGCACTTTCTAAAATCACAGGAAAAAAAAAAAAAAGCTACATTGCTTTAAAAAGCCCTTCTCTTGTAAAAGCACCCTTTTTAACTGAAAAAAGTTGTACTATCATCAGTGAAATGCTTTAACTGACAAATTTTCTGTGAGTTAGAGGAACAGTGTGTGACATCCCAGGCAATTGCACAGAGCCAAATGACTGACCTCTGAAGTCAGTCAAGGTGAACAGCAAAACTTATTGACTCAGCATGTGATCAGCTTGAGCCAGACAGCAACTGGGGATGATGCACTTTTTGACCTTATATCCAGATGCGCTGAAGCCTCACCATCACCACTGAACTCCCCTGGAAAAGGGGTAGGCAGTACATGCAGATAAAAGGAAAAAAATGCTCCTGTCCACCTGTGGAATTGCAAAAGAAAAATCATAGTACCTATACACAAGCATGCATAGGTGAAATTCTTATGCAGGCCAGGAAATGCACTTACCCCTATATGTGTATGTGCACGTATACATGCATGCATATATATAAGCATATCTGCAATTGATGGTACTTCAGCATATAATCAACCACAGGGAGAAGGGAACATAGAATCATAGAATGGCTTAGGCTGGAAGGGACCTTAGACATCTAATCCAATCTCCCCACCATTGGCAGGGACACTTCTCAACTAGACTAGGTTGCTCGAGGCCTCATCCTGCCCTTGAACACCTGAGGGAGGGGGCATCCACAACCTCTCTGGGCAATTTATTCCAGAGTCAAACATGAGAAGAGATACCTGTAGTCACTCTTTATTGCATAAAAGTAGCATGGTAACACTCATGAAGTTAGACTAGAGCCACAGAGTCAGGACTTCACCTATACTCAGCCACAGACTGACATCTCCCTCTTCATCCATCTTTCATCCACACTAGCTCAGGGACAGGCAGCAGGGATCAATACCTACATGCTGATCTGTAACAACAGAGAGCACTCCTGGGTTAATGCATCTTAGAGAAGACAAGAAGCTCCATGCCACTCACATGCAGAAAACACAGAGGTTACAGAAACAAGGACCATGCACAAGTAAGTCAAAAATGCCTGCAGTTGTTTTAGAAATTATATATCCAGGCAAGCTTAGAGGTGGTGCACTGACACCAGATACCACAAGCCATCTAGCTTCATCATTCCACTTAAACATCAAGGAAAGAGTGGTAGATAGTAAAGTTACTGCTAATTTCTCCCAGCACTCTTATTTGGGGATGCGTTTAGTAATGCCTGCTTCTCTACAAGTCAAATAAATCCTTAAAGGAAAGCAAAATAGCAGAGAGACAATGATCCATTGAAGTTTCTGGGTTTATATGACATCCTTTATGATTTGCAGCACTGATCTGCCTAACCTTATGGTGCTCATGATGAAGACAGTGCACAAGGATCAGATCAGCAGCAAAAGCAAAGGGAGGGACATCTCACTAATTTTAATGGAAATGTCAGAACTCTGTTATCCGGCCAGCCTGGTTTAATAAGCTTTTTCTCAGCAGGAGACAATTTCCCTGGGACAACTGTCCTCACTGGGAAGCACTAGTCAAAGCCTTGACTAAGGTCCATTTTAAACTGCAAATCTTTCTGTAAGCAGCATTTGACTCTGGCAAGACTAGATTCAGAACGTGGTTATACTACTGCTCACACATTCCTCAACAGTATCTCAGCAGTTTATGGATGTACTACACCCAGAGCCCCCCTGAAGACCCTCCAAGATGGAAATCAGCATGTGCCTGCTCTTGTGTCTGTACAGACATTAACTGGGGTGGCTGCTTGCAAACAAACTCTATGCCCTTTCATGCTGAAAGTCAACAGCCTGGTGTCTTGCATACAAGGTGACTTTCAGGTGAGAAAATCATCAGCTTCCCTGGGCAGCAGCCTGATGCCCTTTTGCAGTGGCACTCTGGCTGAGTGAACCTCAGTGCACTGGGACCACAACTCCACCATTCTGTCACAGCATGCCCACATGTTACATGTGCAGCTAATGTATGAACAGGAGTTCTTGTAATTGGATCATGGCCCTTGTAGCTCCTGCTAACAGCTGGTAAGGAGGCTGGGATCACAGTTTAGCTGCAGCCCAGACAAAGGACAATACTGGAATACAGAGTATGAACATAGCTGCTTTCAGCTTAAAATAGACACTACAAGCTTTGCTGGTTTTAGACAGTGTTAGGTCAGAGAAAACTGGGTGCTCCCCTTCACCTACGGGGAAAAAAAAAAAAAAAAAGAAAAAGAACCCCAAAAGAGCCCTAAAATTTAACAAAGGCATAGCAAGCCCCTACTTTCCAAATTTAAAACTCTAGAATTTGTTTCATGGGAAAACTTCAGGAGCCCTTATTCTTGTCCCAAGTAAGAAGAAATCACTTTATTTTTCAAAGGCACTAATCCTTTTGGCCTTCCTTGGCATGCTTGGATATCCTCTACCCAAGCCTCTGCAGTTAGCTAAGAAGCAGAAGGGCAGCACCTGCAGCCAGCCTCTCATCTGGCTTTGCAGTCACTCTCCTAAGGTGCCAAGTGTAGGTTGGTTATGGAAAAAACAACTGTATGACTTTTTCTGCTGTCCAGGTGTAAATCCACTTCTGCACTGACCCCCAACCCACTACACAATTTCATCACTAGCTGCTTCCATGCAGCAAAGTTCCAGCAAGCCTGAGCAACCACAGAAAGCCAAAGGTGAGTTCAGAGCCTGCAGGCAGAGCCCCAGCTATTAACAGATTATTTACAGGGACATACACACACCTTCATTCACACCCATATCCAGGCTGGGACCTCAATTCTTCTCCCTGGGTAAGCCTTCCTGCTCATAACTCCATCATCACCACACTGCTCCTTCCTCCCTCCCTTTGTGCTCCCCATGAGGCTAGACATCAGGCATCCCAGTGCTAAGCAGAGCCTTCACGCCGCCAAACTGGAGAAGGTTTGGGTCTGTACCTGTATTTCACAACTCAGGCCAATCTCAGCATAAAACACTCTGAATTTCTTTCTTTTTTCTTTTTAATCTCCTTTTCTGAAAGATTCCTCCAGAGATAGACAAGAAGGAAGCATTTTTGCCTCCAAGAAAGAGTGAAAATTACAACCCTATCTACATAGCAAAGGATACTTTACCCCTGGGTGCAGAACAAGAATTTTGAAAGAAATGTAAGCTAACAGAAAAATGATGAGGAACTTTGGATGTGTGTAGGTCTCTGGTGTGAGACCGGGATTCAATCCTTTCTTACTTATTCCTTCTTTCTGTTTCTACGATGCAGATAGATACTCAGATCATATAGTGGGAAAGGCAGATAAATGAAGTTTTCAAGATTTCGGAATATATGCAGCTCTGTGGTAGAGAGTCTCATCACATGGACAACGATGAAGAATAAGTCTCACAGAACTAGTAAGAGCAGGAAGACTAAATTAATTCAGTGCTATGATAACAAATTAAACTTTTTCAGTTAGGTACACAGGCTGGTGCCATTTCTTGTGCAATATATTTACAGTCACATCAGTTCAACAATGATGGAAAGTGGAACCTGATCTGAAATACTGCTCTTCAACAGCTAGATAAGTATGCCAGAAAATCCTCATACATGTAAGCCAGCTCTTCTCCAGCCTTCAGTTGCTTTCTGATAGTTGTTTAGTCTTCCATAAAGAATACATACATTTTTTCTGCATTCAAACATTTTATCAAACTGACATATAAAAGTCAATGGATATTAAAACAGAGTAGTACTGTATGTTCTTGCTACAGCCACAAATTCAATTATAATCCTTCAAGACCCCAGGGAAAAGTTACAAGTGGAAACACTGCTCTCAAAAACATGAGAAATGATTGCTATTCGGCATCTGCAAGTTTATTTCTAATGCCTTTCCTCAGGAAAGCAGGTAAAAATAATTTGCAGTCATGATATTGCTTTTGTTTGCAGTACTTCCTTTGTTTTGCTACTAACTACAGTTCATCTTTAGTGCAAGTCGTCTTGCTTACAAGGATACCAAAAGATTCTCCTCTACCTAGGTGGTTCCAAAGCATTAGGCTCATCACTAACCCAGGGAATAGATGCAAACCCAGGGACATTTTTTTCCCCAGACCAGTTACCATTATCTGCATTAAACAAAACAAAACAAACAAACAAACAAACAAACAAACAGGCTTTTTATTTTTTTGCACAGATACTTTTAAAGACTTTTACTTAGAATGAATATGGGACTCGTCACTTGATGATTAATTTGCATGTTGATAGGCAGTCAGTGTACCGGCTTTCAGATTAGGGACATTCCACTGCACACTAAAAGGCACAAAGAACAAAAAGTGAATTTCAATCTTGCCCTTCTTTTCCAGTCAGTGCATTCCCAGCCCATGTCTATTGATGAGCATTTGGAACAATACCAAAATGCAGTGTAAGATCAATCCTGCTGTTTACTTCGCTGAGCTGAAGGAACAAAGGACAGAAGAAAGGACTTAAACCCAACTATAGTAAAAGAGTGGGGATGAAGGATGAAAAATGTGCCTGATGGGCAGTAGCACAGAGTAAAGTCATTTAGAAAATAGGCAGCTCCAGCTGAGATAAAACCAATGATGATTTGTATTTTGTACTGTATCTTCAGGGGATAAAAGCACTTCTATCAGATACCATTGGAGGCAAACTTGAAACACTGCAGCAAAATGCTATGTTCCCTACTAGGAAGAGAATAAAAATTCTCATAATTGCCAAGGACTGTTAAATATCTGTTTGTGCTTGCCTTTTTCCTCCATGGTGAGATGACTCAACCCAGTCCTCTTTTTAACTTTACAGGACCTGTCTCATAGAATATTCAGCTGGATGCTTTTGTATCAAATGCAGCACAACATGGTGTTTTACTTTGATAAATAGTTATAATAGTAATTTGGGGGGATTATTAGCTTTTAAGCCTTTTAAAATAATAAAAAAAAAACAAACCTATTTCAAATGAGAAGGATGCAACTTCATTGCCTGAACTGGCAGGACGAAGTGAGAGAGAAGAAAAAGTTCTTGTTCAAATGGAAATATCTTAAAAAACTGTAACTAATGGGAAGGAGAAAATAAAACACTCCCTTCTATTAATAACAAAAATAATCCTAAATCAAAAATCTATTTACTTTCACTGAAAAGCAAGAGTATCTGACACAATGAACTACCAACATCTCAGTCAAGGACAGCACAACACAGAATAATAGAGATGGTAAAAATGAACTGCAGAACTGATGGTATCCTTGTAAATATTCAAGTACAGTGAAATTTGGTTGTTTACTGATCACCATTTACAGGGATTGTGCACCTATTTGGTTCAAAAAATTTCCCCCCATAGGCTATTACTCGTGGATAGGGATGTGTGGGTTCCTCGCTTACACTCATCAATGTGCATTCTTACAGTAAGGATAAAATTTGAAGTACTTCAGTTGATTTTCTATGATGCTTTGAAAGAATCTCTCACTGTCACTGACCAGCAGATGAACAATGCTCCTGTTTGCAGGAGTAAGCACTTAGAGACAGTTATAAATTGACCTGCCTAGACACCTGCATACCACAGTGTGAATATTGTCTTTGTAAATAGCATGCTGGTTTATATATTTATATATTTGTGAGATATATATACATAACTGGTTTGGGAAAGTTATTGTTTAAGGGAATCAGAGGAAGCAACAGAAGAATGTAGGTAGAAAAATCTGAGAGACTTGCACAAACCATGCATTTGAGAAAAGCCACCATAGTACATCAAAACACAGCTGTGCCAGCATAGCAGGAAGGATAAAAGAGCTAAAGTTATATATGAACATCTCTACTGATGACTCAACAGCTGTGATATTTCTGTGGGTTGATGAAGATCCCAAACATTTTCTTCATTTCATCTCACTTTCCAACCCCACTGTTTAAAGTGACCTGATGTGTCTCTTTTGTCCCAGGATACTATAGCTAAGAAACTCAGGGCCCTGATTCTACAACTCTCTTCTTTCAGTGTTATTCAGCAGGAGACATCAAACCACTACTGATTAAAGGAGCATATTAGAATTAGAAAGGAGGTACATCCTGTCTTGTGTTAACCTCTCTTCTATCAGCCCATTTCTGTGCAAGAAATTTAAATCTTCCGTTTTGCTAAAATATTACACCTGAAGGTGCTCTTCTGCAGTTCACAGCCTGACAGGAACCTGTCCAGCTGGGCCATAATGCATCCACCTTGCCTTGGAGAGAGGTAATAGTGTTGTGTATGGACCAATTCCCAGAAGAAGGAAGGGGGTTTTGCCTATTTATGGTAACTTTCTCTGAATGTAGAAGTATTTCTGCTTAGTTCTGTGTGCACACTCACTTTCCTTACATAACAAATAGCCATAATCAGATAAATTGCTGTTAATTTTAACTCTCTCTTCAGAACATTGATACAAGCACAACCACCCGCATTTGGGAAGACTTTTCTATTTTTATCCATAAGCATGTACATTTGGTACACTGATGGATCTTAAATTTTTAACTACGTTCCTCCAAGCTTGAGAGTTCATGTTGCTTCAGAGACAACACAAGCCAGTTTATAACCCTCTCAAAACAAGTGGACTCTGATAAAGGTTCACAGTTGAAATAACCCTCACTACAGTTGTAAAAATACAATGCCATCAGTAGAAAATAAGGCAACATTATTCTAAGCAAGTCCATAAATAGTGCAAGATTAAAGTGCCTATGAATTTCAGAATCTTCTTTACTTCTACATACAATTACATTTAAAACAGATAAATGTCCATAGTCTTTGAAATCTTAAGTCCCTGGTGTCATTTACTAGATGCAAATCTATACTGCATGTGTCTATAATATACATTCCTCTCAAGAGTATAACTCATAGGGAGTCTAGTGAGAAAAAGACTACCTTCTTCCTCTAGCTGTTTGGTTATTTTTCGGCCATCAGCCCTCTGATGAAATCCCTGACAGTTATTTTGAATTTCTATAGTGCCTCAATTAAAATAAATAAATAAAAAAATTGACCCAGTTATATACCTTTCCTTTTTAATTAAACAGTATCAGCAGGTGATGCTCAGGTCTGTAAGGCTGTATACACCCAAACATCTCTGCTCCTTTTCAAGATGTTCACCTTTCAGGGGCAACCTGCTCACATCCATAGCAGGACCAGCACAGCAGTTCCCTGAAGACCCATAACTCCAAGGACACACCACGAACACAAAGTTAAATTTTCAGAAGCTCCTAGGCATTTGAGTTTCCCTGACACCTCAGCTGGATTCCTCAGGTCAAGGAAGTTTAGTCTTTTTTATTTTGAAAGAAATTGCCCTTTTGCAATATGAGATGAAGGGCAGGAAATGGACATATGTATCCTTTATCCTTGCAGAGAATGATCTTAAGAATATTAAGTGTTGCAAGGGCAAGCACTTCACATTAAACAAGCTCACACAGATCCACCAGCCAGTGCTGATGGGCAATGTGTTCAGCACACCTAGGACAAGCCCTCTGCCCCCCGCCCCCAAGTTTATGTCTAAACAGACAAAGTAATATTTGACCTACATGCTGAAAAACAAGAAAGTAGAAAATAAAACACACAGAGAAGAATTTATTCAGACTCATGAAAGACCTTCTGAAATCTCACAATATTATTTAATTCCTTAATTACCAATTACTTGTATCCTAATTACTTGATTACCACAAGCAAGGTCTTTTAATGTTTCTGACACACATTTTTAGAGATTTTCCAAAATTTCACAGGCCTTGATAATTCACGGACATATAATTTGTTCCCTGAATAATTTCCTTGAGAGAAAAAGAAAAGGCAGACAGACAGACTTTGATATTACACTATTGTCTTTATAATTTCCTCCTCTTCCTCAGTTTTTTTAATTAATTGTAATCATGAGAATGCAAAGACTGAATGTAAAACTAAAGTTTCTTTTTGAGGCTGGGCCTGCTGGTATCCTTATTTTAAAGAGAGTGAAAATTCCCAAAGCTTTACAGAGATCTTAAGTCCCAGAGATGGACTTGGGTTAAGAAATCAGGCCCAAAATCCAGTTTGGATGACTTATCTTGGCACTGGAACCATCAGCTAAGTTTCTCCATAAAACAAGTATGGTAAGGAGCAGTTACTGGGGAAAATCCTCCAATAGCATCTGTGTCATTCTTGCTGATGTCAACAACTGAGTGGAAGAGTCCAGACACATCCGGTTCTTGACCTCTCTCCTAGTAGCTAGCAAGCACAAAGCTAATGCCCAGATACTTATGGAGATGCACCATGAAATCTTATCTTTCTTGCCCAACTCTAGTCTGCATTTCTTTGGACCTTCCTTTACATTTCAGCTGGCTTGGAAAGAGCCTATTTATTCCTAAAGATTTCAACTAACATTATCCTACCATTGTCCTCCAAAAACAACTCATGAGTCTTGGAGCATACACAGCTGGACTACCCAGAGCATCCTACTCAGAGGGATTTTGCCATCGGGTAACAGCAGCAGGCAATATCTAAGCTTCTTCTCAGTGACTCTGGTTCTTCAGGCCAGAGTAGTAGACACCCTGAGCAGACAATTGAACATGTAATTATATGTTTTAAAAGGCACACCATAAGAGAAAGAGTCTAATTTGTGTCTTAAAAAAAAACCTAAATAAAATTTAAAAAATAGTTTCATTACTTGAGCTTGATGAGAAACCAAATCCATAGGCTCTGTGAAGTTGTTACAGCAGTTTCCAAAACAGGTTCTGGAGCATGCCAGATGACAGGCAGAACATGAGCTAAGAGGCTAGGAACGAGAACAGCAAGTAACGACAGGTCAGAAGGCAAGGCTTGGAGCTATGCTTTTAAAGGGTTAGATGTAAATTAAATAAATGAAAGAAACCTGAAAGGCAGTGGCCTTTATCATCAGGGTCAGGGGTGTGAATGATGGCTCTAAAGGCTAGACTACATCAGCAGGGCTTACAGATGATGGCAGTAGACCCCAGGCTCATGTATTACAGCAACACAGCTCTGATCTGCAGGGACTAGCATTTCCAGAGCTTTTCTTAGGACCAGTTGTCTTTCCCAAAACAAAACTAAAACTATTCTAGGCTCCAAGCATGGTCCATGAGCCCTCTCCATGCCTCAGCAAATCACTTGAACAAGCAACAGTGGATTTCAGAGTTAAAACAAACTGTAGGGTCAGATCCCTAAAAGCTACAGTTCCAGGCTGCCTGCAGACTCAGACATCCATTATGTTTCAGTGACACCCATTGTGTCCAGTAACTATAAAGGCTTTTCCCTTACATATATTTCAACACCACCACCAAATGCTACTCCGATTCACACTTCTTGATATCCTTTCTTTCTCTTTCTCAGCTTTCACAAACTTCTGTTTCATATGCTCCATCCCAGTCCAGCCTTTCCTAGATATATGGGGTAGAGAAGAGAAAGGAGGTATTAACAGAGGTTTAAAAAGTGGCAATTTTCTGAAATCATAGAAGTGATTAAAATAGGATGTGTAGCCTCTGCACAACCAGTTTTCACTATATGTCTCCTGTGAAGGAATCGACTGTTATCTGACTGATACGAAGCAATTAAATGAAACATGATGATGGTATCTGGCTCTGCATGTTCAAACATCAAGCCAAACCAAGAAATTTGTCTCTAACACACTTTCCACTCTTCCCAGCAGTCAGGTCAAAATCTCAAGAGATAAAGGATTTACTGCTCATGCTACAAGATGTCTAGTGGCCCTGATTCTGTATTTTCTGAGAAAAAAGCTCATACAGATCACAAAAACAAGCTTTTCATCTGAGGATGGCCAAGAGGATCAGTCAGGTCTCTAAGAGGGAGTAAAATGGAGAAGTCTGCTCACAGTCATACAGGCAGCAGCAATAGAAGTCCAAAACAGCTTCTAGGACATCCTGCACATGTCTCCAGATACTTACACATTTTCCTATAAAAGAATGGTGCAAATGGCTCAAGCACCTGGAAGAATTTAATTTCCCCAAAGAATCAAGCATCTCTCCTCAGCCCTCAGACTGCAAGCAAAACGGGGGTTTTTGTCTCAGTGAACCCGAATACATATACTTGATTTGCAAAGTTTCACATTAAGTTTTGCCATCCTGAAAAGATAAAGTCCCTGGAGAATGATGCATGTGTGGCTATAGCAATAGCAAATTTACACCAGATTATTCTTCCATCTTGTAATGAGAGCAGACAGCGCCAAGGGGAGATAATTAGTGAGAGAGGATTAAAAAAAAATAAAGAATGAGAGAGAGAATAAAATAAGGAGCAAGGAAGAATGGATGTCTGAGATCTTCCCCTTCTGTACTTGGGGTCACTAGCTTAATTTTCTTTCTCATTTGAGTTGTTTTTAATTTCCAGGAAGTCTTCACATATATCTTGAAACTTTGCCAAATTATCATTAAGCCAATAATTTATGTCCTCATAAAAATGCTACAGTATCTCCCCTGCTCCATACATGCTGAAGGACTAGATCTAGATAGGTGGATGGGAATTTGTTTTTAAAACAACTTAACTATTTCACCCATCTCAGAATGAAGGAGAAGCTTTAAAGAAAAAAAATAAATCCATTTAGTTCTTCCCTCCCCAAATATAATAATTATTTTCCTGTGACTCTGTTCGAAACATCAGCACTACATTTCAACAGTATTAATTGCTTGTAACATTATGATCACCTTGCATGGCTGACCACAAATGAAGTTTCATGAGAAAAATAGCTATTAAATTTCCATGTGTGAGGCACTTATAGACATGGAATCTACATAGAAGCTTCACAAATTCATCATTAGTCATGGTTTCCAGATGTCCTATAGGGAGCAAGCAAGAAACCCAACGGCAGAGCAAATGTACAAACTCTCCTTTGCGGATTGTAACATGAGAGAGATGAAGGACACTCAGACAGTTAATAAGCCTGGCACAAAATGGATGTTCAACAGTCCTTCACTTTATTAAAAAGTGCATTTTCAGAGTGGACATTTTTTTTTGCTCACGTTGTTGCTACTTGAAAAAAACAAACAGCAAATAAGCCCAAATTTGTCCCAGTAAAATATCTACACACTTTAGTACATATGGCCATTTATTTGGTCAGATCCCTTGTCATCACGAAAGAGCCTAGTGGAGGGCACAATTCCAGGTAAATGATATATAGGAAACACAGGGAACTCATCCAGCCCATCATAAACCTCATTCTGAGCCAGCCCTAGAGGCAGTTCTTTAGCCACCAGCACAGTCAGCTGTCAATTGTGTCAAACCAGTAACGTATCAGTTAGCAGGGGAGCAATCTAAAAAACCAGTCATAGATCCAAATGCCTAAAAGATATTCTCAAATGTGGTAATTACATCCTGCAGCTGCCAAGAATGTCCTCAGAGAGTTCACAGATATTGGTTGTATCAGTGAATTGGAGCAGATAGGTACTGTAGCCTCATCAGGAGCGTTAGTTAACAACAGACAAGGCTCCCTCAAATTTGGAGAGATTTTGAACTGTCAGCAACAACTGGCATGGTAATCACCACTACTACTTAAAAAAACCAGTCTGCTCTTATTTTTTAAAAGTGTGCCAACCTAGAATCTTCATTGCTTAATACATATTAATTTTTAAACAGTGTAGGACATGACATGATAAGAGACCTGAGTTTCAGAGAGGGATCCACATAGATCCCCAAAAGTGAGGTTCCCTTCAGAGTCCCAGAAGTTGGGCAGCTAAGTGTGGATGCAGGTCACAGAAAAATCAACATCAGCTTCTGAAAGAGCTCACACACTTACTGAGGACTGAAAAGAGACCCTGTGTGTAGCCTCCTGTAAAGAGTCCAAAGGGATTTACTAACCAACCTGACATTAACAGGTGTTTCATGTCCATCTTGCAATAGGAAAAATGCTTGTGAATGATACCTGGCAGCTAGTAGATGACAGAGCAAATTTCTTCTTATTTCAGTGATAAGCAGCTCACTAACAGGACTGATAAGGCCTGGCAATAGTGACAGGACAATTTCCTCTGACCAGTTTCCAAGGGCAGAGATCAGACTAACTAGGACAGGAGTCACACCACAGAGCTGCTCCAAGAATGCCAAATCCTCAAGTCCAGGACCCATTGACAAAATGCAGTTTTGTCAAATTTTAAACACTACTGTGCAAAACTGATGAATTGTGTTTTCAGCTGGGGGGGAATAAGCTTTAATTCTTCTAAAATTTTTCTGTGATGTCAAAATGATGGATTTTACTAATCTAAAAATATTTTGTTCAACTTTTCATTTTAATAAATAATTCAAAACAAAATAATTCAAGATTTTTCCAATAAAACTCTTTTCAACTGTTACCATTGACTTGTAGAACAAAAATTATAATTTCTAAGAATTTGATTTTTTTTTTGTTTGTTTGTTTCTAATGAGCTGTAAGCTGCAGCTTTGCTTACCACAAACCAAACAGAAAAATCATCAGATTCAGACTGTCCAGAATCCTCACATTGCTGGAATCACATCAAAATTAGTTAGTTCTACAGCAGGATATAACATTGTAAAGGGAGTTGCAGCAATTCTCAAAACTAACAGTCATAAGAGGCAGGATACCTAGAAGATTAACTAGAAGAAATTAAGACAATCTGGAAAATAAAGAGCCTGTCATTTAACATCTGCTAGATCAGGTTTGCTTTCTAGCTTTTTTTTTTTTTGGTATTTCAGCATTTAGCATTGGTTTAATTCAGAAGACTTGGAATGAAGACTTAATAGAAACACACAAAATGCTTCTTGATGACCAAATATCAACCTTGCAGCATTCTTCAGAACCCAGAGACCAAGATATATCCAACCTTAACTTTGAGAGGCAAAAAAGCTCAACAAAAGAACTCACAACAAACCCCATACACAACTTAAGGAAATCAGGGATGTTCCACAGGAAGTTTCTGATGTTCCGTGGGATTTTCAAAACACATGGCATGTGGCAAGTCTACACTAGAGAACAAAAAGGAGGGGAAAAAAACCAAACCAAAACAAAACCAGCCATAATTGCAAACTAGACCTTCTATGGTTTGTCAGTGTGACCACCCCAAATAAGTGAGGAGCAGCATCCATGTACAGATGGGGCAGAACCCCAAGCACCAGCTCTGACCTTTGGAGGAGGCAGATGGCCATTGATATCCTTGGAGACATTTCCTCCTGCAATTATTTACTTTTCATATCTTAATTTAGGAGAAATTAAGCAGGAAGGAAGGATGGAGCATGATGACCTCAGGTAGAAGAGACCACTGCTCTTTGGTCCCTTTCCCCAAACTTCATTCCAGGTAGTTTCCCTTTCTAGTCACCAGCATCTTCTCCTCCAATTGAATCTCAGTTCCATCACCATGATAATAGGCAAAATATCTACAAACCTGAAGACATTTCCCAAAGCTGGAATAGCACTTCCACAGGATAAACCAGCAATATTTAAATGAAATTAATAATTAAATGATGGTACATCTGGTGGTCCAAAACAGATTTCCCAATAGGCTGTGGTTTTTGCATGATGGAAACAGCTAATAACATTTATCTTTTGAAAAATCATGAATGCTTTTGTTAGGTCAAGGAGAGCAGCTATTACTCCTGTTCCATTTTTAACTACTTGCACGTCCAAAAGCATCTTGTCAATTGACAAAATTTTCTTGTCAATATTATTTGAAGAGTCAACATTTTCAGGTCCACACAGGTGACATTAGGTTTTCAACACCTGTATTCAGAAGCGACTTAGAGCTTTTTAGCCTATCGAAACAAAACCTGATAATTTTATGTAATATTTTTTCCTCTGTTGGATAGATAAGTAGAACTCTTGAATCCACTGTAGAAGGAAAGCTTATTTTATATAAATACAGAAAAAGTCTACCATTCTTATTGTAAGGAGATCTCTAGAGAAGAACACATACAGTCCTGGCTTTCCATCACAGAAACTTAAAACCTTGAATATGACAATATATTTTTAAAATCTCAATTTTAACTGTTCCTTTGATTATTATTTTAGCAGAAATACCCTGCTACAGTAAGTCTTATGCATTCTCGCCCACATAGATAGCATATTAGCTGTCCCATCCAACCTTTGAACACTTCACATTCTCCCTCAACAATTGTCCAAAAACTTAGCTATGATCTATCCAGAGAAAAACAATCAGATCATGCACTGAGGTTGCACAAAATGGAATGCTAAAATAAAATAAATAACAGATTCCACTCTTCAATTTTCTAACCCAAGGTGGGCGATTCCTGAGAAATGAATGCTTTGTGTGATTTATTACATCCTAATATATATCTTTCAAAAAATTTTGCAGTTCAAAAAAAAATTAAATATTTTAAGTCCTAAGTATTCCTCTAACTACTTCAGAACCCACAGGTTCATGCAATCTCATCACAGAGAAAAAAAAAAAAAAAAAGGTTACAAAACAAGGGGTCTTTTGTGTATGAAGTCCATGAACCACGTGTGATCTGTGGACACTCCAAAAGTACCTTGTTGAGCTCAAATCTTTTAAAAGACTAATAAGCCCTGAAGCACTCTGATTAAGTTGATGATAAACAGATGAGCAGTGCAACAAGGGGACAATACCAACCCCTGCAGTTCTCTCTGTAATACCTTCCCCAGCATTTATTATTTTACTTATAATTTTCAAGATTCACTACTTTTCCTTGATTGTGGTTTCTTCTTGATCACCCCCAATAACATCCAAGAAGCTGCTGCAGTCTTGGGCTCCCTCAAGGGAGCAGTTTAACTCTCTGCTAACACAGCAACCAGGCAACTTTTGTCATGTTGACCAGGATACCAGACATTTGAGTTTGGTACATGGCTACATTGCTTACCTGAAGATGATCACTTCTACAAAACTTCATCAATTTACTTTTCCAAAGCACCAGGCATCTCCCCTTGACTTTCTATTACTTCATCAGACACAAACCCAAGTCACAAGCTTGACTTCTGCAACTGTTCCCACTCCTCCCTCCTCCCACATTCTCTTTGCTAGACTTCATGATCACAAATAAAAGAAAGAAACTACTGGTTTCTCATGACCTTTTCTGAATTTATTTATGCTGTGAATCTTCCGGAAAGCAGTCAGACAAAAACCATCTCCTTCCCACCCACACCTTAGCCATGGCATATAACATCACATATATCACATATAACTTTGTGATAACTTGTTTTAGCTCTGCAAGTAAACAGCCTGTTTGCAGGAGGTGTCAACACTCAGTTTTAGCATCTGTGGAGTTTTATTTCTTTTTAGTACACACTCTGCATTCCTCCTGGCTAGATCTGCCAGGGTTACCCTATTTGGGAACTGGGAAAAATGGTTCCTAAATAACAGAATAACTTAATAAAATTGCTGACAAACACAAATTTCAAGTCCAAAGTGTGTTATAGTTATTTTCATTTACCAGAGAAGTACTTTGCAGCTATCACTGCCATCACGAGCCCCGGAGACTGCACTGTATCCCACCGTGGGTGCTATCCTCAGACCAGCTCTGATGCCCTGCTTGGGTGCAGGGAGCCTGTGCCCAGGTTGACAAGGTCCCCACCTGCCTCACAGTCATCACCATTTCCCCGACAGCAGGTCACAGCCTATTTCTACAACGCATCTTGTAAAGCACATGCTTTGTCAAAAAGGGAGTAACCACATGTTGAATGTGTGCTTTAGCATTCTGTACAATTCTATTTTTAAAAAAGTGCCAAGACAGTGAGGACCCACCCACCAAAGCCACCAGGAAGCCAAAAGAAAACTATTCTTTCACCGCCAGTAGACACTTAATGTGAATATAAAAGATATTTCACGAACAGGTGAAAATGGTCAGCACAAAACTGTAACACTGCCAGAAATATTTTCATTTACAGGCCTGGATCTCACAGACAAATATTTGAAATAAAATAACTGGCCCAACACCAAGTAGATTAGTCACTGACTGCACTTCTCTTTTCAGTTGTTGTTCCCCGTCCCAAGTGTTATGCCAACTCAGTATTAGCCTCCCCAAACTGGATCTGTCTCTTTGCTTCTTGACTGGATTTCTAACATTATCCCAACTACTGCTTGTGGTAATTCATTTTCTAAGAAAAGTTACAAACTCTCATACATCAAATGAAGTTTTGTATCTGGTGCTCCCTATGAAAGCAGCCGGCACTTACTCAAGAGCTCTGAACTGAAATCTTTGAAGTCACTAAAACCTCTCACCTGCTGCAAGCATCAAATCCCTGTTTCTAGCCCCAGCTCCAATGCAGAAATGGAGACATGCATTGAGCTGTCACTGCAGCTTCTATAGAGCCTGTCATTTCCTACCTTCTCTTCCCCAAAAGATGGAATAATTTCCTTAAACACTGTCTCAGAAGGTACAAACCAACATTCGCCTTGAGACTGAAGCAGATGAGACATCATATGTGAAAGGAAACATGACAGAGGCCACTGCTACTCAGCTCTTCACAAAGACAGAAAAGGCCTCAGGGTGCACAGCAGAATGAGAAACTTCCCCTCCTCCCTTACCACTGATGTTTATTGATTTGTCCAGTTCATAGGGAGCATCCCTTAAGGTTCTGCTTTCATGTTTCTGCTTTGTTGCATGGGTACAGAAAAGAATATTGCAAATTGATCTTTCTTCCTTGCCTATGTTGGGAACAAACTCCTATTATGCTGGCTCCTCTGGCCTGTCATCTCATGCTCACTTTGCCAGAATATAATCAGCATGGCTAAACACCAATGACTGAGCTGATTAATTTCCAGCCTTCACCAGTGAGCCCATTGATGCACTCTCTGTTTGATGATCTATGCAAGAGAGGACCACTTTTGATTGCTTGACCCCCTTGGCCCTTAAACCTTGAGCTGTCAGCTCTATCACCTGTCGAAGTTAACAGCACACACATTGTTTTTATTTTCAGTTTAAAAGGAAACCATAACAATGGATTAGCATTCTCAAAATACGAAGGGCCTGATTTTCTGCTTAGCACTGAACTCTTGCAGCTCCATCCACAGGTGTCAGATGATTTCGGGGTGCTCCGTATCTCCAAGGACATGACCAGAATACAAGTTTAAACAAAATATATCTCAAGCTGTATCTGGGTACAAATTTATGAGCCATGTTCATTACATAAAATCAAGATGGGGAAAAACTCTGACCAATTAACACATCTTCATGTCTTAGTTATTCACCTGATTTGTGCTTAGGTAAGCACCAACAGTAACATTTCCACTAGCTACATCTAAAATAAAGTGCCTGGCATTCATTTTTTTTCACTTGTGCCAGAGATGTTACTGCTGTTTGTTTCGGATTAATAAACAGTTTTAGTTTATATTCTAGGAAGGATCAAGGAGTGATTACTGTTAAGGCTGTAAGAGTCACAATATTCTTCTTTGTACAGAGAAGAGTTTTACTTAAATACCCAACTTAAAAATGTTATCTTGGACTCCAGAGGATGTTTGGAATAAAGGAAAGAAGATAGAAATGGTAAAAAATATAGTGGGCAGCTGGTTAGCTTGTGTGGGGATTTTTGTATTTATATATATATGCATGTGTAATTCTGCATGTAATTATAAGTGAATATTTGCAGACATGAATAAGTATTATATATCTTGTATAATATAGACATACAATTTAACTGTAACAACCTATCCTGGCAGCCACATCTTCATAGCAGCCTGAAATAATATGCCTGGTGCAGCGGGGATACACCTGTGCATATATATATATTCATGAGTGCAAATTGGGTAAAACTGACTAACTAGTGGCAGTCAGCTCAAAAAAATTGTAATTTGAAACATTTCTTTTGCTCCCCTTAAATTCTGACTTGACTGCTCATCCTGCAAATGCTTTAGGTAGTGTCTCTTGGGAGAATATTTTGGGGATGCTGTTCTAGTGGTCATCACATGAGCAGGTTAGACCATGAATAGGTGGAAGATCAGGTGAGGGGGGAACTTCCCTGTTCTAATGCCAGATTTAATTCCAGGTGCTCTTTGTCAGTTATATGTGCGAATTAATCCCCTTGCAGGTGTTTCTACAAAAGGTAATGGACCCCAAGCGGACTCCTGCTATCCACAAGTCTAGACCCTGGAAGTGGATACACAGAACTGTGCTGACTCCTCACAGGAGCTCTGAGGAGCTGGGAAATTTCAGAATACATTTCACCTATCAAAGCCCTATGGAAAGAAAATGTGTCATGAAGACTTCATGAAGGATTATGCAGAAACTATACTTCTTGCCAGTTAACAGGTATTTATTCTTAATACTGATTAACTTTTATCATAAATAGTTCTTTCCCTATGCTGAATCTTTTCCTTATTTGTTCTACTTCTCTGCACATATTCCTAGCTGAATTCTTCCTTCTTGAACATGGATGACCAAAATAGTGAACAGAATTCATGCATTTTTTCACCCATGTTTTTCCCACTGCAAAAATGTCACATGACACATCCCAGGCTTGTGCTAACTTCAGTCATTAATTTGTGATCAGGTGAAGACTTAATACCTGTAGGTCTGATTCCATACAGAGTTTCCTGCTTGCAGCAGAAATTCTTTTTACTTCTTACACTTGTGACTTAAAATTTAATGCAACAATATTACCCCATTTCTCTCCCTCCTCAATGATGAGGTTGTCCAGTTCTTTATGATGAGATGTACATCTTCTATCTCTCCATCATTTGCAATTTTCAAGAGTGAGTTTCAGTAGTGTGTGCCCCATGCTTTCTGAAGAAAACATTAAATGTGACCAAGTCCAAAATTCTATCCTTGAGAACTACCTCTTACATGCTCCATCCAGACAAACAGCTCCCTTTCAACCTGGCCTTTTCAGAGCCTTCTTTTTGTCCAGGTTACAGTTGTTCTAATACCCTTTCATTTCACTTCAGTAAATTCCCTTGCAGGTGTAACACCATGAGCTTTGATGGAACTTGGAAATATGCCTACCACATTTCCCTCTTTAAGATAAGTAACAAGCCACAGATATGAGGTTAGTCTTGTGCAAACGTGAGCAATTTTCATGGTGCTAATTTAATTCTTCAAAGGGAGGATAATCTGAGGTCTCACAAGCAATGCCTACAACTGAAGAGCTGATTCTGAAGGTATCATCTGTTCTCTATGGATGCTGGTCTTAGTCCAGAAAAACGGTGGTATTAAATTAGACATAAACCTATAATGGTATTTGGAATTTGAAAGTAGAGCAGACTGACTGGGAACCTCATTTTCATGTCATCATACAGCTGAAGACCATGGCTTTGAATGACTCCTCAAAGGCCAAACTTAACTTGATTTCTTGCAAATATTTTATTCGTTCCTAAACTTTCTAGTGTCACAGTGATGATATCTACGCTGAACATTTCCTACAAACACACATGCTTTCTTGATTTTCCTCTTACTCTTGCTAATCCTTTAGGCATGGCAAGGTAGCCGCTTTCTACAATCTCTCTCCCTTTTTCAGAGGTGGGTATAAGTTCCAGATGTTTTTTGAACCTTTTGGAGTCATCTTGAAATCTATTCCATCTTCTAACCCTTGAACTTTTCAGTTCACCCAACTTCTTACATTTGCAAATATCCAGAATACAGACAATTAGGACACACTGAGCCAAAATCAACAACACTGGCACCAAAACTACAGTCAACCTTCCCATCACCTACAAAACCTTGTTGATACTTAAAGACCAAACACTTCATCCGTCACTTCAATGGATAAGAAATGCAGACCCAAACATGAGTGGAATCCAGAGGTGTCTGGTTCAGGATTCCTATTTACCAAAACTCTTGATTTGAATAATTGGCATGGTTTTTCTTTTTTCATCCCCCCACTATTACTAATGTACTGTAGACCAACTATATTACTGTGGAGTTGCAATAGTTACATCAAATTACCATACAATTGGCTTTAATCCTATTTACAGGTGTTTTTAATTAAAGAATAATAAATAAGAACTTATATCACTGTCAAAACCTAAAACTACATTGTTTTTTAAAAATCAGTAGATACTTAAAATACAGTAATTGTTTTAATGAAGTTTAATTACATCCTTACAAGAAGACAATTTGAAGAGTGACCTATTCTCTTCTGTAGATTTACATAATACAAGAAGCAATCAATAGTGTCCTGGATACCTGAAGCAAATATTTTAAAGATTAAAATGACTGGTGAAATAGGTACTTTTCATAGGGTTTGTATTAAAACCTTGATGGATTTTAACATGCAAATTATTCAGGGTGAATAACACTCTACAGTAATTATGCTTCTAAGAAAAAGTGAATTTAAAGCTGCTGAGAAAAGTCAACAAGAAATAGCAAAGGTGTACTGAGAGACACTGCACTGACTACAGCCCTGTTTGTGACACCAAACCAAGGTTTTGAGCAAGTGGGGAGAATGCTGGGGAAACAAGAGCCCCAACACTTTCTCATATTCCACCCCTAGTAGGAGTTACAAGACTTTTCTGACACAATACCAGCCCTGAATTAAGGATACACTCCTTTCCATGAATCAAATTTGTTGCTAATGCTCAAAACAAGTCTTTAACTACTTCTCTAGATGGGGTACTTATTCCCAAATAACATAGCAGCCCACCACCAAAGTCAAGAGGAACCAAATGTTCATCTCCTCCCTGATCCCTGGATTCCAGTTCAGGAAGGAATCTCCTTCACCAGAACACTTGAACTTGATTCCTTTGTCTTGGACGGCACTTTATGGTGTGCTTGTGTGCGCTGCCAGCCAAGGATGGCCTTGGTTGCCTACCAGCTGCTGTGGTAAGTCTTGGCACCAGTGAATACATTTGTGTAAAACACAATGTAAAGGTCATCTGCTTCCATGAACAAAACACGTCAGATAAACAAAACTCTCAAAGTATGCTGTTTTCTGAACAGCTCAATCCTCTTCTCAGGGACACAGGTATTTTCATTGGAACTGGAGAAAAACCTAGTTTCACCTACACTGATTTAGAACCAAAGTCAAGGACATTTCAGATGGCTTTTACTAGAGTAAACACATTCTATTTAAACTGAACACAGAACAAAACTACAATAATCATGACAAACTCTCACAATCTGCAGAAATCAACAGGCGGACAAAGTAATATGACCATAACTCCTAATACATCATGTGGAATTGCTCATCTTTTTCCCAGATCATCTGGGGTCAGGCAAAGTTATAGTTAAGCACCACATTGGAAGAGCAACATACATTGCTCAGAATTTGCATCCCACACCAAACAAAATTACTGAGGCAGGTTTACTGTAATTTTGACATGTCAGAGGAGTCACCTCATTTGGCCTAAATCTGGACTCTACAGGGATCCTGGAAGAAGCAGAATAAAATATGAACTATTGGGCATCCTTTATACACCAAAAAGGAGGAGTCATAGTTCCTTCTGGTCTTTTCTAGGAAAAATATCTATAAAAACAGAAGAACTGACACTGCTACTCAGTCTGTGAACTTATCACTGGACCAAGGTCTATATTCTGTCTAGATGCAGAAAATGGCTTTCTAAACTGACAACTGATTAGTATACAAGCATGATTATATGCAAATCTCCAATTTCTATTGACTTAATTGTAATCTGATGTAACATGTATAATTAACACACGCATTTAAAATAAATGTATATTTAATTAACATGCATATTTATAAAATGAATATTTATATCTAGCATATAATTTTGGGTGAATTTAGGTGGCACAAAATTGAGGGGTTATCATTACTGATGAGAACTAGTCACAGCAAAATGGCTTTCACACCTTGGGCTCTCACAGGGGATTTCAGTCCAAATTTATCTCACCTCTGACAGGCCAGCCTTGGGCCTTCCTCCACTAAGCCAAGACTGCAAATCACACCACACAGATGTGACTTGGGTAAGCATCTTCATTAAAGGCTGGGGGAAAGGACTCACTCAAATCATAGTTTGAACTGAAAACCACAACTGTATGACAAGCTGAATACAAATGAATTTGAAGCCAAAGGTCAGGAAGTTAACCATTGGACTACTGAAAATTGGTTTGTATTTCCATTACGGGTACAAGCTAATGTGCAACTCCAGCAATTCAAGTAAGTTTATGTCCATGAAATTGCCTTCTGCAAAACAGAAAATGTAAAGCTTCCTTACATCTTTTGGGCAAGACAGAGGTAGAAGGAATTAAGGCAAATTTATAAATAGCTGAGACACTGATTTCATAGAAATGCAAAGACAAGATGCATTAAACACTCTGCAAAGGCCAGTCAGTGCAACAAACTGCAACACCAAGTCAGAAATGCCGATTTAGAGAATCCATCCAAACAGCCTCATTTCTTGCTACTCTCATGGTCATGGTGCTTATCACCAAGGCATTCACTGCTGTGAGTACAGGGCACTAAAGGCATAGGTCAGGACAAAGTATTTATGTAGGACAAAATATGTAGGATGACTTCTGAAGTTAAGAACTTCTCTGGTGGCAGCAAGACTTTCTATGATAAATACAAGGTTCTCATTCCCTGGTTCTCCCTTGGGAATAAGCACCCTCAAAAAGCAAGAGCAAATTTCACTGCTTTCCACAAACAAACAAAACAAACAAACAAATGCCTACAACAAAAATCAGAACCGAACCACAGTCCTGTGATGACTCTGTGACTATTTTTCATATCATCTCTTCTCTTCCTGAGTGAGAAATGATGAGCACATTGCTTGATACTCTGCTGGGAGGTGCTCAGCTGTGCTGGTGATGAGCATCAAATGGGAGCTCATGTTAAATCCAACCCAGAAATTCAGTGATGGGCTTAAGTAGCATTCCAAGGCAGGGCTCATGTGAAGTAACTATTTGTTTCCTAGCAGAGTCAGTGCTTGCATTAAGACAATTATTAAACACCCAGTTTCCTTGGGAAAAACAGGAGGAAGGTAACAGCGCTTTTCCAACTCAACAGCCACCTGTTTCTCCCCAAGGAGAACAGAAATACATTTTCTTCTTCACAGGGAAGGCAGAAATCCCAGCTGCTGTTGCAAGGTTCAAAAATATCCTAGTGTGCTCCACTTCTACAATATGATGGAGCATATGCTCCTTTTAAAGGTCTAGAACATAAACAGTTCATCCTTGCTATTCCTGCATTATTTTGATCGAATGTCATCTAATTCTATCAAGGAGTATTTATTTAAAAATCAACAGTTGCACAGTTGGTTCAATCACATTAGCCATTCAGAAACATACCAATAAAAAGGGAACATTGTTACTAGAAAGACACTGTGTCTTCCAGCACCATGCCGTGGCAAGGATTTCATGACTAAAATGACATAGTCCTATGAACACCATTTGACAGTGATGTATATAGAGAAAAATCAAAACTTAGAAGAGGAAAAAAAAGGGATTAATCAAAGCATGCTTTGCTTCATTAGTAGGATGTGATTTTTCTTCTATTGCACCAGATCTATCAAATTGCAGATTTTGCAGTTAATCATTTAGATTGCACATCTCCAGGTAGCCAAGGAATCAATCTACGGTCGCTTTTGTCCATTTCTTCTTCTGCATCACTCCTCACACTTTTCTGACATGGTTTTATTGCTTGTCCCTTCAGACAAATCTTTTCCCTGCTGCTGTGAGTCTTCCATTCTGCAGTTTGCGTTCCCCAGAATGGCTTTCATTTCTCTCCTTGAATGTTCAACCTTCCCTTCTATTCTTTTCATCTTTGCTTATATTGCTTAACTGAAAGCAATAAAGAACAGATTTGAGATTTAACAACTATCAGGATGCCTTTGACAGGAGAATGTGTACACAAAATGAGCCTGCATTGTGCTAAGGAAGGAAGATCCACAAGCCTTCATAATTCTCTTGGTATCAACAGGTGAACTAAAGCTTTGTAACATATAGGGCAATATCACTCCATCACTGCCATGGTTAGTAAATGAAACTGAACTTGAATGCTTAAGGAATGAGCATTTTTGCTATCCTAGATATAATTTCAAGTCATGGTCAAATCTATTTTAATCCTCAAAGATTTACTAAATGTTCATTTAAAATATGCATTTCCAATTCATGTGTTCATTTTTTAAAAAAATTATTTTTTTTTTTTTTTTTCTCACCATGAGAACAATTATACTTTGAAATAGGTTGCCAAGAGAGGTGGTGGAATTTCACTTGCTGGAAGCAGTCAAGACTATGTTTGACAGGGCCCTGAAAAAGCTAATCCAAGGCTTTCAATAGAAGGTCTGACCAGATGATCATTAGAATTCCCTTCCAACATCTTTGTCATACAGTATTTCACTTCTGCTATGGAGTTGCAACACACTTTCTGAGGGACACACAAAAAATGGCATTAAGTTATTAGAGTCAAATATCATAGAAGAGGCACAGTTTAAACTGACCTATGGATGGCAGTACCCAACTCTGAACCACCATTCATGCTTCCTGTACAGCCCAGTTTCTGCTATGTTGTAACACACTGCACTGGTCTTTGTATATTTTCACAACAAAATTGGTTTTGAAGAGCCACCTGGGAAAGGAAAAAAACACAAACACAAAAAAATATGCACAGGTTGGATGTGTCTCCAACAAGAATATCTTCTCTGTCTCATGTAACACTTAGAAAAATGTTGTATTTACAGGAAATCACTGTTTACTAATTTATATGCATCCCAGAAGGATCCCAGAAAACACCTACGAAGGCTTCAAAGGATCATAGAAAAAACACATCAGGTGCTGTACTGCACCAAAGAGATGTTTCCAAGGGGGATGGAGATGCAGAGAGTTTCCTTATGTGTATCAGACCCGTCAGAACATATGTTGATCCAGCAGAATACTCATTTTGGTATTTCAGATTGGTAATGTGGATGTTACAGTAGTCATCCTCATAGCTATCTGTTGGACTATTTGAGGGAAAAGGAAAATTTATAAGCGGTAGAGAGAAAGAACCATTTGATTTCATATATGGCACAGCATCCAGTGTTAGAATCTGAGTCAATACCTTGTGAACAATTTTCCTCTCTCCCTTCTTCATTGGTATCACTACTGGTGGTGAATATACCAAGAACATTGTTTTATTTGTTGCTTGTGAGAAGAAATGGACAGGATAGATTATCAGATAACGATTGAGAAGGCTCATCTAATTAGACAAGACAGGAGATGGATGTTCTTGGGTACTTTTTTAGTGAGGAAAACACAGATAGAGAGAAAAAAAGTGAAAATGCAGACCAACACCTTCTAAAACAATTGCCTAACAGCCTGAAGGGGAGTTTAGGAAGATAAGTAACTGATACCATGTTGAGGACAGTGTGGGAACAAGCAATCTCCCACTGAAGCCCTTCACTTTCTTCTGAGTGCCCATAGCCACAAGGCAAACCTGCACACTTTGGAAAACTTACCACTGCACAAAGTGCTGTAGATTTGCTAGGGAAGAGCACAAGCATGTTTACAGCACAGAAAGGTTAAAGCCAACCTTTACAGAGAAAAAAAACCAAACACAATCTGATATAAAAATCTGTATTTAACAAAATGTGATTTTATTATTTCTAATGCAAACGTGTTTTCAAACACAAGCAGAATTCCACTGCAGCACCCTAAACTCAGGTTGCTGACCCATGGGAACAGGGCCCTGAGCAGTTTGCAGGGCAAGAGGTGTATGAGAAGAACATTTAAGCATGTCAGTTCTACCTTTAGAATCTCAGATGTTGGCACAAGACCTCTTAGTTCTAGACATGTGCTTGCGTGTATGTTTAATGTTAGAAAAATCCAGATTCAGCCCATATAGTACAAAGTATAAAAAATACTTCTATAATAAAGTGGCAGCAGAACAATTCAAAAAGGAGATGCAGAACGATGGCCTGATCTTGTGACATGTATCAGAGATTATAATGCTGACTTGGACACTAAAACCCAGTGTAGATTTTAAACCAGTTTTATTTAGTCAGTTATTTGTACCATGGTGTTGGTCCTATTTTCTGCTGGGTTTTTTTTCCTGGGTGGAGACACCAAATCCATATTAGAATAGCAGGGTAACTACTCCACTTACCACGTATGTTCAGGATTTTTTAGGCACGAGGGGTATTTATTCCAAATACAAATCTATTAGTATATTCTCTACTTTCAGAAACATCTTGTTTATTCATAAAAGTTAAGCCTAGCTCAAACTGAAATTTGTTTTTTTTAAGGAGACCAAACAAACAGCATCAGTTATTGCTACACAATAGGGGAAACTTACCCCATGTCGATTAGCTTGATTGCTTCTGTTTTAAGATGACACACAGCTTTACCTATCTGGATGCTTTTTCATGTATTGCTAGGGACATGTTGCAGAGATCACCTTATGCTTTTATCTATGTTCCAGTCCTGTAGGCAGGTCTAATTATAGGGAATATGGGCAAGTAATAAACAATGAATACGTGGTCTCTAGGGAAAGTATTAACAACAGCAAGATCTTATCAACAGTAACTTGGGAGGCATGAGGAGAGCCAGTCAATGAGGGATCATGCATCTGGAATTCTCTTCTTCAGCTAGCCTTCTCCTGTGCCATCAGTCATTATCCAAGCTAAAGGTCAGCAGCCTGTTGCTTGTTTGAGAAAGACTTGAAATACCTCATTAAAAGGCCTAGAGCTGTGAGTAGGGTTGGTGTAAAATGAGCACTGGTGGAGAGAGAGCTCCTGACACTCTGAGGCTTCTGCTTCAGAACTCTAGGGAACTGCTGCTTTTGCCAAAGGCAAGATACTGCATCGAGGCTCAGAGTACCACTCACAGCCTCTCAGTGAAGCACCATCTCCTGGCCTGCCCTGAAATCCCAGCTGCAGGCTTCATCTCAAAACAAACACAACCTGTCACAATGCCCTTCCAAAGGCTACACATCTCTGGACTATAGAACCTCAATACAACACATCCATACAAGTTATAAAGAATACATTTCTGAGCAGTCCCTTTCTCAGACTGAAAGAGGACAAGATGAGAAGACTGAACACACACAGCTAGTGACCCAAATGGGATAAGCAGGAAAATTTAATTTACCAGGGCTATTTCTGCCACTTCTGAGAGTGGAGGGAACACCTCTTTTTCTGGTTAGTATCTGGCATCACAGATTCCATGCATCCTTCACAGGCCTGGAAAGGGAGCTCAAGAAAGCATGATTAACATAAACAGAAACAATTCAATTTTGCAGACCAAATTTAAAATTATTAATAATAAAACAAACAAACAAACAAAAATAAACAAAAACAATCAACCCAAAACCAACAAAAATCCAACAAAACCCAGCTTGTTCCTTCCAAGAAAGGTAGGAGTGCCCTGCAGCCTGGTTTGAAGGAACACAGTGAATTTCATTTTTGATTATGCTAATTTGTTTTGACAAAAAACACCCAATGAAAAACAACAAAACAACAACCAACAGAAGACATTTTGAATTTCAGTTCTGAATTAGCAGGGCACTGATTTGGATGGGGCTGGCAGGAGTCACAAGCTATGATCAGTTGGAAAGGACACATTTTACAACATGCACAGACACAGTGAAATTTATTGCATTGGTTATTTTCTACTGTTTTGGTTTTTTTCAGTCTAAATTTATAGATGACCTTCTATACCAAAAAATGCAAACGTCCAGAGCTGAACTACAACTGTCTATTTAATAAGAGCTACCATATTTAAGCAATTGAAATTTGCTGAGAAACAGCTGCCTGAGACTTTACTCTCCTTCAAGAAACTCAACTGAAAATCATGTGGCTTTATCTTTTTCCACCTTTTTCCTCAATTTAAAGCCATGCAACAGGACTGTTAATAAACATTCCTTTTCTCACACACCCACTACCTGACAGGCTGGCTGCACAATCTTCTTTCATCATCTCTTTCTCAAGGGTAGCTACAGGAAACAGACCATGTGTAATAGTTGCCAGTGTTCACTGACACCGTTCAACTAGTTATAGATACAATTGGATCTGCTAGTTTCACAGACAGGAATTAATATGACCCTGTGTTTTTAAAATATTTTGGACAAATTAAAAGAAAATGTGTTAAATGCCAAGGAATTCTTGTGATTCTCAAATATTTATACCAAAAATATGGTGGGTTTTGAGTAGCTACATCTTGCTTGTAAATGTTGTTAAAGATGGCATGTTATAAATGTTGTTAAAGATGGGCATGTTATAAATGTTGTTAAAGATGTTAAACATGGACAATCCTTTTAATAGACTTAATGCAATGCAACATTTATTTAAAAAAAAAGATGGGTTTACAATTATTTTATGGACCACTCTTTACCAGTTAGAATTGTATACTCCACATTTACATGGGCATATTAGATCAAAATTGAAGCCTGAAGAAGATTCACCAAAGCATAAGCAGGCAACAAGGGGGTAAATACTTCCCCAAACTGTGATTCTGGTAAAGCTGTTCATCCATCTAACCTTTGCTTCTTTCTGCTTATTTGACCTGATCAGGTCAGGTTTTTGGTGCACAGCTCCATGGCTAAAGCTGGTGTGTTGGAACAGCCCACTCTACACAAGCTGACTAAGATCTGCACTCAGAAGCAGCTGAGACACACAAGGCAGGAATTAATCCAATCACTAGTCATGCACAGACCATTTTCTCAAACAATATGACTTGTTTGTCCTTCTTATTACTCTGCAGACAAACTTTCTGCTTGATTTCTGCGCCCTCACCACCACCAAGGAAATTATGCCACAACACAGTTCCAATCAATACTTGACATAGCATCAGATTCCTTGCAGTAAAATGTACCAGCTTAACATCTTGTACATGCTTTCTCCAATAAGCCAATGGCAGCATGTCTTGCCTCAGTAAACCATCAATTTAAATGACTGGGAAAAAAACAACACATAATAAGTGACAGATTTTTCAAATCAGATAAAGATGGGAACCAGATTATCTGTCTATGGGTGATAGATTGCAGCAATAATAAATTCACTTTCAGACACTGGATCAATTTTTAATCAAGCCAAGAATTATTATTGCAGAAAGATAAAATGACCCATGAGGAGATGCCTTAATTTTCCACCAATCAAATTATAGCCTTGCTAAATAAGATGTAATGAGATCCATGGAATATCCAGGTTACACAGCCTACCTAATTACCCATGTTCCCTGTCATGTTGTGATATAGTAGCAGTAAACTGACCTCTGAATTTACCAAGATGAAAAGGTAATTAGTTTTTCCACAAGGCTGTAGTGAAAACAACAGCAATGACATGTCACCTCCTTCCACCAAGTCACAATCTCAGAGGTGTTTGTTTTTAAAATATACAGGATATGACCTTCTGGGTAATAAACTACAGTCATTAAATGAAGCATACATCTGACAACCACTGTCTCCAAGTTGAGAATATGGTCTTAATCCAAATTCAACATGAAACTTTATCAGCATATTGCCACACAGGGGCTCAAGAGTTTGCAAGTGTCTTCTAATTCAAGAAGTCACAGGCACTGCAACCACAAGTACAGTTTTCTTTCCTATTGTCATTAACCACATAGGCTCTGCAACTTGCAGCATGACATCTTTGGAAAGCATTCCTGAACGCATCCTGACAACCTGAAGGCATACCAAGGTCAAACTCAGAAACTGTCATCATCAAGAGTTGGGAATTATTTCAGACAGGAGATCCCAGTTTTGTGCTGTCACAGTTTAGGGTCAGGGAAGCCCCTTAGACCTATAAAAGATGCTCTCTGTTAAAACCCCTCTCTCCCTAAAGGGGGAGAGAAAGGGGATAAGGGAGAGAGACTTACCAATTAGAAAAGGAAACTAGAACAGCTTTAATGAAAATAATAATAATAAATTGAATATATACAAAACCAGTATCGAACATAAGTTCCCCGATGGTAGTTATGTTACCATCACCACTGATGCTGTGCAGCAGGCACCATGGGAGTCCCAGACTGGGCCCCGCAGCAGACAGGAGCTGTGTTCAGGAGTTGGATTCTGGTACTGGATTCAGGAACACACAGATCGGGATTAAAGGCAGAATGGACAGAGTCCTTCTCAGATGCTCCAAGGAAGGAACCGGAAAAGGACCTGAGACAAGGCAAGCAAAGCTGGCAAAGCAGGCCAAGAGGGATGAGACCCTTCTGATCCTTCAGCTTTATACCGAATATGCCATATATGTGATGGAATACCTCATTGGTCAGTTTAGGGTCACCTGCACTGGCCGCTTCTCCCTGCAGGTGCGGCCTTTTACTTTCTGCACTCCCTCAATGTGGTACACAAGATCCAGCAGTGGCCTTGGTCTGCACACCACTCCTTGGTAGTAACTCTAAACATTTGGTGTTATCACTGCTAGAAGCAGACACTGAGAAAACATGCTACTAACTTCAGACAATGCAGTTAGAAGAATTAGCTGAAAAGTAAAATCACTGAACAGAATTAGTTGTGTTCTCACTGAAACTACAACGTATGCACACTCAACAAGACTAATCACCTCTCCACTCCAGTCTTTGGAACTAGGATTAAGAACCACATTTATGACAACTTTTGAGTCTTGATACCTTCACCAAAGCTGTTGGTGAGAACTGAGACTGAATTTTCTCTGGCCACCTCAGAAAGCAGGAAATCTCCAAGAAGATTTGTCACTGTCTGTGTGTCCTTCCCTTTGGGCGCCACTGAAGCTTGGAGATACAATGACAGATGTAATTAGATAATGCAAAGAAAGCCATCATAAAATTAATGAAGTACAACAATTCATTCCATCTGTTGCCTCTTCCTTGCTCATTTATTAATAACAATTACACAAAAAATGGTATGGATTATAAATTTCAATTTCTCCTCTTTACCTGAAAATTTAGTCTGAGAGTCTTACCAAACCATGTGAAAAACCCTGCAAAGTCCCTGGTCAGGGTGGGCCAGGACATGCAGTAAAGCCTGGCTCCATCATTTCAGAGCAGAATTCACATTTCATTCAGCTGTGTTATAGCTTTCCACTGACACTGCAGAAATATAACAGGCATTAGAGCAGTCAAACTTGAAAGAAGTTACACATCCTAGACTGATCTGCAAACACTATGGAGGGTTTAAGTGGGATTACTGAGTATTACCTAATACATGATGAGGTAATTCTAAAATCCTAAAAAAACCCTCAACACTTTTTCCAGTAGAGATTACAGATGGCAGGGGGGTCTATTACCCAGAAGGAGCTTAATAATATCAGAGGTCTGCCTGTGAAGAAAGTTTTAGCGTGCATCAATGTTTCTATTTAAGTGTTTTGATCAAAACACATCAGTAAATTAAAGGCAAAGGCTTTATGTTGATTAGAACAAAATATACATTACATTAAGATTAAAGTCTTGGTATTAAGTAAAATATCTAAACACTAATTTCTAGTTCTGTAATATTTCTGTCAATACCATTATCTCCATTTAATTAGAACATAAAAGTAAGCAAAGTTAATATAAAAGAAAATTTCAAACAGCATTCCCATTTGGTTTTCTAGTAAATTAACACTTTAAAACCTCTAACGGGTGTCTTCAAAAGAAAATGCTATTAACAAAATATGTAATAATTAACATATTAAAACTCTCTAAACTATACATTTTTTTAATGGCCATTGTTCTGTTAAAAATATGCAAGAGGAGTGAATCAAAAATCCCACTCCCCTCATAACGTACATATGCATTAAATAGCATAAACATCAGACAATTCCTGATGGATATCCACTAACCTGGAAACTGTGAGCACTAACTCATAACAAGACTACTTTTTGTGGAACTGGATTAACTTTTACACCTGGGGAAACCATCACACTTTTCAGGGGACAAACTGGATGACCTCAAGTAGATCTTCTATGCCTTTTGTACTCCCAAGAGTACATTCCAATCAACTGGGATAAAAGCATGAAAAAGTTTAGCTACTTATCTGAGCTGCTCAAGCCTCTTGAGCCTACCCAGGGAGTTAGATAGACGATGAGAGAGCCTGTGCTTCCTGCTCCGCATCTGCCCAGAATTACCTCGTGAACAGGCTCTCATGTAATTTCAGACATCAGGCAGTAATGACCTTTCATGTGTGAAGCTCAACACCGGGTGCAACAGCATTGCTGATAGCAGGGAATAAAGGCAACTTTCTTCACATTTGGCTTCCTCCCACATTTCTTGGGAAAGGAGGGGAAAAAAAAAAAAAGGGGGGGGAGGAAAATATGAACCTACCCATTCATATTTGACTATTTTATATTCACCCCATGGATAGAGAAGGGCTCAGATATACATGACATTCTTAATGAGCAGAAGCAGTTTGACCAACATCAAAGCACCACATGGGTCAGCTTCTCCCTGAGGAAGAGGGATCCAGGATCTGAGGGGAACTCCACGACTGAGGCCTCACTAGCAAAGGCCCAGCCCCACCAGGTCAGACACAGCCCACTGATCACCAGGGGGTCCATGGTGACAAGACAGGCCCAAATGCAAGCTAGCAAGCTAGCCCATGGGTCGGGATCTAGATCAGGGGTATCCACACCCAGAGAGGTACATGAGTGTCACTGAGATGGAGACCAACGCTCCATCAACAAAAGTCAGACAGGGACTGAGCTTAAACAACACACCTGGACTAGGGGTGTGGTGGAGTCAGGACCCTGACAACCACAGTGTAATTTCTTTTGAGACTATAATGATGATTCTCCTACAAAAAACCAGAAGAAAACAAAACACAAAAAACCTCCCACATTTACTCAGTACCAGTGGACAAAGCCACTTCCCTGCACCTCTATCTCAGAATCTTTCATGTAACGCTCTCACACACAGGTTTCTGCATCCCCTACTTCAAACTACTGTTCAAGAAGAAAGTCCAGCTCTGTTTAGCTCCTGAGCAAAAAAAGATCTCATGTTGCCCAGCCTCACAAGCATGTTGGGGGTTCCTGGGCTGGAGAAGCCCATGGGGGTAGCCAGTCAGGTGCAGAAGGCAGCATTTGATGCAGTGAGGCTCTTGTTAAATGGCACACCTTAGATCCCTCTGATAAGGAATCCCAATGAGCACGTCAGTGGTCCTCCTGATGCTGTGGTATTGGACTTCATGACCTCAAAGGTCTTTTCCAACCTAAATGATTCTACAATTCCTTCTGGTGAGAGGGCAGGGTCCTGCAGGGCTAAAGTAGTTCTCACAATCACATAGGGAAAGGAAACCATGAGAGAGTTAAAGATGATAACAACAAAAAGTCTTGTTTCCTCAAAGAAAACACAAGTCAATCACTTCAAGAACAAGAACTGTCTGAGTATTTGGTTTATTTGCTGTTTCACTAAAGCTTTGCCAGTCACAGCTAGAAGGTATTACCACCTGAATCATGAGCTGATTTACTAAATAACAGTCATGACACTCTAGTAGTGTACATTTATAATAAGGCAAATATTTGCATCCATGGGCAGTAAATTCAAAGCATCTGCTATAACTTTTTTTGATTAATGTAAAGTAGCATACCCCACTGTAAATTCTTTTGATATTGTTATTACAATATTCTGCGATAAACAAAACAAATGCAAAAATACAGATCAGGCTGACAAAATAAATCAGCAAAGCTTAGCAACTGCTTTTATTATTATTAGAAGCACTTTGGCATTTTTCTTACCTGCCACATCACAGAAATATTTTACTCACCATGGAAAGCAAAGCTTTTCCCATTCTTTGAATATCTTAAGAAAATATTTTGGACAAAAAAAAAAAAAAGAAAAAAAGAGTTCAGTTTTTCTTTCAACCTGGGTTGGCATTTTTCAAAATAGCTCAGAAGTTACTCAATCTCTGCTTTCACTGAAATCTACACAGCTTCTCCCATTGCCTGGGTAGGTAGAAGCCAGAATGGCTTGCCTTATAAAAATTTCATTTCTAGGTATCAATGATGTGTTCCTCACCACATTACACAGGAAACTATCACTCTTGCGTGAAGTGTAAGAGTTTCTCTCTGTCCATTCACTAATGGAAG
The DNA here is from genome assembly GCA_025345505.1 of Todiramphus chloris collaris. Taxonomy (NCBI): domain Eukaryota; kingdom Metazoa; phylum Chordata; class Aves; order Coraciiformes; family Alcedinidae; genus Todiramphus; species Todiramphus chloris. The sequence continues at coordinate 54,506,704 of JANVCC010000020.1, forward strand.
TTTGGCTGATTGTGGGAAAGACAGCAAATCTTGCTTGTGGCGATTGATTCTACACTGCTGAGATTGTCTGTTCAGCTTTTCAGACCTGTGGTCCCTGTTCACGTGCCATTTGTGGTGTATTGATTCACAGACTCTGTCTTGGTGCAGAAACAAAGACATTTATTGCTACTTCACACATGTCTTGTATACCCCAGTGCCCCTAGTCCCAGTAACTTTCCACCAATACACGAGTCAACAAAACCCTTACAAGGTACAAATATTTACTTCATCTAACAACCCAGCTTCCCTTTATCATAGCTTAGTGGCGCATCCCAGCTTCCCTTTATCATAGCTTAAGCCTTGCAGTTAATGTTCCCAGGGCTTGTGCCCAACAAGTGCAGTAATATTTTCTGTACTGGACCTGATGGTCCAGGCCTCCACACATGCTTTTGTTTTCTCTGTGGATAGACAAATTCCCGGGAATTTTTATCTCTTATGGAAGGGGTTCAGTTGCAGCCAACTGGTCTTCATACAGATACTGATCTTTCCCAGGCAAGGCAGAAAGCTGGGGATGAAGTCAATTGCCTCTGGTATAAAGATGATGTACAACAACATGTTGCTAGAGTCCCAGATATCACACAAACTTCACCAGCTGTTTAAGAAAGATGCTGAGCAAAATGACATGAGGCCAAAGAAAAGCCACCAAAAGAGCACTGTTGGAAAGATGAGCAAAATTATCCACAACTGTCATGTTGGGTTTTTTCTGAAAGGAATGAAAAACACCATCTCAAAACCTTTCTACAACTCTATGGTAAAAATGCAGCTTCAAAACTAGCAGTGGTAATAACATCAGTATTTGACCCAGCGACAGGACCATAAATGTTAGCCAGTATCCAAGAAAAGACTAGAACTTTTATGACTATAAATGTCATCCTTTTTGAGTACATCATTCCAGCAGCAGGATCCAAGACACCTACAATAACCAGATGAAGTCAGACTTACCTATTTGGTAACTTTTGCTTTTGGGGTAAAAAAAAAAAAGTACTACACAATTTTTCAAGAAGTGGGCTACATGGACATAGTAATTTCCGTAAAGACTTTATTGGAGGCCTTGAAGTAGGCAAAGAGCTCATAAAGCACATCGTGCTCTTATTAAAGCTGTTTCAGGGACTAACTTTTTTCATGACTAGTAACCACCTTCTAGCTTGCAGGTTAAATGTATTAGTTGTCTGTTCACCTTTCTCTGGGATTTAAACCCATATTTTGAAGCTTCTTCCAGGTTTGTTTTGTGGTGGTGTTTTTTTAGCTCTCACTTGATACATTTTCCTACCATTTACTTGTGGTTTTAGGATAATTTTATTCCTTTTCAGCCTTGCTTTCACTAGACTAAACAAACCATACTCCTATAGGAGATAAACTCTGAGCACTGTATGAATCCTTCTCCAAATTCATCTTCTTTAACACAGTTGACTAGAATTAGCAAAGGGGGCTATCTACAGAGGATAGATCTCCTTTCTCTTATCTGAGAACACTCTTTACAGAGATACTTCACATTTTTCAATCATCCTACAGCAAATGCTACATTCCAGTCTTCCACTTACCTACTTCTAAATTATGAGTTTACAATGGAAATAGGATATTTATGAGTGTAACTTTACATTTTTCTCCAGTACATTTAATTCCTTTTCTTTCACTTATTTTCTCACAGTTGATTTTCCCATGGGAGATTTAAGGCCTCCTCTGCATTGCAAGTGCATCTCATTTTTCCATATCAATACAAGCATGCTATAATTTTCATTCCAGCATAATTAAAGAAAAATCTTCAACCAAATCCACTGCCAAAACTCATTCATAAGTTCTTCATCTAGTAACCTGCTTTCAGCATGGTAGGATCTCTTTTAGTATAGCTGCTTTCTCTTTTACCAGTTCTGACACACATCGTGGTTCTAGTAGCTCAATTCTTAATAATTTAAAATAAGAATTGTCTGTGTAACACCACAGAGACCTCTGAAGATGGAACACAGCAGATCTAACTGATTTCTTTGGTTTGAAAAATTAGTTCTTTCATAAAGAGGAATTGATCCAAAGAGACTTACATGAAGTATTTTCTATGAAGTTGTATTTACCTTTTCCCTGATCTTTCCTTCTTACCTAAGTATCCTTTCTTTGCTTATTACTGAGTTTGGAATTTGGGCTACTTAGAACCATCTGTTCTCAAACAAACAAACAAAAAAGCAACTATGTAGATATTTGTATGTCCCCAACTCCTGCTCATCTCAATATTTATGAGCTGCTTATCTTCAGCCACTCCTCATAAGCCAACAGAGAGTTTTTTGAGACAGCATGACACTATGAAATTCCTGAAGTCTAGAACACACTCCAAAAGTACAAGGTCCTCCCATAGAAATAATTTTCCATTACAGAGCAGTCAGTATTTGGAGGAAAGCATTCTGTATTGTCAGCAAGATTTATAACTCAAACTACCATTGAGGGATGTGATTTAATGGCTCATATCAGGCCAATGATGCAAAGGTCCAGCCCACAACTGGGCTTATACGGCTTTTGCACCAAAACCTTTCTGACCATGCTTCTTCACCTCTCGTTTCAGTTTCCCTTATGTTTTCCTCATCTGTCACAGTCTGTCCTCAGATCACAATGACAAATGAAAGCTGGGGACTTTTAGAACATAAAGGTTCCATACATATCTACAGGGACCACCCTGAGCAACCACCCTGAGCATTTGTTAAATTATCAAGAATTCACTGTTATAAGTGATGAATCCTCAGCTTTTTCTACTAGACTTTACATCCAAGTACAAGAAAATCCAAAGCTTTGGAAAAGTGTCCCAAAAAGAAAGACAAGCTATTTTCTCTTCCAAATTTAATCTGTCTCTAAAGTCCAAACTTCTTCAAACTGATTTAATTACATTGTTAACTTTAGATATTGAATTAATTTGCATGAAAGTCCTCAGTATTTTCGTTCCTTATCATCCTTCTCAGTGCAGCCCTAGAGTAAAGACTACATATTCACTGTTTTAGAAGCTAGAGATCTTACCATCTCTGCCAGTAATTGCAGTTTCTTATCAAGGTAAATAAATGGTAAGATCATAAGAACATACTCTAGTGGCCATATGCATCCTGCAAACAGTAACATCAGAGAGTGAATTTAACATACAATCTCAGTGGATGTGAAGTTTCTGTAAACAAACAATCTGAAGAAAGCCTCACTTTTGTCATCTGTTATTCCCATTGAAGAAAAATATTCTGTTTCATACTTTCCCTATCAGGTGGCTTCATTATTTACCACTAGTCTTTCTTCCCTCATCATGTGTGCAATACTATAATATCCTCAATGACAAATTTTTTTTCTCAACAGCAGCATTCAATGGAAATTATTCAAATTATTTAATATGCTGTAATGATGGTACTTTACAAGGGTACATTGGAAGACCTGTTCCTCATATTGCTTGCAACAACAGCTCACTTCTATCAAGATTCAAACTGTCCCTCCTCACATCATTGATTCACACAAGTACAGGGCACAAAGTGGAGCAGCAGACAAGGATGGGGACAGTCACAGTAAGATACCAGAAGCTCCACTCTTCCCAGTCACTGAGCATGTGAGGAACCTTGGGCCAGACACTTATACTCTCTGAACACTAGTTATCCCTCTGTATTATGGAGATAACAGTGTTTCCTCCCTTCAAACAAAGTGCTGGAGGCATAAAAATTCCTAGACCGAGAAGTGTAAAATCTCTTGATGATGAGGTAAGTGCCTTGAGCAAGTGGCTGGATAATGCAGACTGAAGTCTGAGCACTGCATTTAAAGAGTTAAGTTCAGACCAGAGAAAGCAAGCACACCTGGAAATCAGTGGCTTCAGCAGATACAGCTTCTAAATGCCAAAGCTGTGCTAAGGTGTGTCTGCTAAAGAGAAGTGCTTATTCTGACCTGGAAAAAAAAAAAAAAAAAAAGAAAGGCTAATGCAGTGGCTTTGAAATAAAAGAGCAAAAAGAAAGAATAGACTCAGGAGGTTTTATAAATCCTCTTAGGCAGCCTCTCAATATTCCCTTTCTTATAATTTTCAGGCAGGGCTTTAGCAAATGTCAAGGAGGATGGTCAGATGCTATGATGTAGCCATTTCAGGCTTCATCCTGATTAGAATGGCAGTCAAGTTTGATGGGGTTAACTCATCAGGTCCAAACAAACCTCAGCATGAATATAGCTCATTGTAGTACCCTTACTTAGGAACAGCCTATTTTACTTTAAGTTTATTCAGTTATAGCTTTGCTGAACACCCAAGAAAACAAAGTAAAAATAGATTTATTGTGACCCCAAGAAAGGAGCAACGTTTGGGTCAGAGTGTAAGATTCAGATTACCTTCCTAATCAAGACAAAACCTCTAAAAACATTTTTTAAAAGACATCATTGCTATCAAATATTCTAGTGCAAGACAAGGAAATGGAATGTTTCGATGGATTGAACCATCAGTGCACAGCCTAGCATTGGAGACAGACCCTTTGTACAGCTCTGGGATATAAAAAGGTCAAAAGTGCTTCGTTGTGGAAAAGGACAATAGCGTAGGCAAAGAACAGTCTGGAATTGTTCAAACAGCTCCACCTTGTTGTAGGGGGCTGACATCAGCCCCAGACAGCTGTCAGGATTGAAAGAGGTCAAAGACAGATCACAGATACATTTGTCACCTTCCTTCCTCAGCCCTCAAACACTGCAACACCAAACCCCAAGGTTCTCTACAGCACCACCAGTAGCTTTCAGCCATCCACCCATGCTTAAATAAGATTCCAACAGCTTCCCAGCTGAGGAGTGCTTTTTCCCTCCAACTAGCCAGCATAGTTTGCAGTAGCTGCATTATCATTTGCTTACCATAGTTGTAAAGCCCACTCAACCTTTTCACAGCCATGTCACAAAGACAGTAGACACCTTTGTATGACCAGATGGGACAATGACCCAGGTTGTATTGTTCCTTTCAAACATCCCCCACAGAATCAGTGCCTGCCCTTGCAGCTTCCAGGTATTTTCACCAGGGCAGGCATTTCTGTTTACTAACTCAACGTTTAAGAGGTGCATGATAGAAAAGGGTGAAGAGTAATCAAATAATTTAAAATGTTAGAGTCCTGCCAAGTTGTCCATGCTGTGCTGTACCATAATACCTTAGTTTTAACTACAAACTGTTACCATCTGCAGTTAATTAAGCAAAAAGGGGAGTGAGATGTGCACTTCCTTGCTGAGCTATATTCATTTTGTTTACTCATATTCTCTCTCACCTTTTCTCCACTGGTTTGCTGCATGGCAGTTGACACTGAGTTCCTTCCCCTGCACTGATGCACTGATGCAGGAACCATCTCTCCCTCAGAATCAACATTCACAATGGGCCATACTCCTAATCATCAGTAAGGGCAGAGCAAGACCTACCTGCTTGCATTTGCTCAGGATGGTATAGTCTCTTACGATGTTATGACTTCCTGGAGCTTCAGAAAATGAAAACACTCTCAACAAGCAAAAGGAAGTCAAATATGAAAGTCTGTCCCTGATTGCTTCCCTCCATTGTAAGATCCTAACTTCTTGAAGTTCCAATAGGAAGTTGAAGTCTCTAAACCCCAGTTTACCCAGAGTGAAAAATAAGAATCAGGAATCCCTAGTTCCTTTTGAAAATGCTGCAATATTTCTAAGATGCTGATAAACACCTCTGTTAAGCCAGACTGACTCTTACCTTTGAGGTTATACTGCCATTGTTACTGGTGATGTCCAAGGGCCTTCCATATAATACGACCAGAAAAGCCACTAGTGAACATCTCTGCATCATGAGTGTGTCATCATGATTGTACCGGATGTATATTTTAGAAAGTAGAGCATGTATCAGCCTCCTCACAGAGCCCTGTCAGAACATTTGATTAATGGTGATGTGCTGGAAAACCTAAGCACAAAAAGACAGCCCCTCACAACTGTTCTACTAGATCAAAGCCATGTGGCCACAGATACTCAGCACCAAATGTGTTTTCTGAAATTCTTTTGCCATTCTCGTCGTTTCAACCTAAAAAAAAAGTCAGGCTAACATGAAGTTTGAGAGTCATGTTTTCATAGCCTTTGAAGCTTAAGAGATAAATGATTCACCTTAGATTGCAATGATTTGAAAAATGCTAAATCTACAAAGAATATGGTATTTAAATTACTTGGGATAGAAGAAAGAACAGGCTTTACACTCCTGATCAGTGACCCTCAGGTTAATGGACTAACACTATAAAACAATAGTTATAAAAGAAGTCTCAATACAATTACAATCATAAAACAAATTATGATCTGTTTCAGATGAAGCCACTGATGAAAGTAAAGCATTAAATATTTTTTCCAAATTTAAGTACATTGAAGGTTTTAGCCATGTAAAATGTGGTTTTACATGTATGCACTTGCACATATGCAGACAAATCTGTGTGAAGAGATCCATTTCAAGTCAGTAAAATCTTGTACTGCCAAGTTTCACTTACTTATACCAAGGAATTACACTAATTTCTACACCAAGAGGATTACTTTTAAAGCAGCTTAATATAGCTGTCTAACAGAAGAAAACACTTGCTGAAACAGACTGTGGTATGATACAGAGGAGAAAAAAACTACAGATGTGCTTTGGAGTAGAGAAAAAAAAACTAAAAAAACCACTAGCTCTTCATTCCCAATCAGAGTTCCTTCAGGAAAGACAAGTTCTTTCACAGTTCTCAACTGTGATTCAGTTTGTATTTCAGAAAAAAAAATGAACAAGGAGTTGGAGATCTTCAGTGTCACAGTGCAAAACTTGTAAGTCACTGTCAGTCTTCCCACAAGCCTCAGGCTAACACAAACCTGACTTGATAATTCCAATTCACCCCCACTAAGGGAATATAGGAGTACATCAGTACAGCCCACTGTCCAAGGACCCAGGTGGGCGTGTACTCTAAAAGCAGCAGAGCTCCATAGGATCAGGTCAGGAATGGGCGAGCAAGGATTTGTTGTGTAATTGTGTCCCAGTGAGGATGAGATCAGCATAAGATAAAGGAATAACATTAACTCCAGCAATAGGGGAGCAAGAGGAGGAAAAAGAATAAGTAAATGACACGCTACTGAGAAATGCTCTCTGCTCCCATTTCAGCAGACTTCAGTAAGGTCAGCAACGCAACGATGTGCAACTGGTCACTTCCAACTAGGCTTCCTACCTTGTTTTGGAATAAGCTTTAATTAAATTGTGGGAATTTGGTGGTATTACCTGACAACTGATCCGCATGATCCTTTCATGAGTCCTATTTTACCTCCAAAATGAAATGATGTGAGGAACGCTCCCTATGAGAAGATATATCGCAATCTGCCTTGCTACTGTGCTTTTAATACATTTCTCCAGTATCTAACACAGTAAAAGCTCATCTGCTGTTACATGAAGCACTGTGACCTGAAAAGACAGATTTGAAAAGAGGGAAGGAGACCACATTTCAGATAGAATTTATATTTAGGAAGACTGTTTAGGTAAAACAAACACAAGTAGTAAACTATTTCAAAGGTCTACATTACTTTGCCCAGGGAATGTCATATCCTTTCCCATCAAGAGTCTACCCATTTACAAGAAAAACAGGTGGCTCACAAACATGATTGCCCATTTACCTTTTCTACCACATTGGACCAGCAGTGAGGGGGCCAGAAACCAGTTTGGGATAGAAGAGTTGCAAGGCAGGTCCAACACAGAAGTACCTGTTCCAAAGGCTTATTTCCTGAAGTTGACATTATCACTGACCCTCAAGAACTGATATTAATGATTTGTATGACAGTAAGACCATCTAGAGAGCCATGGACCCTGACACCCATTGTAAAGTAAAAAAAGGAGTTTGCAAGCTAAGTAACAGAGCAGGAAAAAGGGTTTACCTTCATGCTGCAGATGGAAAAGGACACAATAGGCCAGAATGAAGTAACTTCTTGAAGAGGAACTAAACCAGGAACTGAACACAGATGTCTCATGTCTTACTCTGTTCCCTGAACCATAGCTGATCGTTTCCCATACAGCCTTGGAAGACTTTCACTACTATGTTCCTTTGAGGTTGCTGCACTTTGACCCCATCCCACACAGCCCTGTGTTTTTCCCTTCCCTTCTTCTGAGCTGGCTGTAACAAATGCTCTTTCCCTGGTGTCTCTGAAGCACTCTGTAGATAAGCATATGTTATCCTGTCAAACAAACAGGGCCCTAAAGTCCATCTTTCTGCTCCCCACAACAGAGCTGACACCCCGATGGCCCATTAGTGGAGAAAGGCTCTTTCCCAACCTCATGAATGCTCTGGCTGAACAGCTGTATTCCCCTGGAATGCACAGTTGAAGTGAGTGACACACACTCATATGTAAAAAGCCACGTGCCTCTTCACTTTATCTAGAGACTGGGGCAAAACAACTCACACCCATATGTATTCCTGTGCCTCGACCATTTTTCAGGCATAGGTCAAAGTCATCTTAGTAGATCAAGAAAGAGCCTTCTTCCCTTATGTACGTTGTCTTCTCTGACTTGCATAGTCTTTATGTCCCTCTCTCTAGATGGCTCCTTTCTTGCTTAGTCAGTCTTAGTTACACCAAACCTGTTAGCAAAGCACACACCTCAATTCCTCCTTCTTGCCCACAATCTCTTAATCTCTGCAAGTGCCTCCAAAATCCCTTCTGCTTTTCCCACAACCTTCAAAGTGTAAAACACATCATTAGCACTCCAGGCCTTTGCTCTGCTTCTGGGGATGTTTCACGGTTCCAAACACCTTCTCTGCCAGCAGACTCAGATGGATTGATTTCCCTTGCCATCAATGCTCCCACTGTCCATGTGGGAACTCAAAAGTGAGAACTCCTGCTCATGAAGCTGCATTAGCCATATGCTATTAGGTCTGCATGCTTTGCTCAGAGTATGACATTCAGCCACACATGGGGACTTCAGGATCACAGTCAGAATTAATAAGATATGTAGGGACACCTTCTCCCTCCTCACCTTTGATTATCACACTTATGTGTGTTTATGCAGCTATTTTCTTGATGTTGACTGATATATATGCAGTCTAATAACACTGGAGTATATTATTTTTCACTATTTGTTTTCAGGCTGGAAAAATGCCATAAAAGCTGTGGAGAAAATTGAGAACAGATCTTTTCAGGTGGTGTAAATGTAGATACTTCCATTGATTTTGGTGGATTTATGTCAATTTCAACAAAATGAAGATTCAACCCTTAAAATATCAAGTCATACATTTTGCATACCTTCCATGTTCTAATATATTTTTTAACATATGATAGAATCATAGAATGGCTTGAGTTGGAAGGGACCTTAAAGTAGTAGTTCTGACCCCTCTGCCATGGGCAAGGACATGTCCCACTAGATCAGGTGCTCAGAGCCTCATCCAGCCTGGTCTTAAACATTTGCAGGTATGAGGTATCCACAGCTTCTCTGGGCAACCTGTTACAGTGTATCAGCACCTTCATAGTAAAGAACTTCTTCCTAATGTCTAATCTAAATCCACTCTTTTCTAGTTTAAAACCATTGCCCCTTCTCCTATCACCACATGCCCTTGTAAACAGTCCCTCCCTATCTTTCCTGTAGGGCCCCCCTCAGGTACTGGAAGGCTGTTAGAAGGTCTCCAGAGAGCCTTCTCTTCTCCAGGCTGAAAAGACCCAACTCCCTCAGCCTGTCCTCATAGGAGAGGTGCGGCAGCCCTCTGATCATATTTGTGGCCCTCCTCTGAACCCTTTCCAATAAATCCATGTCCTTCTTGTGTTGGAAACTCCAGAGCTGAATGCAATGCTCCAGGTGGGGTCTCACACAAGCTGAGTGGAGGGGCAGAATCACCCCCCCCCCCTTGACCTGCTAGCCATGCTTGACCTGCTGGCCACGCTAGCTTGATGTGCATTTCATTAAATCTTGAGCAACAAGATATTTTTGTATGGGAGGAAATTAATGGAGATCTTACTACTCATGGGCAAGTTTCTTTGCATTTGAAGCTGGTACAATTAGAGTGGAAAAATAGCATGGTCCAATACAAGTATCTGCCCCACCAACCTGAGTTAGATGAGGTCACATGCTAAGGATTTCACACTATCCTTGTTGAATTACTACATCCTGATTCCTTGACTTGCTTTTTAAACATAAAGTGGCAAAGATCATTGTAATCTACATTTAATGAAACATCATACCTCCTGTGTGTTCTCATTGATCTTATCTCTTCTTATCATTTTTAAGAAAATATTATTCTTTTGAAATGACAGAGGCTCCTTTCCTTGAAGAAACTCTGTCTACCAGTGATGATCTTGTTATATGCTTTGAGAGTCTGCTCCATTTGTAATTAGAGTCAAACAATCAGGGACTTCTTGAACCAGAAAATTGCTGTCCAGCAGCAAAATTTAGTCAACACAAGGCTCCCTGTACTGCTTTCTTGGTAAGTGTCAGACTGATGGAATTGATGTTCTGCTGGAGATTCACTTAGAGAACATTGAGGAAAAATTTGATAAAGTTTATATTTTTTTTTTTTTTTTCCCCAATCATTCACTTTATTAGTGTTTTTTGTGGGGTATGGGTTTAGGGTTTTTTTGTTGTTGGTGGTGGTGTTTTTTTGGTTAGTTGGTTTAGTTTTGTTTTTAAAGGGCAGGGGGTGGATTACTGTAGGAATAAGCTGGAGTAGTAAGCTTTCTGAGAACCTGACAAAAATTGGCTGGAATTGCAGACAAGCTGAACAACTCCAGGTAGCACTCTTGAGTAATGCAAGTATATTCATTGCAAACAGGTATTCCAAATACTGATCACAGGATCTCAATTCAGGCCAAGCTTTTGTCTAAGTCAACTTCTGAACAGGGGCAGTACTAGGGATATCCTGAAGCCTTCCTCTTAAGTAGGAAGATTCTCCTGAATCAGAAGACTACAAAATTCTGAAATCTTCTGATTTAGAATCCCGGTTCTGAGTTCAGAATCTCCTGAATTAGAATTGTTGATGCTATAACTTTTGTGTACCACCACCACTCCTTTTGTAAATGCAATAATTGTATTTAGTTGCTTGTTTCAGAAATACATTGATATTTCTTCAAAGTTTTGGGAACAAGAACAGATGTTGCAAATTCTACATGTCATTATGTTTATATAGGTGAAGATCTTAGACACCTGTCTGGCTGCATCTTTTAGTACCCAACTCAGCACTATCATCTGGCCAAAGACATAAAGATCCAGATGTCTTTTTCACTGTACAAAAGAGGAAGAGCCTTCAGCCAGTGCTACACACTTCAGCCTTAAATCTGCCCTGAGCACTGCAAGACTAACCTAAAATTATGAGTGTATTTGTTTGGAGTAATTTATTTGCTTTTCATAACTTTTTTTATGCCAACTAGTTACTGGCTGGTTTCCTGCAAGTTTTGTGCACTTTACCGCTAAAATTGATGGCAACCAAAATCCTCAAACTTTTTTTGAATAAAGGGGGCATCCAACACAAAACAACACTCTACTGGACTCCAGAAGCTAGGGCTTTATAGAACTACCAAATGGCAGATTTTGCAGACCTTTTTGTCATTAGCCAAATACAAAATACAACCAGCCTAAACAGTGACCTTAGCAGTCATATCAAAAAAACAGAAAATCTTCTTCTCTATACATAAACAAAGAGGGTCTGGGGACCATTGGAATAAAATCCCTCATCTCAGTAACAAATCATTGACCTTGCTCATTGGTTTTGGGAGGAGGGAATTGCAACAAGAACAAAGTTCCCAGTTATGTCTATTCTGGTATTTGCCAAGCACTCAGAATCAAGCAATCCAGAGGAGGTGCAGATTAGAGTAGCTAAACATGAATTTCACTCTATACTGTTGTTTCAGGCTTTGCAGAACAGCAAGTAAATAGACAAAAGGAGACAAACATACTCTAAAAACACTACTTACAACTACTTACAATTTTGGTCCATGTATAAGTCAAATTTGCAATGCCTAGCCTATTGTCTCTATAAGATCCTAAGGCTGTAAACCAGAAAATGCCTGCACTTCCTCAGACCTGCCATTTGGTCCTGAGTTGTCCCCGTGAAAGTCTTTTTGGCCAGTGCTCTAGTTTACCTTTCCCCAGCCAGGGAGTAAACATCAGCAACCACCCACATGTCTATTTGCTACACTTTATTTCTGGCTTCTAGGCTGGTTTCTTCTGGAAGGTCTGTGTAGGTGTCACAAAGAATTTAAGCATTGAGTCCCTCTAGACCAATGCCTACAGAGGAAGAAAAGGATTAGCCCCAGGGCTGTCTGGACAGGAGAGATCTTTCATTCTCTGTAACAAGCACCAGGTAAACAATCTGTGCTTCTGGATCTAGCAATGAAGTCTCCCCCTACAGCACATTATGGTGCTTCCAGTTTATGGCCCTATATGATGGGGCCAAATACAACAGCAACCTTTTGCTTCTCCTTTCCTAGGAGTATAGATACTACTACAACATTTTGCTCTGCACTGTTCTTATACCTGGCCTTTCAGAAAGGATCCAGTACATACCTTTGACAAATAAAGTTATTAATTACAATGCAAACCCTGCACAGATGTTCTCAATCTGAAATAATTCAAAAATTTTAAATATACATAAAACTTGTAACGAGTAAATGTTTGCACCCATATCTTCACACAGAAGGTTTTTGAAGTATTTTCCCAAGGTCATTTGTTTGTTTTTTTTCCTTTTTCTTGGTAACTACATCTTGACAGAGATAAACGAAATATTGGTGTCTTCCATTTGTGAGTTGATTATAGCTAATGGACTGATCATAATCATAGGATTGTTTTTCTTTTTTACTTCATATTATCCAATCATGGAATGTAGCAGAACAAAATGCAGTCTTTATTCTTTATTTCATTCAATATAGCAAGTATTCTGAGTAGCCCTTACTGACAATCTGATTTCTCACAAAGAATTATTTGCCATGTGAAAGATGGATATGCTGTGAAATATTTCACTTGTCATCAGTTTTGGGTTCTTACATCTCGGACTGAGACATCCTCTGACAGCTAAATTCAGTCATCAGAGGAAAGCAGTATCTTTCTCAAAGGCTAGACCACACTGCTCCCGTGTGGTTTCTGCAGAAAACAGAAAATGGGCTGAAACAACACTGTTCTACTGAGAAAAACTTGATCTCTCACTTGTATAAATCAGGAACTTCATATGGTTCTTAGATGACATTATGCATTCTCTGGACACTTGACAAAATGATGGTGGCAAATTTCAAGCTGAGGACTTTCTTTAATCCACTGTGGTGTCAGTGCTAGTACAAAGTTCCCTTGACTAGTTAGGCATTCAACTGTTCAGTGCTTGGCAATTAGCATGTGGCTAACAGTGGTTTCACACCCAAAGTCAAGAAAGAATTCAGCACCCCATGAGAAGATCTCTTCAGACACTAAAAGCAGAGGGCTGGTCTGTTTCACATACAGGATGGGGATTTTACCTGCAGAAGTGAAGCAGCACCAGTTTCCATGAGAAAGGCTGTGCATCGGCACCCAGAGACACAGTCCATGTCAGGCAACATATGCCATTTGGCCATGGTTCTCGCACATCACAGACAGTGGGCACAGTTCCTGCAAGGGTTCAATCACAAATGCTGCAAACACTTTTAGTAAGAGCATGAATATTTTTCTTCCAAGAGAGAAGTCTGAAAAGTCAAAGGCTATTTATGGCCAAATACCACCCCAGCAGAAAACTCTTCCAGGGATCAGGTATTTAATTTGCAAACTATTTAATTCATAAAACACATGTACATCAATTGATGTGACATATACAGGTTATTATGGAATCAGAACCATTAATGACAACTACAATAGAGAAATAACTGGAAAAATCATTGTATGCTGGATAGTCTTGTTCTTCACAAAAATGTGAAGACATAATAAATAAATGTAAATATACAAAATATATAATAAATAAATGTAAATATATGACATTTTATTCCTCTGAGTTTTACAGAGCTAATTTTACTTTAATTCAGTGGATTCTTTTCTCAATTATCTAAACTGTTCTCTCAAACTATATCTCCACACAGATGGTAAAAGTAGCTGTTATTTTTCAGAGTAAGAGTATGTTTTATCATGTTCCTTCAGAAAGACCTTCCTCCTTAAATCAAACTCAAAAGCTATTTGCCCTTATCTGGGGAACCTGAAGACAGGAAAAATGGGACAGGGGGTGAGAGACCTAAAAGAGAAATAGGGAAACAAGTTTATAGTAAAAAAACTCAAACAAACTCCCAAAAGCTAACTGCCCAACTTCCCTCTCCCCCCACCTTTCCCTTTTATATGGAAAGCTAGGAGACTGACAGCTCATATAAATAGAGCATATGAGTTCAGCACAGAAAAGATGAGAGGGAACAGAAATTCCTGCTGGATTGTGGAAGGAATAGCTATCCCAGAGCCTGTTACTGTATAATCTTGGATTGCTTGCAGGCCTTGTTCAATTAGAAGAAGATATTCGTGAATCAGACAGAAACATGGTATCTTAGAACTGAATCAGAGGATCTGTCAATGTACTGGAGAGTTTACTTTTAACATGCACCAGGTCTTAACCAAATGATCACAGAAGAGAGAGCATAATGAATACAGACTTAAAAGTTCAAGTGGTTCATAAGCACTCAAAAGGGACGAATAACTCTGAAGGAGATGTTATGGTGCATCAAGTAAATCCTCCTTAGCTCACACAATTACTGACCCGAGACATCACAATTATTCCTTCAGAGCCATTAAGGGTCAAATGTGTTAATCCCATTGCCACCACAGATTATTTGTTATACAGTTTAGTGAGTAGGATAAAGAGAATGTTATATGGGAACTGCTCATGATTATCATATGGGGACTACCTCTCTTCCTTATGCCAAATTTCAGTTGTGATATCCATGGGCTTACACTAGTAATAAGACACAGTGAGAGGTAAAGTGGGAGCCAGAGCAGCAGGGAGAGGTATGAGGGCACCAGTAAGCAAGGTGTCCCACTGGGACAAAACAGCTGCTCTTCTTCCCTGGTTCAGCTGTGCACTAACTGGCATGGAGCTAGAGAAGAGTCATTTTCCTGCAAAGTGTAATGTGCTCACAAAGCACACTGGAACAGCTGCACCTCTTCATTCCCTTTGGTGCCAGGAATTGCTGTCACTGAACTTTACACCTGAATGCAGGGAAGTGATTTTGTATCCTTCCACATCTGCAAAAGCCAGTGGCAAGCAGAAGTTTAAGCAGAGATAAACCTGCTATCTGTACCAGCTAAAACAACTCCCCTGGCATACTCTGCAACCTGTATTACAGCACTACCAAGTAGCCAAATCCACAAGAGCCAGCATATAACTGCAAGGCACTTCCTTATGCTTGCCAGACCTCTTGGATGAACTCACAAATCTCTCAGCTGCCTGCTTCAAACAGCTCTGAGTACATTTTTCCTCAAGAGACACTTGTACCCTCGTTTGTGGGCAGCACCTTAAGGAAGCAGCTTGTCCCAGCTCAAAAAGCAAAACCCACAGTGAAGAAATCAAGCCTTCATAGCCTTTCTCTGACAAAAAGCTGATGAAGTGTAACAGCTGTGACACAGAGCAACAGAAAACAACATTTCTGAAGTTACTCCTTTCTACCTTTTGCTACAGATTGACATAACTAAACAATTCAAACTTATTTAATCTCAACAGCATAATTCTTTGCCTTCTCGAAAGAAAGAGAGAGCAAGGATAGCCAAGGTACAAATTGCTTGGGATGTCTATAAATTAAAACATTCTTTATGTCTCCCAATTTCACCCATGATAAATAATCTGCTGAGAAGCTAAACTGAAACTAAACAACTTTAGGCTTGTAATGTATTAGACTGGTCATTTTTGACTGAATTTACCATGATATTCTCCCTGAAAACAAGGGCACAGAGTGAACTATGAAGCAGGTCATCTCCTCTGCAGAGATAAATAGGAACTGTGCCTAAATCCACAGTCCACCAGCTGTGGAACAACTCTGCTGTGGGATACAACATGAAAAATATTTGAGGCAGTAAGAGAAAGGATCCTTTAATGCTATAGCAATTTGTCCACAAGCCCTCTAAAACACCACATAATCTGTCATGACTGCAGTCTTCTGCATCATTCCCATGGCTCATGGATACACTTTTAACCATGGAATAAACAAAAGATATATATATAAATAGCGCACACAACATGAGGATGGATATAAACCACTTAATGCATTATCTTTCACTACAGAAGACTACCCTGAGGTTCCTGCTTTGCTCTGATACCTGTAAGCTATAACTGTTTGTCCCATGACAATGTTATTTCTGTTGCCTCCACTAACATTGTACATTACTCTGTCCTGTAGGATATACATATATATGCTAATACATTACTAATATGATAACATAGGGCCTCATTTCCTTGCATTTTTTTAATACTGAATTGGTAACAGCGGCACTGCAGCTTCTATTAAGTTGTTCTTTCAGTAGCAGAAAATTTCCAGAGAAGCAGTAAAGGAAAAAAAAGTATCTTTATTTGGGGTTTGAATTAGTGTCCAAAACTGGATTCTCTCTTTTCAGCTCTTTTTGTAAGAGCAATGAAGTCTAGATTCAGCAAGGTACTTTAACGGGTTCTTAAATGTTAAACAAGAATGTTATCTCAACTAACATGTATACAAGAAGTCAGAAGATTCAAGCTAAGCATGCCTTGAAAATATTTTTTGAATATATGTCACTCATCTGACTGAGAGCAGATGTGAAAAAATGAGTAAATACAAATATAGGGGCTACCATCAATTTCCTTCTTTTCTCAAGCCCACAAATCCACAACTGTACTTGACCATGATGGGCAAACAAAGATTTTCCATGTACTTGTTTTTATGAACAAGAAATTCAAAGTAATCTTTTTTTTATAACTGCTCTCCTGTGGTGAGAGAAAAACTCTTATGCTTTTATATTGAACTCATTAAGTCCTGTGAGAGGTGACTGTTTACACTTGGCCAAATGTTTTCACATTTGTGCCAATTTTAAAACCACAGATTTGTTCTTTGCAGTGATTATCGATGCTGAGATGACGACCACATTCTCTGTTGCTCTTATCTACTTACAAGTATAACTAAGCTTTCTACTAAAAAAATTCATTCTCAACCTGCAAGTAAAACAACATCTTTAATACGCAACACAAACTGAACATTAACAATCTAACTTGTTAAAGGCTTTATTTTGTAGCTCCTATTATTTACAATAAATGTTTTACATTTACCTAAGATGCCAAAAATGAAAATAATAAAAAAATCTCATATGTATAGTCAAAAGATAGTCAGAATCTTATGTCACTATTCATAATTTATTATGAATATCAGTCCCAGGTACCTGCTGTTGGAAATGCTCAGTAAAGATCAAGACTATGGACATAATTTGCTGCCACTTACACCAGTATAAAAGAGGCATATTTTATAAAAACAGAAGGGAAATATTTGGCCCAGAACTACAGATGCATTTTTAGTTGGAGGAATTACATTAGTGACAGGACAAGCAGACTGGGCTGCTCTATGCCTCCCATTCCATATTTCCTCTTGGGTAACCTCAAATCATTGCACTACTTTTCCCTTACCTCCACTTTCTGACTATTTCAGGTTCTGGGACATGGGCTGATTTACACTGATCTCATTTTAGCATCACTGTTAATACCAGTTATAACAGCTGAAGTATCTCAGAAGATGCCAGGGCAGCAGGTACTTCAGCAAATGCAGAACTTTCAGCATTTGAATAGCCCCCTTTATTTCAAAGGGAAGTGGTCTGATGGAACAGGGATGAGACATGGACTGATGTTTGAGGGTGTATGTTTGCTTTCTCCTAATATTTTACAACCTGCTAGCTAGCTGGTTTCTATCTGACACTGAATACTGCTGTATTTACCTTCAGGATGCAGATAAAACTATGATACAGGTACATAAAAATTACTTTACTGGTGTGAAGGATACCTCAAACATCTTTCAGTCACTTTTCATTACTAGAAAGAGTTTCTCACTGCTCTCATCTTTGTAACTGTTTCCTTGTCATAAACCCTTATTATGATATAGATAGTTTAATGTTGTTGGTCACTGAAATTAGCTATTGGGTGTTTCTTGATTAAAAAAATGCTGGACAATAAGTTCCCTTTTCAGACACTAACATCTAATTTCATCACCAGCATTACGTATCTTCATTCCTGCCCACATCATTTGTGTTCAGGATAGTACACACTAAACACATGCTGTTCTAATAACCAACTTCATCTTCTCTTTGAGTCTTCAAGGAGTCCCAGCAAAACAGAACAATTTGCCAAGAAAGCAGAAATTAAACTGTATCTCTAGAAAGTAATTCCATAGAAAGACTTCTGCTGCACGCAAAAGTCTGCACAGAAACTCCTGCTTACAAAACCATTGTGAGTAGAATGCCTCAGAAAAAGTTTTTATACAAAAGGCCCACAAAGAAGAAAGCAGGCTACTCAAGTAATCTCTGCATCAAGAGATTTTCTGCATGAAGATCATCAAGCACAACAGTTTCTGCTCACCCTTTTTGCAGAACAGCCCAAGTGGGTTTAATCTCCCTTTTCTTCCTATCACAGGACATAAAGGTTTCCGCTGCAAGCTCTGAGACTTGAGTCTCACTCTGCACTGAGCTGTACAAAGCACATGCTGAACTGACAATCTCACTGAAATTTCTACCAAATTTCTGTGAAATGCACCCATAAATAAATTCTGTCAACACTTGCTATTCTACACTGATTGCCAACATCTCACTATTCTCAAAATAAATACCTCCTACAGCTACTTTTATTTGCCTAGAGTACTAGAGGTTTAAATAGAAGTTTAAAAAAAATATATATATTTCCAATGTGGATTAATTATCTTTGCTCACTGTTAAAAAGATGAAGTCCATCAAACAGATCTGAAAGATCAAATCAAAATCAGTTGCTATCATAGGGCTTCTGGGCTTCAATGGACTTCAAAGGGGCCACCCGTTTTGCCTCAAGTGATTTATGACAGCTGCTTCATTGTGCAGTTTTGCACACAAAAGTCAGATATGCCCTTCTAGGTTTTCTTAAATCCTAGGCAGAAGACAACTTTTCCACTGTTTCTTGTTTCTAAACATCTGAAAATCAGAAGCATTCAAATCTAACTCAGCTAATCATACATAAAAAGGAGTAAAGCATTCAATTGTAATAATCACTGCCTGAGCAAAAATCAAGCATCTAGAACAGACTATATATCTCACTTCAGAGCATTCTTACTTTAAAGGTCGGGGTTTTCTGTTGTGGTTTTTTGTTTGGGTATTTTTTTAAACAAAATAAGTAAGCATTTTAAGGAACAGCAGTATTCTGTGTCAGTTAGAAACCAGCTAGCTAGCAGGTTGTAAAATATTAGGGGAAAGAAAACATACACCCCCAAACATCAGTCCATGTCTCAAACCAGGTATCAAACTGTATAGGGTCTGACTGGGCTGGAGTTAATTTTCCCCATACTAGCACTCCCAGTGCTGTGCTTTACATTGAGATCTAGAAAGGTGCTGATAATATACTCATGTTGTGGCTACTGCTGAGCAGGGCTCGCACAGCACCAAGGCTGGTTTGTTTTCAACATTCCCCCTGCAGTGGGATGAGGTGCACAATATCTTGGGAGGGGACACAACTGGGACAGCTGACCCAAACTGATCAAAGGGATATTCCATACCATATGACATCATCTGAACTATGAAAGCTAGGAAAAGGAGGAGAGGGGGTAGCATTGGCTTGTCCTCCAGAGCAACCGCTGTGTGTTTGGAGCCCTGCTTCCCGAAAAGGGCCAGGCATTGCCTGCTGATGGGAAGTAGAGAATAAATCTTTATTTTCTTTTCCTTCCATGTGTGGCCTTGCTTTCCTTTTTCATTAAACTGTCTTTGTCTAAACCTGCGAGTTTCATCTTATTTTCTTCCCCCTGGTCCAGCTGAGGCGGGGGAGAGGGGGCAAATGATAGACCAGCTTTGTGAGCATCTGAAATACAGACAAGGTCAAACCATCACACAAACTTCTGGCACTAAGTTACAGCAAGATACACCAATACTGGGTTGCCACTATGAAGAGTAGTATTTCACTACACTGCAAGACTGCTTTTACCCAGCTGTAATATGTTTGATGACTCTTGTGTTACTAATCACCTGAAAAACTGACACCAAGGTTTTTAATGAAGTGCATTAAGCACCTAAGACGAGATTAACACAACTTTATCAACAAATAAAACAAAAAGCTAAAGATGTATTTGAAGAGGATTAATACATGAGTCCAGCTGTCAAACTCCATCCTAAAGACCCAGCCAAATATTAGGCCACTGAGTTGTAAGACAATCTCACTTGATTGCCCCAATATTGCTTATAAAGCTAAACTAGGACAGGCAGATGAAACTCTGGTATGGGTAGCACCAGTCCCAGACCTTAAACCAGCAGTTCAGAGGCCAAAATCCCATCTCTAGCAAGAGATAGTAATGGAGCCGCTTCAGATTGAAATTCTTATCCTCCCATTTGACAAAGCCTAGCACATCATTACAGCCATCTTTTCAATGAAAGAGAACATTTATTTCAGACATACAAAACCAGGCAACTTAATTATCACCCTTCTGATGAGATAGTTCCTACGTTTTCTATCAACATGTTCCCAGGCCCACTCCCATGGGAATTCAGTGGTAATATGAAGAGCATGACCATTTATTTGGCTTAAGGAATACGTTCATTTCTCTGGTTTACAGAATTGAAACATCTGACGAATGACAGTCTGGTTGATTTTATTCATCAGCTAATTGCTTTGCCATCTGGAGCTGCAGCTTTATATATTCAGCTTATAAAAGATCTGAAAAGGATCTCAATTATTCTTTAATTTGTTCCTTGAATATAAAGTAGGAAAATCTGACTTAATCAAACATTGTCTCAATTCTATTGGGATATGTCTAGTTACCTTATAACAAGGTAAGCTTTTATTCAATCATATGATATGATAATTCCCCACTTTCAAGCCAAATATCCTCTTAGTTACAATCAATTTTCCACTGAAAAAATAAACATTGTGTTTTTGCTGAAATCCCGGTAGAAGAAAATAGTCCTTTTAATGCAGCTTGCTGTTAGTACAACCACGCTAGGAATTTTTGTGTTGGAATTCATTAAACCCCCTCATTTAGCACTGTGATATCTGGACATTGTAGAAATTATTCGTAATACATAAGGCAAGTTTTGGCACGGTTTGAAAAAAAAAATTTCATAACAATCATTTAGGGAGAATGGTGAGATCAGCAAAATCTGGGGTTTATCTTTTGTTTTACCATATAATACAATTTTATATGACATCCTCTGTGAAAATTGACTGCCCAATAGTCTTCGTGCTTCTTTTGACAGAAAATAACAAAAGGGAGAGAAGATACATCAAGCACAAAGTAGCTTTTCTCCAAAGATTCTGTGTTTAAAAACTCTTTGTTTCCATAGGAAGACAGTAAAAAAAAAGATATAACTGGATCATAGAGCCCTGCGTTGTCACATAACAAGTATTTGCTCTCAAATACAAACCTCAACACTAGAACACTTTCACCCTTTACTAAAGGAAGAAGCCTATATTTACAACCGGCTATAGACAGAGTTTATTGTCAGAGGCAGGAAGGGATAAACTGGACCTGCTAGTGCTTTTACAGAAGGAACAACTCATCTTGCAGACAAAGCTCAGAGGACCTGTAACACATGGCCACAGAAAAGGCAGTGG
Source organism: Todiramphus chloris collaris (assembly GCA_025345505.1). Lineage (NCBI taxonomy): Eukaryota > Metazoa > Chordata > Aves > Coraciiformes > Alcedinidae > Todiramphus > Todiramphus chloris. The sequence goes on from JANVCC010000020.1 coordinate 54,528,402, forward strand.
CAATAGCAGTATAGAAGGAGAAGAGTTTGAATGAGAGTGAAGCAGCTGACACTGCCCCTTCTGAGCCACTGTGGAATGGTTTGGTAAGATAAACATGCTTATGCAAGTTCTCAGATGAGGAATATGAGAAGGAAGGAAGGAAGGAAGGAAGGAAGGAAGGAAGGAAGGAAGGAAGGGTCATCCAATAAAGGCATTAAGTGAAGATCTACCTAATGATACCTATTTTGCACCTCTGGCTTTGGTAACATATGGTCCAGCTCCAACTGCCATGCTTTATTTGCATAAGAAGCTTCTATTTTTGCCTATCTGGCATTTCATAGCACTCAAATCTGTACTAATGGCATTAACAATAGTGATCTGTGGTATTAACATGATACTTTTTATTAACTGATTCTAATAAATTATTTTTATTTTTTAAAGTGTACTTAAATTTGAACAATATAAGCAACTGAGTTGCATTAAGGGGGAGCAGACAGTAGTGAGGGTATGGAAGAGAGGACTAACTTCCCCTGAAATTAATTTCTCCAGCAATTCAGATTCTCACTCTTCCTAGAAGACCTGACATGCAGCTGGAGAGCCACAGTGTACAGCGTGAATACAAACACACAATGGCATTTTGAATTCAAAGGTCATTGGCTTGAGTAAAAACTCTGCAAGAAACTTGGGATTCTTGTCATAAAAAAGACAAGTGTTTCTGTATCCAAATTTTATACTCTGGATTCATGAAGCATAGTGGAAGCTCTCTGCAAAGGAGTCTTGTATTTGGCAATACATCCTTGAGATCTCCCTGGAGCTCTCTTCTGGGGGAATGTTGACTTTGTTCCCCTCTAGCATGTGATACACATTAAGAAGTCAGCAGTTGCTTCAACCTCCTATTACCTTTGTTCATTCAGGCAACAATGTTTATATTTTCAGCACCAAAAAATCTTTTGCCTCTGTGAATTTCCAGTCAGTTTACTTGGAGATGATTCTGTAAAATGGGCATATTTCTAAAAAAAAAAAAAAAAAATTTCCAAAGCTAACATCCAGACACATTTTCTGACATACAAATATCAAAGACCCAAGTATGTTTCTTCAATGTAATCTGTGGTTTGTGTGTTGTGCAACCTTCAGACTAACACAGGATGTGACAAACTCTGGATTCTAACAGGTTGAATTGACACAAGCAGAATTTAGACCTAAACAGTCTGCAAAGATTACATTTCAGGGCAATATTTGAATAACAAAAAAAATCTAGTGTGGTCATATCAGCTAAATATTCATTCCTGCTTCCTAATGAACTTGCCTTTACTTCCAAGTAGAATATCGCAACACAATCTACAAAGCATCACAGAGCACAGGAAGTGATAAGGTCTGGTTCTGACTTTTATACAGTGCCAGCATAAGATCAAAGAGCGCTGTTAGTTTCATAAAAACGTAAAAACGTCCAACAGAATGAATCCTTGCAGAAATCAGAAATACAGAATCACAGAATCACAAAATCATTTAGTTTGGAAAAGACCCTTGGGATCATCGTGTCCAACCATTAACCCTACTCTACAAGTTCACCCCTAGACCATATCCCCCAACACCACATCTAAGTGATGCTTAACCACATCCAGGGATGGTGACTCAACCACCTGCCTGGGCAGCCTATTCCAATATCTCACCACTCTTTCCGTGAAGAATTTTTTCCTAGTCTCTAGTCTAAACCTACCTTGTTTCAGCTTTAGGCCATTCCCTCTGGTTCTGTCACTAATTACCTGAGAGAAGAGACTAGCACCAACCTCTCTACAATGTCCTTTCAGGTAGTTGTAGAGAGTGTAGCCTCCTCTTCCTCAGACTAAACAGACCCAGCTCATCAAATGGTCCTCATATGATCTATTCTCCAGTCCCTTGATCAGCTTCGTTGCCCTCCTCTGCACCCACTCCAGCACCTCGATATCTCTCTTGTACTGAGGTTCTCAAACCTGGACACAGTACTCAAGGTGAGGCCTCACCAGTGCTGAGTACAGGGGGACAATCACCTCCCTACTTCTGCTGGTCACGCTATTTCTAATACAGGCCAGGATGCCGTTGGCCTTCTTTGCCACCTGGGCACACTGCTGGCTCATATTCATTCGCTTGTCAATTAGAACCCACAGATCCCTCTCCATGAGACAGTTCTCCAACCACACTTCCCCAAGCCTGTAGATTTGCATGGGATTGTTGCAGACCAAGTGCAGGACCTGGCACTTGGCCTTGTTGAAACACATACCATTAACATTGGCCCAGCAATCCAGTCTATCTAAGTCTCTCTGGAGAGCCTCGCTATCCTCACGCAGATTGACACACCCGCCTAACTTGGTGTCATCTGCAAATTTACTGATGATAGATTCTATGTCCTCATCAAGATCATCAATAAAGATGTTAAATAGAAACAGTCCCAACACTGAGCCCTTAGGAACGCCACTTGTGACCTGCCGCCAGCTGGATTTAGTACCATTGGCCACTACTCTCTGTGCCTGTCTGTCTAGCCAGTGCTTGATCCAGCAGATTGTATTCTCATCCAGGTCATAAGCAGACAGTTTTTCCATTAGAAATCTATGGGGAACAGTGTCAAATGCTTTCCAGAAGTCCAGGTATGTCGCTGTTTATGCCGGGAGCGGAGAGATGCAGCAACATATAAATTCAGCAAGAGCAGGCAAAAGAAGCAACTTTATTGATTTACAACCCCATTTTATATACCCTAGCCCCATAGAGCGATTGGTCAGTGATCACCCATCTCCTAGGGTATTGGCTAAAGTCCTACAACACCTATTTCAAAATATTTTTCCAATGTACCATAAACAGAACTTAGCAAAACACCACGTGTTAGTCTAGTTTACAAAACCGTCCTACTGTTTCTCATAACACTGGTGAGAAAGGCAGGATTCTCACTGAATATTGTGAGAACCTAGGAAAATCCCTCTGCTAGCAGCTTCTCAGCATCCACACAGGTAGACCACATCCACAGCCTTTCCCTTGTCCAGTAATTGGGTCATCTTGTCATAGAAGGAGATCATGTTCATCAGGGAAGATCTGCCTTTCCTAATCCCATGCTGACTGTCCCTGATCCACTGGTTGCCCTCTATACAGCTTGTAAGAGCACTCAAGATGATTTGCTCCATGACCTTCCCTGGTACCAAAGTCAGACTAACAAGTCTGTAGTTACTTAGATCCTCCTTTCTGCCTTTCTTATAGGTGGGTGTCACTGATAACCTCTCGTCCATTGGGACCTCCCCAGTTATCCAGGACTTCAGATAAGTAATGGGAAGTGGCTTGGTGAGCATATCCACTAGCTCTTTCGGCACCCTTCAGTGTAACCCACACGGTCCCATAGATTTGTGTGCATCCAAGTGATGTAGAAGGTCACTGACCACCTCTTCTTTAATCGTGATAACCTCATTCTGTTTTCCCTCCCTGTCTCCCAGATTATGAGGCCGGATGTCCAGGGGATAGCTTGTTCCACTACTGAAGACTAAGGCAAACTAGACGTTAAGCAACTCAACCTTCTCCTCATCCTTTGTTACTAAGTTTCCCTCTGCATCCAATAAATGATGGAGTTTTTCCCTAATTCTCCTTTTGTTGTTAATGAATTTATAGAAAGATTTTTTATTATCCTAAACAGCTGTAGCTAGGTTGAGCTATAGCTGCAATTTAGCCCTCCTAATCTTCTCCCTGCATTGCTTCACTACATCTTTATAGTCTACATGAGAGACCTGTCCTCTCTTCCAACAGTCATAGACTCTCCTTTTGTTCTTGAGGTCCAGCCAAAGGTGCCTATTTAGCCAAGCCGGTCTCTTTCCCCACCTACTTCTTTTTCAGCAGGTAGGGACAGCCTGCTCCTGAGCCTTTAAGACTTTTCTCTTGAAGTATGTCCAGCCTTGCTGAACACCTATATCCTTCAGCACAGCCTCCCAAGGGACTTTGTCAATCAGTCTCCTGAACAGGTCAAAGTTTGCCCTCCAGAAGTCCAAGGTAGCAGTTTTAACTAACCCCTCTTCTTGTTTCCCTAAGGATTGAAAACTCAATCATCTCATGATCACTCTGCCCTAAATGGCCTCCAACCTTTACTTCCCCCACAAGTTCTTCCCTGTTCACAAGGAGCAGGTCCAGGAGGGAACCTTCCCTGATTGGCTCATTTATCAGCTGCATGAAAAAGTTGTCCCCCACACATTCCAGGAACCTCTAGGATTGTTCCCTCTCCACTGTGTTGTATTTCCAGCAGATATATGGGGAATTAAAGTCCCCCCCAAGCACAACAGCAAGTGACTGTGAGATTTCTCTCAACTGCTTACAGAAAGGTTCATCCATCTCAGTGCTTTGACTGGGGGATCTATAGCAGACTCCCGTAACTATATCAGCTTTATTAGCCCTTAACCTAATACAAACAGACTCAATCCTGTCATTGTTATACTTGATTTCTGAGGTCTCATGACATTCTCTAACATATAGGGCCACTCCACCACCCCTTATTCCCTGTCTGTAACTCCTGAAGACCTTGTAGCCTTCGATTGTGGCATTCCAGTTATGTGTGGCAACACACCACGTGTCTGTAATAGCTACTATGTCATAGTTTTCTTGGTGCATCATGGCTTCAGGCTCCCCCTGTTTGTTGCTCATACTGCGTGCACTGTTACAGATGGACTTCAGATGAGTTAATGATACCAATATCTTTTTGTGAGTGTGTGCACCATTTCCTTCCAAACCCATCTTGGGTGCTTCCATGATTTCTAAATTTCTAGTCTTTGTCTTCAACAAAATGGCAGAGCAAGAGTCTACACTAGTCAACCAGCCTTTTAGCCTTGGCATGCTTCCCTTGGGCTTATTCCTAGTTGGTCCAGTTATCTCCCCTTCCCCCTTCATATATACTTTAAAGCCCAATCAATCAGGCCTGCAATCTCCTGTGCAGAGATTCTCATCCCCCTTTTTGAAAGGCGCCCCCCCCATGAGATGCCAGCAAGTCTGGTGCTGTATAAGCCATCCCATTGTCAAAAAACCCAAAATTGTTATGGTGATACCAGTTATGAAGCCATAAATTAGTAGACTGTATGCATCTGTCAATTATTGTGTCTTTACCTGAAACTGGAAGAAGAGAAGAGAATATAACTTGCGCTCCAGATCCTCCCACCATCTGTCCCAGGGCTTTAAAGTCTCTCTTCATCCTTCTCAAACTACTGTTTTCAACTTGATCTCCTCCTACATGGAAAATTAGTAAAGGGTAGTAGTCTGAGGACCTCACCAAACTGGGAAGTTTCCTAGTGATGTCCTTAATCTGGGCTGCAGGGAGACAACACACTTCCCCCTGGGAAGGGTCAACCTGACATATTGGACCCTCTGTTCCCCTCAGAAGTGAGTCCCCCAGGACTACAACCCTTCTTTTTTTCTTAGTGGATGATGTTATGATTTGAGCAGTTGACCTTTTTGACTTTGGGCATATCTCTGGTGTAGGTAGTTCAACACCAACATCCTCATTTCACTGGTCCCTTTCAACTAGAGCCTCATATCTGTTCTGGAGTGATATCTGGTCTTTCCCAGACAAAGCCACATGCCAGCTGGTTAGTGGCACCTGGGAGGGTGAGGTGGGCAAGGTTGGAGGTCCTCTGCTGCCTCGTCCTTGAAGTATCCTCCACTCACTCCCCTCATCTTGGTTACTGCCTCTGGTCTTATGTGGGCAGGATGCAGGGGCCCCCTGTTCCTGGGTGCTACCAGAGGGGTGCCCCTGTTTCTGTTTCAGGGGGGTCAGAGCCTGGCTCCACCAGTCAATCTCCTGCTCAGCCTCCCTGATACTCCTCAACCTATCAACTGTCTCTTGCAGTTCTACAATGCGGCAGAGAAGATCCTCTGTCTGCTCGAAGCACACACAGCAGTTCTCATAATCTCCCCTTGCTGCCAGGGAGAGGCTCTGGCATTCCCTGCAGCCTGTGGCCTGAGCTGCTACATGTTTGTGACGTAACTCCATCTGGGTTCCCACGTCCACTCTGGGAACTGTTGAATGGATAACCTTCTGGGTGGAGACCATGGCTGATCTCCTGTGCACCAAGTTGGCTGCATTCCAGCGAATGAGACAGCTCACAGAGCCACAGCCAAAGAGCCCACCAGTGCCTCACCATTCATGGTAACGGTATCCCCCTCGTCTGTGCAGTTTGGCACACAGGAGCTGGTCACTCTGACTAGTGAGCTTACCTTATGAACCAGTAGAGGCCCAGCATGCTGCCTAACAAGCCAAAAGCAGTGACAGCACCACTCGGGCACACACAAGCACTGTTTTCTCACCCTGTGCTGTGTGGACTGCTACTAGTCACATACCATATCATATACCATATCATATACTTACATACCTACCATATACTTACAACAGGAGTCACTGTAAAGAACAGAAATAGATTATCCTGTTGCCACAGCTTTTATATCATCTATTAGTGCATGCCCTACATTTCAAAAAGCTGCCAGAAGACAAACATGATAGCCATATCTATGGCAGACTTCATATGTTTTCATGTAGCTTAAGTAAACACTTGGTTTATTTGGAACTCATCTGTGCCCTTTTGGTCTATTCCCATTCTCTGGTTATGAAAATAGAAAGAGACAACAGTAGCCCCATTAGATTTTAGCTAGTGTCAGAGAGGCTGTCCTGGACAACAAGAAAAGTGTACTTCATTCTCACAAACACATGGCAGCAATCAAGTGAAGCACTCAGTTACAGCTGTTCAGTGGTCTCCCAGTATGATCTTTTTTTCAATGAATAATCTTTTGTTTTCTTAACCAAAAGAAACCTATCCATGAAAAACACGCTTAATGGGGATTTGGAACAGCATTTCCCTTATTAGAAATACTATCATTGCCATTTTCTAGCTTGTGTTTTGTTTAATTTTTTTTCTCCTCCATCTCTTTTGCCTCTAAGAATTAGTAGGGAAAGTAAAGGAGTCTCATCCTCCTCAATTTTTAGGAACTGATAAGCCTTGGAAGAATTTCATTACAGAAAAAAAAAAAGGGGCGGGGGGGGCGGGATTGGAGGGAGAGAGATTTAAATTAAAAATAACTTGCGGAATAAATCAGATCTTTTTCCCAAGTTTCCAAGCATTTCCAGAGCAAGTAATATTTCCTGTGCTAAAATTAAACACTGTTTCCAATGGTCACCTCCTCTCACTTGATCTCCTTAACAGCTTGCAGCCAGATCAACCTTAGAGATCCCAACAGCACTGGCAAGAGGTATTGTGATCTGAAAGCCCATGAAGCTTGTGTATTTCTTTAAAAGTTATCACTCCCAGTAAAAGTAGGAACTTAGAGGAATGTAACAGGTGTCCCCCTTGCTTTGGCTGTTCTCTGAGTGAATAAATTGTACTCTTAAGCACAACAGTTAATTTTCGTATAGCCCAGTAATATTAACATTCTAATTGTCAGGGGTAATAATAAATTAAAAGTATGAGAAAGACCCCATCAGTTTTCATTTAAGCTTTGTCAGAGTTCCAGTCTTTTCACTTTCCCATCACACAAGACAGGAGCAAAACTAAGGGGGCGGGGAACAAAAACAACTTGGAAAGCAACTTCCAAATTTTCTCTACCAACCTCCTATCATAGCATGCAGGGACAGCTTTCCTAACAGCAGTGGCACAGAACTTTAGTTCATTACAGGGCAGTCTCATTAAAACAACACTGAATGCCCTGAATAGACACCACAGATAGAAATGACTCATGAATTCAGGTAGAGACAGGTCAGCACCAGATTCAGCTGGGCTGATTATATGAATGCATACATCTCTCAGAGCCCTTCATTTGATGGATGCTGTTATTTCAAGCCCTAACAAGCCTGTCTTCCATAAGGATTTAGTGCCTCCCTACTTGTACTGAGGAAAAGATTTACCCTTGAAATAAAGAAACACAGAAAAAAAAAAGAAAGGATGTTATAGAAAGAGTTATTTCTAGTACAGGAACACAGTCCAGTGCATTCAAAGTCTCTTGAAAAAGAAAATCTTTCTTTTATGTCTTCCTCACAGTGGATCTTTGTCAGAAACCTTGTCACCCTTTGACAAAATAAGACTTTGGAAGGAACATAATCTAAAAATGACCTTCAGAGAAGAAACCCAAGAAAGAGACTCAAGGAGACCATCTGAGCAAAAGCAGTAGGTAGCACAGTTTGAAAGGCAGTGTTCATTCCATGTACATAAACCAAGCCAACATTTCACAGCAGTCGATATCCCAGCAATGAGCACAAAGCTGATAATCCTCACACTATGTAGCTCAGATCCAAGGTTATTACATTAATTGAGGGGTACAATATTATAAGGATAGTTATTAATTAACAGGAGGAGCAGAGAAGTGGTCAGGGAACCAAGGAGGCTATCTTCAAGCAAGATGGAAAATGCCTTCAGTTTGGATAGGCAATGATTAGGAAACTCCTAACAAGCCACTTATCTTTAAAAAACTAGAAATCCCAGAGGCAGAACAAGAGGAGGTGGATAACTGAGAGGAACAGTGTTAACAAGCAGCAAGCAGACTGGAGTTCTCTGCTCTCCTCTGAACTGTTCAAATAAAGTTATGACAATGAAGCCCATGGCATAACTACACTCAGTGTGCTACAAAATGACATTTGGGGTGCCTTCAAGAAGATTCAACAAAGATGAAAGCCATGTCCACACTAAAGTTAAAATAATAAGACTACAACCTACACAGGCTACAGATGGATAAAATGGATAAAAATAAATCCATGTCTGATTTATTCTCCACAACAAACTACTTTAAGATAGCTGAAATGAGGCAAATTCTATCCCCAGCTTAAAATATAAAGAGCTTTTGTTTTTGTTGTTGGGCACTTGTAATGTAAGTCAAGGAAAGAACAAGCTGTGAACAAATCTTAAACAATAACATCATACTGCTGCATGCTGCAAGTGTTCCAATAGCTTCCTTTACATGAGGTGATCTATGCTTCAGCCTCCCACCTCCCAGAGCAAAGCCATCAGAGTCTTCTGGGGTGCCTCTACCTATCCTGTTAACCATATTCAACTTTGCAGGCCTTTCTTGAATATTCCAAGGTCAAAAAAAGCCACAAATTATTTTAAACACCAGCATTTAGAGAAGACTATTGAAAGGCTAGATACCTAGCTTCATTTTTTTTCAGTGCTCTCAGAGAAAACATCTCAATGAAAGAATTCCAACTCCTTTCCACCATGGTGCAAGCTCACTTGGATTTCATCCTATAACTATGGGTAACAAAAACTGTAATTTCAGCAGTCCACATATGCCTACTGTTGGCAGAACGAGCTCTCCGAGATCTGTCTACCCCTAACTACACTCAGATTGGTGTCCACATTACTTTGTGGTGCCCACACTATCTTTAACCTTGTTTTGTTAACTAGTACATTAATCCTCTTTCCACATACTCAGACTAAAATATTTCAAGGCACGAGATGAGTCAGCTGTGGAGTTCCCTTTCACCATAAGCAGCAACAGAACTTGAAGATTTTTATGTAAGACTGGACAAAATGCTGAAAAGCTACTGTGGGGAAAAAATCTTGCCTCTAGGAAAGATAAGTATGTTGAACATCCCTCAAACACACTACTCAAAGTGATTGCTGTTAGATCTTAACATCCTTTAATTTCAAGAATTAATTTTACACAGATCCTCTGGTTTCCTCAGTTGCGGAAACTACTCTTCAAATTACCTGTTGACTTAGCCAGGATGAGAACTGCTATTTCTTTTTAATCTCTTTACATACACACAGAGCATTAAGAGAAATGTCATGTTTTAGCCTGTTCCTTCATTTCTACAGATTTTAACCAAAGGCAAAAGGCCTACTTTTCCTCCAGCACATGGGGGTAAAAAAAAAAAAAATCTAGAGTGGTCACACTTAAATTAATGGTACTGTACCTACATAAAACTGATGAACTGAGTGCTGGATCAGATTTTCGAGCTTAAACAGACTGGCAAAAGGCTTGTGCGAATGATAGTGTATGGAATGTATGCATCAAACTGGGATTCTATGTAGAGATAACATGATACTACAACCATGTACTTGGTTATGACAATATAGGCAGCACTGTAATTACTATAATGACCTCCCAGAGCTATTGTGTCTTTAATTAAGTCTTTAAGAGTAGGCATTCTTAACTCACTGTAACTACTGCAGCATATCATCTACATTTTCACAAAGAATTACTGTGTCATATTTCTGTCAGAAAGATGAAAGGGAATAGTTTAGTTCAAGTGGCATTTGCAGAATGAAACCATATGAAGGGGTCCATAGATTTAAACAGCACTTCAGACTAACTAAAGGCTTCTGTTTCCTTTTTTCTCCTACTACGCTGCTTCCTCCCAGCATAAACTGGGAGAAAGCAGGCAGCATGGGCTACACAGAGACAATATCACACGTGATTACATGGATGATAAAGCTGTGACAACAGATTTTAACCAGAATACAGTGCACAGCAGCAGTGTCACAAACTAATAGTTTTCAAAATAATAAACAAATAGTTTTCAGGTAAAAATTTAACTCTTTACCACTTGTCACAAACAACCCAGCAAATTGTTCTTATTAGCTAACACTGACTCTCACCACACTGTCTTTTCATGGGAAAGCTTTCCTGAGACCCTTTTCCATTCTGAAGTGGTTCGAGCTAAAGCAATATTCAGTGCAAATGTGTATAGTCATGTTATTTTCAACATCATTAACAAAATTATATTGAGGGGTAATTTTCTAGTAATTGTTCTGCAAAAGTGAGGAACTGCTTCCAAAAAGATGCGTGTGTGTTTATGCAGAAGAGTTTCTGTCAGTTGTCTGAATGGCACCACTGTTAACTCAAACATTGAGACTCTGAGTAGCTCTGTCAGTTCTACTTTACTTTAACAGATTCACAGGCACTGGAGAGGAGAACAATTTTCTGCCTGTTTGTTTGAGGGATTCTTATCCTAACTATGGAAACCTGATTCAGACCAATTTGCACATCTTTTCAGTGTGTTCTTTGGTATCAGTATTTTCACTCTGCTTTACTACTCTCCTCCATCAGCTCAAGTATCACATCCAAACAGTTTGAGGAATGAGAATAATTAAATAAAAACTGAGGAAGTAGCAGAGATATTTCGAAGTGATCAGGCTCTTGTGTATTTCTGTATCATCACAAAAGACTTTCAACACTGTCTTTTCTTTCTTTTTCTTCTCACTGCACACCAGAGAAACAAACACATGATGATCTTGTTTTCCCTCTAAACAAGGGAGTGTCTTTTATTCAACAGTCAGTACTGGTTTAACTCAAGCACTCTTATTGTTGTAGCTTTTCCAAAAGCACTTGCACGCCAGTATCCTACTTGACTTTGATGTCTTCTCTGAGCCTTCTATTATTTCTCCAAGCAAGTATATGCAGTTACTTCCCTGTCTGGACTGTAAAATACAAAAAAAAAGAGAAACCATTGCTTGCATTAATATGCTACTTGAACGACACACACAAAAAATCCCAAACCCTTGTCATCAGAAACACTGATGTATCTTCTGCAGAGTTGTTTTTTTTTTTTTTTTTCTGACCTTTCTCATACTTTTACAAGATTTTTCATGAGCCTGGAAAATACATGCTGTTCAAATCCCAAGATAGATGTCAACAGTTGCCCGAAGCTTCTTCCTTTCTCCTTTCCATTTCTTTTCTACTACTTGGCAGAATGTTAGGATACTATTGCCTTCCAAAGCTGGTCTTGATAGTAATCCCCAGTTTCTGGATCATGAGAGCAATATTACTATATCAGGTACACAGACAGATGCAACCCCTTAGCTAATTCTGATCTCCTGCCCATACACCATGCAAGTCTAGTGAGATAATCAAGGGTGATCTTGACTGGCAAAAAGTGAACAAAGATAATTGACTAACTGTAGAAAGATAGTTAAATGAAATGGCTGATGAGAAGCACACTCTTTGTAAGCAAGTAATTCAAGCTCTTCTCACACATGGGGAAGTGTCTACAAGATTTGCCTGTGACCAGCACTGCCTGGTGGGGTACCACACAAAAAAAGAAGCTTATAAAAAAAATGAGTTCCTACTACTACTTATGTGAACAAGATCTCTTCTCTTGTGACTGAATTGAGGATAGGGAGGGAAATGATAATATGTTTTTTAACTCTTTGGATTTAAGCTAATGAAAGGAAAACAATATCAAAATGAGCTTCCAGTATTTCTGTCCAGTACAAGATGTCACAGTGCACCGAAGTTACTCCATTTCGGTTTTTAATTAACTCCTCCTTATGGGCAGCTAATTGTGAAATTAAAAACTTTCAAAAGCTCAAAGGAAACATTCCCTAAATGAAAGATATTACTTCAACATTTCATAATGCTTTACCTTGTGTTTCTGCTTTCAAAGAACAGTCCACCATCCCATGATACAGCAATGTGACAGACATCTGAAATTACTTACCTAAGGTGAGAGAAAGGAGTTCAGCCTTCATGAACCTGCCCTCTTGACAGAACTTTTGTATACCACCCTTAACCAGACCCTTCTCTCCAGGCTTGATGTGAAAATGTCACTGGACTTTCATCTGAAGAAGACAGCCCCTATGAAGTCCAACCATCTCTTCATTTCATTTGACACCAGTAAAACAGCCTCCGCTCTGCTGTTACAAGACAGGCACCTCTGAATGCCTGATCACATATCTTTCTACTACAACTTGACAGGCTCACAGTGTGAAGGATGTGTTAGAGAGTTTATTCCATTTGGTAAAGAACATCCTTAACTGCTGAAATTGTGCACATCTCTCTCTAGAGGATGTACTAAGTAATTGCAAGATCTTCTTGACAGTTAGAATCGCATCCAAAGACTTACCATTGATTTCAGTGAGCTTTAGATCAAGCACAAAGTTACTAAATGAGACTGTTTGAGTTTGATTTCTAAATGGAATTTAGGCTGAGTCCATAAATGCAACGATAGTCTCAGGTAGCAGTGCCATGTGACCTACAGACTCATACTTTCACACCTTAAACAGTATAGGTTTCCCCATGCACATATAATTGCCCCCTTTTTAAAACTTGCTTACCTCATATAATAGTATTTTATTAATAAAATTATTATTTTTTTAAAATATATTTTTCTCTTATTTGGGGCACTTTAGGCATGCAAAATATGTCTACAGATTCAGTAGGTCAAACCTTTCTGAGAACAGAAGCATCTATCTCTTCAGGACCAAAGGAAAGCAAAATTCCAAATTAAATATATGACTAGTAATAAGAAATTAACAGATACATTCAGGTTCCAGCACCATCTACTGAAGAGAGGCTTTAATAAAAGGTAAAAAAACCTGTGGACAGGCAAATGTGAAGAGTAGACTGAAGGGGGTGAGATAATAGTTTGCCAAAGCAAACAAGGCTGTTGCCAACAGGAAGGGGCTCATCTGTCCTCCTCCTCTGTGGCAAATAGGCCAAGAAGTTATATGCTCAGCTTTCTACAGAGAAGATTCAGAGGAAGATAAAAAGGGTAGAGAACTGAAGCCTTCTAATTGTTAGGAAACTGAAGCTTGGGAACAGATTGTTGTGGCCTGGAAGAGCAGAGGCTCCACCAGTGATGGCCTTTAAGGATATTGCTTTCTCCGGAGCAACACCAGAGCTGATCCTGCCTCAAAGGAGAAGAGTATATAAAACAGTTGGATTCTTCTCAGCTACTTAAGATGGGAGCAGAATCCCACCCATCAGAGATTTTTGCTACTGATTTTAAATAAAGGAGGCTTTCTTTCTTTTTGTAAACTTTCTATTGATGAGTAAACCGTGTAAGAAGGTGTGTATGTGCTGAAGAGAACACAAAACCTGTGTTTACAATGCCTTGTGAAAGGTACGCAGCTCACCAGTGACAGCAGAAAAGATGGGGAATGGTTCCCCACCCCCAGCATTGTATGTTGAACATTGTTATATACAGAACTGCTCTTGCTGAGTATGAAGTGAGCCAATGGGAAAGCAGGCAGAAACAGGTACTGATATACACCAGAACATATTGTCACTGTTACAGCCAATTTACCATCACCAAAGCTGCCAATTATTCCCAAGTCACTGATAGATTTTTTTTTTTTTTTTTATCCCAAAGAATGATTTTCAGCTGGAGGCTTTTTCACACCCATGACTCTGAAGTATCCCTAGTGGCATGTTGGCTAATTAAGAGCAAAATCCATCTCTTGATGAAATAACACTGCCGCTGAAAAAGATTTCTAGCCTGCTTAATCAGGCTAGAAGGAGCAGCATCCTAACACTTTCACTAAGCACAGGAAAGAGGTCTATGGCTAGCAATTAACAATGATGAAAAGGACAGTGATTTAAAGCATAGTGTCATGACATTTTTATCAAACCAAATGAGTCTGCTAGGCCAGCGGCTGCATATGCTTATTGTCATTTAATGTTTGGATAGCAACACATCAGGCACTGAGTATCAGGAGGTGTGGAATTTAATAAGTCATTTTGACAGTAGTGTGAAATGAGCAAATCAGCATTCTAAGGAATGTGTTCACACTCTGAGCAGACGGGCAGACATCCTAAGCATGTGAGTTGACGCCAATCACCAAAAAAAAAAAAAAAAAAAAAGGGATGGAAGAGAAGGAGAGATGAAAGCCAGAAGAAGAAACAGGCAGCAATACTCTGATGAAAAATTAGTCCTGTCTCCCGGTTTGGCTGGTTGGTGTCAACAAGGCAGATTTCTTTTCACTAAGGCTGAGATACACTGTGTATCTTCAATGGAATAAATCTCATGTATTATTTAAGCCCAACATGGATTATCTCAAATGAACTAAAATTGTCATGGAAACCTTTCAAGACTTTTTATTGCTTTAGCCACAATGCAAAATTCCTGCCATGTTAATCAGAACTTGGTTTTTAGCACAAGGCTGGCTCTGCACACATACTTTGAGAGCCTCTCAGACACCTTCTCCCCAAAGACCAGAGGAACTGTGCCTGTGTGAGCAAACCAAGGCTCTGGCTTTCCATGACTTTCAAAGAACTGGGAGCAATTTTGATCCTAGCTCCTCTGCCCTCTGCAGATTGGCTGCTCATTCTGTTCCTCACCTTCCAACCCTATTTATATTCTCTTTACCTCAGGGTATGTCTGTAGTGCAAAGTTACCTGAGTTATCTAAACAACTTGCCAGCTCTGGTGCTGGTGGAGGTGAGGTTGTGTGGAGCTCAGTGCAGACTAATTTACTCTTGCTGTCACTAATTCATTTAAAGTTAGTTTAACTATGTCTAGTTTAACTATGACAGACTCGCTCCATACATTCACAGTTACCACCATGTCCCTGTCGTCTCCCCTTCACTTCCAAATAGTCCATATTTCACCACCAATCTTTTCAGTGGGCTGATCCACTTCTAAATTAGTCCCTCCTCCTCCCCCAAAAAATGGTGGTCCTAATTTGTTGGATCCAACAATCTTAAAGGTCTTTCCCACTCTAGGAAATTCTGTGAATTCAACAATCCTTTTGCATTTTGAGGTTAATCTCAAACTGTGCCTTAACTACAAGGCTCACAGGTACCATTTTCCCCCCGTTGTGAATGCCTAAAAAATATAAATAGCAAACTGTCATCTCCTTGTCTTGCAGGGCATCAGTAGGTACATTAGGATATGATAAAACAACTATTACAATGGTACTTAGGAACATAACCTAGAGTAGGAGCATTAAGGTATCATGGAAAGGGAGGAAGAAAGATGAAAGCATCCTCTATGTATATACTGTAAGTGTCTCATCCACAAAAGTGAGATTAAATCTACTTTCCTTGCATATACTGTTTGAATTTACCCCCCCATCCCAATCTGGACTAGCACTCTTCCTGACAAGAGACCAAAAGTTTTAACTGTCTATCAGGTAAAAACATCAACAAAGCAAGAAAGGAGAAATCAGACACCAGTGATACCAGAAACAACTAATTATATTAACATGTATAACCCACATTTGATGGGGCATCCACTAAAAAATAAGGACAGTTACTATTTTGCTGGTCTGATTTCTGGGCTCAAGAGAATAGCATCAGGTTTGCAACGTGGAATAAAAAACAGGCTGAGATGATCGTCTTAGTTATCAGAGGAACTCCCCATCCCTGGATATTGATGTACCTATTCCAGTCACAAAGTACATCAAAAAGCTGGTAGCTATCTCTTTGTCCCCTGCACCCCCCTCAAAAGGGGTGACCAAAACAAACACTGTCTTCAGCATATTACTTTGGCAATGAAGCAGAACATAAACATTTCAGCCACAAGCATCCTGCAAGAAATTATGCTTTATGCCTTAGGGAGATTCAGGACACCGCACCTTCCACTTCAGCAGGGACAGGCTCACCAGATTTCCCCACACACAAGTCGGGCACAGGATGGGGACACATTTTACAGGCCTGAGTGGTTAGACTTCCATGGGATCTCCCTGGCAGCACATGACAGCTCTGGGTTATTAAAGTTAAAAGTGTGTTATATTGGTTGTTAATCTTTTCAATAAGGATTGAAACAAGAACAGAAGGGTCTCTGGGACAACAAAAATGCTAGGTACCAGGAAGATCTGTATACACAGTGCTGGACATGGAGCAGGGGATGTGCAACTGTCAAAGACGGAGCAGGAGAGTTACTGAACATGCAGATTTGCAAAGTGGTTCAGAGCCATCCAGCAAGAAAGTGCTGGGACAAGATGTGGATCACTGGTGCTCAGCCAGATATGATACTCAGGGCAAAGAGTGCATCCCCCTTCCAGGATTTAGTTGGCCCAGCTAAAGAGTTTAGATGGCTGAGTACAAGGTCAGCTCCGTCACTGATAAGAGCTATTGTGAAGAAAGCCAGAAGCAAGGACTTGTCCCTCATTTCTCTTGGGAACAGCTTTTAAGCTTAGGCTTTACTACTGGCCCCCACCTTTGATAACTGTCAGGGAGTAGTGAGAGCTGGCTTCTCTCCAAGGGACAGGAAGCCAGGAATGGAGCAGAATAATAAAGCAGGCACAAGCACTGACCTCACCCATACAGAGTTGGGATGGAAATCAGCAGGTCTAGGTCAGGATCAGGGTGAGACACAGTGATGAGAGTCAGGCACAGTCTAGTGATCATCCAGTGAGTCTGCAGTGATGAGACAGGTCTGTTGTCAAGCTAGGAAGTCAAATCAACAGGTCAGGGTCAGAGCTGTGGCAGTCTGAGACCCTTGTAGATACAGCTGATGGAAGGCTGCAATGGAGCATGGGTGGGAGACAGGAATAAAATTTTTACTAGATGAAATTGTAATAGACTTTTGCCTCTTTGGTTCTTCTTCTCACACTCTCCCCTAAAACTTCTCAAGTTCAGTGTATGGGCAGCACAGCCTTTTGCCATCCAATTGCTGCATTGCAACATTAATCTGAAGCAGGAAAAGGGTGTCAGTCCAAGATGAGATTATTTTTAAGCCCTTCATCCTTAGTTAATCTTTTCCTTATGTGTAGTTACATTGGCACTAACTCAATGCCCAAGAGGGCTGTGCAACTCTGGCAGCCTGATGGGAAGATGGTGCTAATGCAGCTTCTTGGTTAGCTGCCAGATGCAGCATGAGCAGTGCGGTCCTCATGTCCCTGAAGAAAAGTAAGAGCTTTTCCCTCCCTGTTCTCCGAGCTGCTAGCATGCACAATGCTGCAGAGCATGAAATCCAACACTGTCCCTAAGCTTGAATCACCAAAGGTACAATTAAGTCATGTCATGAGTAAATGTTTCAAAAGAGACCTAAGACAACTTCAGCAAGGACCTTGCATTTGGGAAGGAGCAGGAGTGCACAAATATATCCCTTTGCTTCCAGCTTCAAATGAAATAGAACTGATATCAGAAACACGTTCCAGAAGAGTTTCAGAGTCTGCAAATGCCTCTACTTTGTTTCATGATCAGGAAACTATTTTGTGCCTGCTTCTTAGAACGCTGGCTCCTCTCTTCTCCTACATAATTTTTTTTATGTTGCCTCATTGTAGTTAGGTTACACCTGCTAAGTATGCTCTAAATCAAGGACACCACCCAGAGAGTAAAATACAGCTCAAGATAAATAGAAATGGCAGAATTTAGGCTCCAAGGGAGATGTACTCTTTGCATCTTCAAGCCCAAACAACTCTAACTTGTCATTCTTTCATTTTGAGGTGGAGAAACCACAATATTAAATCCTATCAGGAGATGCCCAAGCATGTCCAATATTTTGTGCTTCCCCTCCTCCTCCCTTAGCCTATGATAAAAAAAAATAATAATAATAAAAAAAAAATTAAAAAATCACAGTTTCTCCATCATCTGAAAAAAAAAACCAACCCCACAAATCCACCAAAACTAATACAATCTAAATGTTGAAACAAGTGACAAGCAAAAAGACATCTGGGACTTTATTTTACTAAAGCAGGTACCACAACCAGAACAGAGTGGTTTCCACTTTAAATAAGAATGGCTCATAATCAGTAATAAAGCCACTGAATTATGCAGCCCAAATATGTAAGTCTCTGCATGCATCACATATTATACAGTAGAAAGCAAGTAAAATAGTGGCACATGGACAAGCTTAAGGTCTGCTGTTCATTTTCCAGCCCAGTTATAAAGAGAGTTGCTTTGTTTCCCTCCCAGACTGGAAGACTTTGGAGTGACAAGCCACATTGTGGCCATATATGACACAAGAAGGTTTTTCCCATTTCTAAGGACAGGTTCTAACAGTGGTGTGAGCTGGTGAAACACTATTTCATGTTTCTGCTACAAGCAGTCTTCGGACATTAGTTAAAACTTCCAGAAGAACACTACAAAGATTAGAAAGGTCAGTTTAGAGTCATCAACAGGTTAAGTGTAAAACCAGAAAAAAACACCCTCTAGAGTGCCTCCTGACTCCCAAAGTAAACATCTGCTGGCTGAGGGGACAGCACTATTATCAGCTGCTACTTTGACTTCCAAAGGCAATTTCACTGATCTGACATTAGCTGAGGAGCTATACTGGCCAGCAGAGAGGAGCCAATGCTGGGAGACAGGAGATCTCCAAGAAATGGACATTAAATGATGGAACTCCCATCATCGTTAAGGTTGTGAAAGATGAGAAGCAAAAGGAAAATGCAGCCTAAGCAATAATAATAAAAAGATTTGGGTAATCTCATCCTGCAGGTCTTCACTAAGAAAAATAATTTTGTTTTCTGAAGACTATGCCCAGGCATTGCTAATGTACAATCTTTTACAGCATCTGTGTGAGGTAAGAATAAGAATATAGCTTGCTGCTTCCTACTGAAACAGGCTGGGAAGTGCCCTGTATTCTTGAATTTTTCTGCTGGTTTAACTTTGGTCTTCCATTTAATATATCTTTGTTTCCATAGGCATTAGGTATAGACACTTCATGCTGTCTGAGGAAGCTATATGATGGGAAATTGCATTTTAATGATTAGTGCACAAAACAAAATTGAACCCCCATATGGCAACAGAAAGGCTGGATTAGCTAGAGCTCTGAGCTGTCCCACACAACTGCTTTCTGGGTCCTAAAAAAGGACCAGAGTTAAAGCTGTACTGGTTATACACCGGTAAGAGAGCTGGTTTTAATGTCTTTTCAAGCTGAACCAAAGGACTTGTTTCTCACACAATTCAACTGGAGGGCCTTTAATGGGTGTGGCTTTAATTTGCACCAGGCTACAGTTTCGGGGTACCTAGCAGTGGCACTTTTCTGAGCTCTGATCAAATAAATTGAGCACTCATGCATAGCTCAATTGGGAACTTATGCGTAAATTAATTGGGCATTCAAGCATGAAGCAATTGGATTCTCAGGCATGAACTGATCAGGCACCCATGCATGAATAAACTGGGTGGGCAAGCATGAGCTCATTGTGCACACAAGCGTGAGCTGATTGCACACACAAGCATGAGCTCATGCATGAACAAGTTGGGCACTCATGCAACAAATCCTGCAGTTTATGCCCAGTACATTCCACCCTTTGCCTCAGTGAAGAACACACAGGTACTGTTTCAACATCAAATCCATTATAAACTCTACTTTCAACATCATTGCAATCTTAATCTACACTAGTTACAAACTCCACTCTTACGCCATGGACCAGGCGGTAGGGGTAAACACTGTGTATTGTGGGCACTTAGGCCAGTGCAACACTGCAAGCTGCTCATTCGGAAAGAGAGCCTCCCTTCTGCACTGAGCACTTGTTAGCACTTTAACCAGTCCCTTACTCTAAAACAGAGACCCTCAGCTCGACTCCCCAGCTCTGCCAACTGCTTCCCAGGCTCTCTGGAGACCCTCTTGGAGGATGCAATTAGCCCCTCGCCATCTCACAGCAGAGCAGCACAAAGCTCTCCTGGACTTTCCCAGACACACTGACCCTCTATGGAAGGTGCTCTTGGATCCCTCATGTGGGGACAGCCCTGGCTGCAGATGACTTGGGGCAGGGGCTTCAAGCAGAACCCATGCAATCTCTTTCCAGTCACCTTCCCATCCCCTCAGAACCTTCCTCTGGTATCCTTAAACTCTCCATTTCCCACCTAGTTACACACTGCACCTATCCCCACCAGACACACCACACCACCTCAGATTCTCAATATCAGAATCAGTAATCCTTCCTGAGACAGTCAAATTGAGTCAGTCAAATTATTACAGTCCCAGGCCATGCCAGGACTGGGTGTTGCCTGCATCCTGAACTCATTACTGTAGCATACACAACAGCCTCCACTGGCAGAACTTTTACTTCAGTTCTTGACAATTAACATGAACTTCTAATCACTGATTCAGGTGAGAAAGAAGAAATTATAAGCAATTACGCACTTAAGAAAACACCTTTTCTAGACTTCACTTAAACCGAATATACCTTCCTAATCTCAGTTCTCCTGTCTGCACCACAAGTTACAAGACCGAATATATCTTCCTACCTCAGTTTCTCTTGTCTGTACCACAGGTTACACTCGGTTCATTCCAATCACCACAGTGAACCCATGGGCAATGCAGGAAGTTGGAGTTTTGTAAACAATCAGTTTTTTGTCACTGCTTCATGTGTCTCACCAAGTCTCTTCCACTCTCCCTGGCTTCCCAGTGTCAATGTGTCAGCACAGGTCACCCACAGCCAGTAATTCAAAGTGTCTCTGCCCTGGTGCAGGTTGTCCCTAGGCTGCGGTGATTCAGGCCCTTGGATGCATCCTCTTCTATACATGTCTCCTCTGCAACCTTCCTATCTGCATGTCTCCTCCAGCACCTCCCACTGTGCTGGGTCACTGTGGGGTCCTCTAAGAGCCTGGCATTTTGGGGCACCATATCAACTTCAGAGCTAGTTGACACCTGCAAAGAGCAGTTCATGGCCACCTCCCACACTGATAGCCCCTGGGTGCCAAACCCTGTGATGTGTGTCCAGTGTGGCACTGGCATGAACTGATGGCACACTTGGGGTGTTGAACTTGTTGGGTGCTCATCCATATACTAATTGAGGGTTCCTGTATGAGTAAAGTGGGTGCTCATCTGGAACTAATTGGTCTCAAGTGGGAATTAATTGGACTCTCAAGCATGAACTAATCGGGCGCTCATGCATGAAGTATTTCAGCAATAAATTGTGTACTAATTGGGCACCCATGCGTTAAGTAATTGGGTGATCGGGCATGAACTAATATGGTACTCATGCATGAGCTAATTAGTTGCCTATGAACAAATGCATTAAATCCTGCAATTTAATCTCAATACCTTCCACGCCCCACCTCCACAAAACACGTATTTAAGATCTGTTTCAACAAAAATACATTACAAATTCTTCTTTCAACATCCTCATACTCTTAACCTACAGCAATTATAAACATTATGCTTTCTTGCAACAGAATATACAGGGATTTACATCATAGGAATATGTACATATGCTCTCTAAAATTTAATTTCTTTCCCCACAAACCACATTACAGTGGCTATCATAGAGTCACAGAATCATTTTGATTGGAAAAAGCCTTTAAAACCATCAAGTTCAACTCTTAACCCAGCACTTTCAAGTCCACCACTAAATCATGTATCAAATCACCACATGTACACAGTCAGAACCATCACATACTCTACCCTTTCTCCTGGTAGACCAGACTGTATGGGGTTAATATCATAACTAAGTGCACATGCCCTTACTAAAATTCTACCCCTGCCTTCAGGGAGCTAGATTATAGGAGTTATCACCATCACAGTCTGAACTTTTATCTATTACAAGCTCCACCCCTTGACCTTGTGAACTTTGGGGTCAACCTTATCATGGTCTGACTATACATAGTCTTCACAAACTCCAACCCTCATCCCAATGGATCAGAATATTAACACCATGTAGGTGTTAATATTCTAACAACCTGAATGCATATATATTATTACTCCCTGCAGGGCATAAATTGCAGGGTTTACTGCATTCATGTATAAGTGTCCAGTCAAGACATACAGGGATGCCCAAACAGTTCATGCTTGAATGTTCAATAAATGCATGAACACCCCATAAATAAGTGCATGAGTACTCAATTGGTTTATGCATGGACATACAAATAATTCACATCCAAGAGGCCTATCAGTTCATGCATAAGGGTTCAGTCAGTTAATCCTTGAGTGCCCAATGAATTCAAACATGGGCGCACAATTAATTCACATCCAAGTGCCCAATGAGTTTATGCCAGATCGCTCAAGTAGTTTGTGCATGAGCACACAGTTCATGCATGAGTGTCCTGCGAATTTACACTTGATTATCCAATTAAGTCCTGCATGGGGGCACAATTAATTCATGCTTGAGCACCCAATTAGCTCACACATGGGCATCCAGTTGGTTCAAGATGCCTTATTAGCTCACACATGACTACACAATCAGGTCACATGTGATCACTAGACTCATGCATGAGAACCTGACAATTTCATGCATGATCACACAGTTCACTTGAGACAAGCACCCAATTTATTGATGCATGAACACACATGGCAGGTTTCCGTGGGCTGCAGCAGGGCCAGTTTGAAAGATGTCTATGAACTGCCCTGTGCAGGTAGCAGATGGCTCTGAAGCTGATATAAGTGCCCCATCACAGAGATATTTAAGAAAGAGCAGCAGGCACAAGGGCAAGAGACATATGAGAGATGGTAGAGGAGACGCATGGAGGAAGAGGTAACAGTGATGATGGACAGGTGGAGACCTGCTCGTGGAAGGAAGCACACCATACCTGAGGGACAGGGGCCCATGGGTGACCCACAGCAAAGCAGAGACACCCTTGAGGGACTGTGGTCTGCAAACCTGTTGTAAAGCTCCCACATCTATTCATAGTTACTAATTCCCTTCTGCTATAAGCTGGTGGAAAGTCCTATAGATCTAGGAGTGATCTATGTGTATCGTCATGCTAGGGGAGTGTGCCAAAAAAAGGGTGTGAGATTAGCAGCAAGAATAATGCTGGAAGGACAGTAATATGTCTGACCTAGGAAATAGTGTCCAAAAAGTCTGAAAATTCTCTTTACTGCCACCCTACATATTGGGACTGCTCCTGAAAGATCAGAGACAGAGTAGGATGAAGTGGAGAAGAAAGCCCTTCCAAGATGAGAGCTGCGAGTTAAGGAATTGCAGATGCAGGGGAAAACAGAAGGCTCAGTTAACCTCCTTCAAGATGTGGGAGAACTCATCTGGTCCGAGGGATCGGAATGTAAGCTCGATATCGACCAAATCGAATGTAAGCTTGCAATTCTCCCACAATTTGCCAATTGTTTGTAGCTCAGGCATTCTCAGGGTTGTGAGAACAATACTCTACTCTTTTATCGCTATATGGATGATATCCTTCTGGCAGTCTCTGACCCAACCCAGTTGGATGACATGAAACAATCAGCATTAAGTCACCTTAAAAAATATGGGTTGGTTGTTGCTCCAGAAAAGGTTCAGCGTATGAGTCCTTGGTTATACCTAGGTGCAAAAATATTGAATAAGACTGTAGCTCCACAGCCAGTAGCACTGAATAGGGGAGTAAAAGATCTCAATGATATCCAAAAGCTAATGGGAGCAATTAATTGGGTTAGGCCCTAATTAGGATTGACATATTCTCAGTTGAGTCCCCTAATGGAATTATTGAAAGGGGATTCCAATATTTGTGCACTGAGACGGTTAACCAAGGAGGCACATCAGGTACTTGATGAAATAGAAAGAGCAATACAGAACAAATATGCTTATCGCCTGGAACTAACAGAAGTTGTGCAAGATTTTATTTTAACAGATCACATGATTCCATATGCATTACTTTGTCAGTGGAATGAAACCCAGGGAGATACTTTGAATGTGCTGGAATGGATGTTTTTACCCTATTGATTCAAGAAGACTGCACCAAGCATTTTTGAATTAGTGGCTCACTTGATAATTAAAACACGGGCATGTTGTCTTGAACTTTTGGGACAGGATCCAGCAACCATTGTTATTCCAATTCAAGATGAATATTTGGAGTGGTGTCTGGCAAATAACATGGCACTACAATCCCCACTGGCAGATTTTCAATGGAAATAAAATATCACCTCCTCAGCCACCCAATGCTGAAACTAGTGCAAGAAATTTCTATTGGGAAAAAATGGTTACATTCCTTGGAGCCAGTTGAATGGCTGTGTTCACAGATGGATCAGGAAAAACAGGAAAGGCAGCAGCTACATAGTTCATGAATGATGAGTGGCACAATATTGTCACAGAGCAGCAAAAGTCGACGCAGATTGTGGAATTTAGGGCAGTAACCAAGGCCTTCCACAGATTTACAGAACCATTAAATTAAATTTTAAAAATTAAAATGGTTACAGATTCTGCTTATGTTGCAGGATCAGTTCAGCAGTTAGAAAGAGAAATCATCAAACAGGTGAATAAATAAAATTTGTTTAATTTATTACAGTGTTTGTGGAAATTCATCCAAAAATGTGTTATTCCCTATTATGTGCTGCACATTTGTAGCCACAGTACCCTACCAGGATTTTTAGCAGAAGGGAATGCCTGCGCTGACAGGCTTGTGTCTATGGCTGTTATCAGTCTGGTGCCAAATACTCTTCAACAAGCCAAATCATCACATCAAATTTTTTTATCAAGGTGCCAGAGCACTACAAAAACAGTTTAATCTTACAGCTACAGAGGCAAGAGCCATTGTAGCATCATGTCCTGTTTATCAGGGACAGCAAGTGCCATGTTATGAGGTGAACCCCAGGGGGTTACAACTGTTACAAATCTGGCAAACAGACATCACACACATTGCAGAATTTGGAAGGTTAAGGTATGTACATGTTTCCATTGATACTTTTTCACATGCAATAGTTGTCTCTGCACACACAGGGGAAAAAGCCAGAGATGTTATTCTACACTGGCAAAAGGCATTTTCCATTTTGGGTATCCCCAGAACAGTAAAAGCCAATAACAGTCCTGCATGTTTCCAAACAAGTTCAGGAATTTCTATATAGATGGGGGATTCAACATGTTACTGGCATCCCACATTCCCCTACGGGACAGGCAATTGTTGAACATGCCCATGGTACCCTAAAACACCTGCTTCAAAAACAAAAAGGGGGAATGGAGGGGGAGTCCCCAGAGGCTCAGTTGGCAAAGGCCATTTATGTATTAAACTTTTTAACCATGCCTGAGCAACAGTCGATCCCTCCAATTGGGAAACATTCTGCCTCTTTTTCTTCAGCTCAGGAGGTACAGGGAACTGCTTTGGTGTGAGTTAGGGATTTAGAGATGGAGCAATGGTCTCAGCCTTATAACCTAGTCACCTGGGGCAGGGGTTATGCTTATGTCTCCACAGAACACGGGCCCTTCTGGTATCCTGCCTGTTGTGTTCAGCCTGTTTTGGATAACCCAAGCAAGTAAAGGATTCTGTTGCTACTCCTGACACTTGGCTAACTTTAATCTCTTGGTTTCTTTTTTGTAATGACCTATGATCCTGTGTTGATAATTGGAGCTCTGTACATGCATTTCAGAAGGACTGTGATGACAGTGTGAATTATGGAATAGAGATCTTTGTCACAAACTTTTTTGCACCTGGTGTAGCAGCAGCTAAAACTAAATAAGATAGCCTGTTGGCTAGCTAAGCAATCAAATAAGACATCACAAGTCTTAACAGAGCAATCCAGGGATTTAGTGTGCGCCACACGACACTTCAGAATAGAGCTGCAATTGATTTTTTGTTTTTAGCTCATGGGCATGGGTGTCAGGACTTTGATGGGATGTGTTGCATGAACCTAAATGACCACTCACACTCCCTACATGGAAGAATTCAAGATTTAATTGACAGGACAGAAAGATCACAACAAGACAGTGGTTTTTTTTTGTGATAGGTGACTGGCTTAACGGATGGGCTATTACTGGATGGTTAATGTCATTGATGAAGATGGGGTTATTAATATTGGTTGTTCTTGTAATTGTGTTATTGATGTTGCCATGTCTTGTATCTCTGCTGCAAAGGGTCCTGCAGTGGACGGCGGAGGCAATTTTTGTAGCACAAATACAAAAAGGGGGAAATAAGGGAGAACTCAGCCAGCCCAAGGGATTGGAATGTAAGTTTGATATTGACCTTGAGCAGATAACTGTGTATCCTTGAAGAGGACAGAAAGTCCTGAGAAGAGCTGCCAGACAGCAATTAGAGAAAGCTTATCAAAGTTACAGCAGAGAGAAAGAAATATCCAAGTATGAAGTAACGGTCTTTGTTTGAACCAATCATATATACACTCACGTTCTTAAGAAAGATATAAAAAAGGCTTGTTAATACAATAAAGTGGCTTTTTAGCTCTTGGCTTTGAAGCTTTTTGAATACATCTCTGTGTATGTCATGTCCATCTCTACAACAACACCTGGCAACAATGTGGAGCAAGGTCCTGAACAGGTGAGGTATTTAGTGCACTGTTTTACTTCCCATGTTGGAAAACAGTCATGTTACATCAAGACAACACTCTTCACCACCCATTTTAGGTCTGAACAAAGCCCTAAAGCTATTTGACTCATGAACCTATCAATACTGCCAACAGTGGTGTTAGTTTTTTCTTGTACTATCTTCATCATCTGCTTTGCATGCTAGAGTAAATAAATGAAAAATTCCATTGCATTCCTGGTTTTGTGTTTTGCAGGAATGAGGTATGAAATTTGTAGCAAATGTTCAACTTATGCTATGGTCCACAATGCAGTCCACCGAGGCAATAGATGGCATTTGTAATTAACATACATTCAAACTGCTGTGATAGTTACATTTGTTGCAGGAACAAGGATCAATAAGCTTGCATTCAGACTGTTAGATTACCTTGTACAGTCTAGTCCACTAGGATGAGGGCTGGAGTTTGTGAAGAGTACATATATTCAGACTGTGATAAGCTGACCCACAACTCTTCCTATTCATCTTCCTAATCATGAAGACCTTGCTCAGGTAGCTTCAAACTATGTTTCCCACTTGCTTACATATTGTTGACACCTAATTCCCCCTCCAAGACATGACAACTGAACCACTTACATCCCAAAGTCCCAATACCACAATCAAGGCTCTCTGTTGAACCTCAGTCAACTTATTCCAACTCCAGAACATAGCAGGCCTGCATTTTACACCAACTACTTGACCTGGTCACACTTACTCTTGCTAGCAAGACAGCCTCCACTGGGGGAATTATTACTTAAGTTCTTGAAAATTAACACAAACTTATAATAACTGTTTTGGGTAATGAGAAAAAATAAAGAAAGCAATTAAACAGTTTTACACCTTTCCTCCTCCCTTTTCAGTTTAAACTGCCTTTGCTTTCACCACAGATTACACATAGCCCATCCCAATTCCTTTGATGAGGCAAAAGGAAGTGGAGGAAGGTACAGTTATGTGTATAACAGTTTGCTGCTGCTCTCTGCTTTTCATTTGGTTCCCTCCACTACTTTTGAACACCAGTCTTCTTGCCCTAGTATGGGCTGGATAAGTGCAATATATCATTCCTGTTCTCAAGAGAGCTAAGAGATTTATTTTTTTTTTTTTCAGTTAGTGAAAACTGCACTTAACATCTTTCACTGTCTCTTTTCTTAGCAATTATTCAGAAAGCCTCACAAATGTTCACAGTATTCACAGCAATATAAAAGATCAAGCCATAAGGCCTCAAGAACATGTGTAATGATGAAGAATAATGTTTCATCCCCAAGCAACTGTGAAGAAAAAAAAAAAAAAAGGGTTTGGTGTAATACTCACCACACTGCATAAAAAACCCAAAGGACTTATTTCATAAAGCACATTTCAACACCTCCTGGACTACTCCAATACCATTCTAGCTATGCAAAGCATTCAGCAGTGTAACATGACTGCCTATATCAGAACGTAAGTCCTTTGCAACAGGCAGCCTGGATTGTATTCGGGAGCCTGGCCAATTTACTGCATGTTTCTGACAAGATACATCTTGACTTGAAGCTGACTTTGAAATACAAGCCACTTAGCAACCCATAATATGATGCTTTCTCATCTTTAAAATTCCATGCTACCTACTAAAGGCAGGAAGCTTAGGCCTTGAAATGGCAAAGTGTAAACAGCGTTGCATTGACAGAAACAGCGTTGCATTGACAGAAACAGCGTTGCATTGACAGAAACAGCGTTGCATTGACAGAAACAGCGTTTGTTTTCAAAACTCTTCAAATGTACTGATACAGATCATGGCCCAGTAGAGTCTGTCAGCTGAAAAGTTCACTTCTCATGTTCCTCCTTGTGTTGAGTGGTGTACTTGCTAAGATGTCTCTCAAGCTATGCAAGTAGGGAGGGAAAAAACTGTAAACTGATCAGAGTGAAAAATAAGCCTACCCCATGGCTATGATTTACCAGTGCAGAACAGCTGGAATTTGTGGTGATAGTGGTTGCAAAATTATTGTTTCAGTGTGAGCTTAGAACTGTCACACTTCCAAAGCCCTCTCTATCAGGAAAAGAAAAAGTATTTCCTGACCATCAGGAGGAGAACATAGACCCCACACAACATCATCAGTCAAATGTGTGCCCACATTCTGAATCAGAGAGGAACAATGCCTCATGTTTCTGAGGTTTAAACGCTGTGAGCCCTATTTCCTCTTCAAATATGTACATATCATGGCTGTCTACAATGGCAGATAATCATAATTTTTCCCAGTTAGCATCCCTGTGTTTAAGGGAGCCTCCAAAAAGCGCACACACAGGCAAGTGAAAGAAACAAAAATGAAGGTCTGGAGGTTGGGAACAATTCTTCATGTACTACTGTCTACTGTTCTTGTTAAGATGTAAACAGAGAAGATGTCTGGATGGTCTGAGCATATACTTAGAGTCATGCTGCATCAGTGGCCCCATAGAAAAGAGACTGCCTCTTCCTCCACCAGGCAAAAATATGCTCCCACCCTGCCTTCCACAGCTCTCAACCTACCTGAAAACACTTGTAGCTGCAACTCCATTCTTGAGCACTTGGGCAATACAGCAACACAGTACAGGGAATTCTGTCCCCACTCCTGCAGCATGCCTGGGTACACAAAGGTTTTACATGGCTAACTGGTCTCCTGTGTTCTGGGCAGCCACTCTGGTCCATTTAGCTTTACCACACACAACTACCTCATTACACAGCCCCAAAATTAGCATGGAAAATAAATAAACACCATATCACAAGAACCCCATGTTTAAATACACTCTCAATTCCATGCCTCGATCCAAATTTTGCATTCCACTACAAGGTGACAAGATAATTGTTAGGTAATTACACTGTCTTCATTTCCAAGTGCAGCAAAGATGCAGCAGCAAGAGAATGTACTAGCATGATAAACATTACATGTTTGCTTTTCAAAAATTATCCAGCTGGCCTGTATATTACCAGATAAATAGTGGGCTGAAAGGAAATGACAGCTGGAGAGTGCTTCAGAGCTCTCTTTACTGCTCTTGTTGATGCTATTAGCACTTGCAGCTATAAAAATAGAGGAAAACAATAAACAGTAGCACTCTCTGCAACACTGCTTCCCTCACGCATCATTGGGGTACCACAGGCATGACACCTGCTGCCACCATTGGCACTTGAGGCACTGGGAGTGCAAAAGAGAAGTGAGACAATTTGGGATGTATCACCAGACCTTTGTCAGCCAAACCTCTAATAGCAAATGAGATAACTTCAGCTGTTGCTGGTATATTTCTATGCTATAGTTTTTGCAGCTCTGGCAAATCCACCTGAAGCAACTTTAAAAGCAGCTCAACCCAGGAGTCCAAACTGTGCTCAGGAATGATGTGGAATGCAAAAATTCTGCTGAGAAAGACTGGACAAGCTCTTGTGGCCCTCCTCTGCTAGCATTCAAGTAAGCCAGTTTGATACAAGTTGTGGTGTGTCCATGTGAGCAGAGATGCTCTACAACAAGGACTGTTCCTGCAATGATGTATTTTCAGGATCACTGATACCATGACAGTACCCTACAGTGGGTACTTCAACCCTGCAGCTCTTCAGAGTACAAACCACAAGATGGACCAGTAAGTTCCACTCCTGATTAAGATTCCAGCAGTTGGATCTGAAGGACTGCCTTCCCTCCTGTTTACCATAAGCCAGTTTTATTGTTCCCATGAGGCACTGTGGTGATTCAGTGGGAGACATCAAATCACCATGAAGCCTAGCCCATGGAAGAGCACAATTTTAGCTGCATCCAGGAACTATAGCTGCTCAGACAGACATGGCATAAAATCAGAGTGCCTAGAAACAACATTTTAATTTGTTTGTCATTTGTGAAACAAATATTCTACTTTTGACCTTCAAAAAAAGAAAAAACAAACAAAAAAAACAAACCACAACCCTGTGTGGAAATTTCATTTTCCCTCCCACAGACCTCATAAAAAAAGAATGTTATCAATGGACAAATCCCCAGCACTTCCAACCACCTTGTGTAATTCATTTTCTGTTTTGTCACTGTTCAGTCAAAATACAGTCAAAGAGGAAGTCACAGAAAGGCTTGATCTGGGTCTATTTGTATTCCGTATAAAAACCCACACTATCATATAAAGAACAAGTGATTTTGCTTTTTATATTTTAATTCTGTGCATGTTGTTTTGTCATGAGTGTTTCCTCTCAAGCTGTAAAGCACCCTGAGCCCAGAACTGTAACACCTGAGCCACCAGCACTTCATTTGATGGCATTACCAAGTGCTAAGCACAGTTATACGTCTACTGTTCAGTTTCAGAGTTTGATGTCACAAGGCGTCCATGCGTGACATAACAGGGATAGCACAGCATGTTCTGAATGGTCTGCAACAGATTATTTGAGGGCTTCTTGTGCTTTTTGAGGAAGCCTACTTTTGCTTAATTACTTTTACTACACACATTTTCAATTAAGTCTTGTCTGGGAATAGTTTTACACTGAGGTGAAGTTTTAGCTTAGGGTGGAAGGAGGTGTTCAGAGCAAGGGCCCGGTTTTCCTCATTCAAAAGAAGTGCTGCAATACAAGCCTATTTGTTCTTAGAAAGCCTGAACCTGTTTGTTAACATATGTTCCTCTCCCCTCCTCTTCCCCATCCCTCAGGTTTCATGAGAGACTTGCCTAAATCTGAAACAGAAAATAGTTTTACATTTCCTATTCACCTCTGCCCAGCACACCAAAGGATTAACAGGGACCATATTCTAAAACATCCTAAAGCAAATCTATGCAAACTTTTTTCCCCTGATTCCTGCCTATTTCGGTTACTAGAATTTTAGTTGGGGCTAGTAGCTTATGATTGCTTTTTCTAATCAATGGTTTGATCTTGTCTTTCTCCTCTCCTTGAGGGACTCAAAAGAAGGCAGAGGGGGTTCTGAGAAAGCACTCATGCAGTGAAGAGTTTGATGTCATTCTCCCCATTTCACAAAATAATTTCACATCACAACTCTCATATTTGTGAGTACCAGGGATGGATTTGGATATTACAGACAGGGAGACCTAAGAAGAGGTGTATTACTAGGAAAGGGCAAAGAATGGAAGAGTATAGATGGGAATGGGCTGTTAGAAAGGAAGAATTTCAAGCCACTTGCTGCAATTGTAAGCAATGTATTCCTTTCACTGTAATCCTTCTCACTGAAAGTCTGTTTCCACTGGAGCTAGTCCCGTTAGGAAATCCTCTCAGCAAAGTCATTGGAATAATGACCTAGGTTAAGTTCAATTAAACATTCAAAATAAGTTATTTAAATCACCGTTCAATGGCACCTCTTTCCTGCCAGTGAATATGCAGGCCTACAGGCAACAAGTGCAGATATAGACACTGAAAATATCCACACTAAGCAAGATGAATCTCAGCCTAAACATTTCAAAATCATCAGTGTATTTATCATCACAGCATTCCTGAGAGATACAGCAGTACTATTCTTGACAGAATCAGGTAAGAGAAATCACAGTATGTAACTTCAGGCCTAAAAATGGGAACTGTGGTTTCCTGTCCCATCACTGAAGCTTAACAGAATTCGATAAACTACCTACACAGAATGGCTTGAGTCAACATGCTCAGGAAATAGACTGCAGGAAATGGTAAATAAATGTCTCTAGTAGATCTACCTACCCAAGAAACTACATGTGCAGTCTACAGTGTTCTTTTTTTTCCCTCCAAGTAAGTATGGGGGGAGATCTAAATAAAGTCAGAATCAAACAAGAAAACAACAAAAGACTTAAAATCAATTCCATAATCTTTCCAAAAAGAGATATGCTTTTCAGTGTGTGCTTCTTGATTTGGATGGAGTAATTTTACTAGTTCCCCAGCAAGAAGCCAAGAAGCCCTAAGATAGACTGCGATGACAGAACACATCTTAGCTGTTCCCCTAGTTTCCTGCACTTTCCCCCTATGGAAATTCAGGCACTTTGACAATGAATCCCAGTTGTATTCCTTCAGGAGCATTGCCACCAAGACATGCCTGCTTGTACAACTGACAGTTCAGTGGGAAACCCTTAGTGACTATACTTCTAAAACCACAGAGAGGACCTGAACCACTTCCTGTTCAAAAAGTCTAAGGAACTATAGAATTTTTTTTTATTGAGAGTAATCTCAGCATTAAAATAATATGTATTGGAAGCAATGAAAAGCTATTACTTACAGGAATGTCTATAGCATGTTGACTTGGTGGAGGAAAAAGATGATGCTTCTTGAAAGAGAACCAACCTGAAAAACAGACCATTGCAGAAAGTTTGTGCAACTTGAGACAAATTAGGCAGTCCATGTATCAAATTCTCTACTGTTTTTCTGCTGTTACAAAAAAAATGTCAGTTCTTCCGTAGGAGGCTGGGCTGACTTGAACTGTGTACAACCTAGTCTGACCCAGTGGAAGTTAAAGTTCCCTGTGATAACACTGCTACATGCTATAATAAAAAGGAGGATCCCTGTCCCACCTGACCTTCAGCATCTAATTTATTGTTTATTTATTTTTACTCAAGTTTGGAGTCTTAAGTTCTTCACCAGGATTTTATTTTTAATTTAAGGTACACATATGTTATCCTTCTGCTTTCCTGCAAGACAAGTCTCTCTAGAGATGAAGGCACCATATCAGTAGTCCTAATTGAAGAGCTGCTTTTTTAGATTTTATGATTTTTTTTTTTAGAGAGCATCTGAATCTGGATGCCTCAAAGACCTACCACTGTATATGCAATGCTATAATTTAGAGGCTTAAATATATGAGAAATAACAGGGGCATATATATTATATTTTCTGGGGCAAGCTTGAAATAGTCTCAGATTACGAACCTTACTAGCACCATCTCAGGGATATCTGGGAAACACTCCACCTCCATCATTTGAGTTGTTCTGAAGCTCCTTTTATTTTCTACCAGGATGTCTACAGCTTTTCACCCATCTTCAGAATCTTCCCACATCAGACATAGTGCTGGAAGAGAAATATCTGGACAATCTTCTCAGCTGAAGGCATAAAAAGAGCATTGTAAGGAGACAAGAATTTCAGAACACTTCTATTTTAAACACAGGATTGTTGATGTAGAACTTTAACCAAACCCCATCAACAGGGAGATTTTATCCCAGTTAAATACAAGAGCCTGGCTGTATATGACAGCACCATAATTTGCCGTTCAATAGCTTTGAAAAATAAACTAGGATTCTTGGAGGAAATAGATGAAATAGTGCAGAGGTGGAGGATTTTAACAGTTCTAGGACTTTTTTACTGACAGAAACAGCACTCTTGGGGCATCTCCCCACAATCAGGGAGAATATAGCAAGGTACCATAGCACACAAACAAACATTGTTCATCTGCATAAGGGTTATGTCATTTCCTCAGCCTCCTTGGTACCACAGCCCAAGAGTACCTTTGGATATTGGTAATGCAGGCAAACTGCTGTTTTGCTCAGATGTCCCAGGAAAAGGAAGGGCAAAGTGATCAGGCTGCTCAGAGCCTCATCAAGCCTGACCCTGAATGTCTCCAGGGATGTGTCCTCCACCACCTCCCTGGGCAACCTGTTCCAGTGTTTCACTGCTCTCATAGTAAAGAGTTTTTTTCTAATATTCAATCTAAATCTACCCTTCTCTAGTTTAAAACCATTACAGCTCATCCTATCACTACACACCCTTGTAAACAGTCCCTTCCCAGCTTTCTTGTAGGCCCCCTTCAGATACTGGAAGGCCACTGTAAGGCCGCCTCTTCTCCAGGGTGAACAACCCCAAAACCCTCAGCCTGTCTCCATAAGAGAGGTGTTCCAGCCCTCTGATCATTTTCATGTCCCTCTTCTGGACCTGCTCCATCAGGTCCATGTCCTTCCTGTGTTGAGGGCTCAAGAGCTGGACACAATACTCGCACCAGAGCAGAGTGGCAGAACTACCTCTCTCACCCTGCTGGCCACTCTTCTTTTGATGCAACCCAGAATGCAATTGGCCTTTCAGGCTGCAAGTGCTCATTCTTAGCTCATGTCCAGCTTCTTGTCCACCAGAACCCCCAAGTCCTTTTCCATAGCACTGCTTTCTATCACCTCAACTCCCAGCCTGTACTGTTAATGAGGACTGTTCTGACCCAGGTGTTGATCTTGTTGAACCTTATGAGGTTTACCTGGACCCACTTCTCCAGGTCCCTCTAGATGACATCCTGTCCCCCTGGTATATTGACCACACCACTCAGCTTGGTGTCTTCTGCAAACTTGCTGATGATGCACTCGATCCCACTGTCTATATCATTGATGAAGATATTAAACAGTACCAGTCCCAGTACAGAATCCCTGACAGACACAACTTATCACTGATCTCCATCTGGACTTCAAGTCGTTAATCATTACCCTCTGGATGCAACCAACCAGCCAATTCCTTTTCCACTGAACAGTCCACTCATCAAATCCACATCTTTCCAACTTGGTGCGGAGGATGTTGTTGGGGACCATGACAAAGGCTTTGCAGAAGGCCAGAGAGATGACATCTATAGCTCTTCCATTTGTGTGACTACATCCATTGTGAGTGCATCCATTGTAGAAAGCCACTAGGTTGGTCAGGCAAGACATGCCAGTGCAGCCATGTTGGCTGTCTCTCATCACCTCCCTGCCCTCCTTGTGCCTTATCAGAGCTTCTTGGAGGATCAGTTCCATGATCTTCCCAGACACGGAGTGAGGCTGACAGATTGGTAGTTCCCGTGGTCCTCCTTTCTACCCTTTTTAAAAATGAGTATAATGTGTCCTTTCTTCCAGTAACCCCGTACTTCACCTGACTGCCAGGACTTTTCAAATATAATGGAGAGTGGCTTGGAAAATACATTATCCAATTCCCTCGGGACTCTGGGATGTATCTCATCTGGTTCCATAGACGTGTATGTTCAGGTTCCACAGGTGGTCACAAACCTGATCTTCACTTAGACTGGGAAGGACTTTGTTCCTCTGGTCCCCACCTTGTGGACTTTTAACTTGGGAGATGTGGGGAGAGAAGTTGCCAATGAAGACCAAGGAAAAAAGTTGCTGAGAACCTCAGCCTTCTCCTCATCTCTTGTTACTAGCTTGCCATTCTTCCTCACTGAGCGGTGTGATTGTGTGTGTGTGTTTTCTTTGACCTTCCTTTTCTCATTGACATACCTGTAGAACCCCTTCTTGTTATTCTTTGCATCCCTTCCCAAGTTCATCTCCGACCATGCCCTGGCCTTCCTGACCTCATCCCTACACAATCAGGCAGCATCTCAGTACCCTTCCCAGGATACCTGTCCCTGCTTCCACTGCCTGTGCAGCTCCTTTTTGCCTTTTAGTTTGACCAGCAGGTCATGACTCAGCCATGCTGGTCTCTTCCCTTCCGTACTTGATTTCTTACACCTGGGGATCAAGAGCTCTTGTGCTCTATGAAAAGTGTCCTTAAAAATCTGCTAGCTCTGTTCTGTTCCCTTGCCCCTGAGGACTGTTTCCCAGGGTGTCCTACTGACTAACTCCCTGAGGAGCTGGAATTCTGCTTTCCTGAAATTCAGGGTCCCAACTATAATCCTTGTTTGACTAATGTCCCTTAGTACTGTGAATTCCCCCAGTGCATGATCACTGCAGCCCAGGCTGCTTCCGATCTTGACATCCCTGATGAACTTGCCTACACTGGTGACCAACAGACCCATTATTGCATCCTGTCTGGTAGGGGTGTCTATTTCTTGTCCTAAGAAGTTATCCTCAAAGCACTCCAGGAGTCTACTGGATTGACTACAAGTTGCCATGCTACTTTTCCAGAAGATGTTGGTGTGGTTGAAGTCCCCCAGCAGGATAAGAGCCTGTAACCATGATACCTCCTGCCTCTGGAGTAAAAATGCTTTATCAGCATGTTTTCCTTGATCAAGCAGCCTGTAGTAGACTCCAACCACAAGGTTCCCCTTGTTGCCTTGATTTCTAATTCCTACCCTACTTCTGACTTGCTCATGGCTATTCTTTAGGGACATATCTTGACATTCTATACATTTCTTAACATAGAAGGCAACAGTTCCACACCTCCTTCTCCTCTGAACAGTTTGTAGCCATTGATAGCCACATTCCAGTCATAAGATTCGTCCCACCAAGTTTCAGTAATGGCCACTATGTTGTAGCCTTCCAGCAGCACAGGAGCTTCTAACTCCTGTTTGTTGCTCATGCTGCATGCATTTGTGTAGAAGACTGAGCCCTGTTGATACATTGTTTTCCTCCTCAGAGGAGTAAGTAAAGCTGCTATCATAGAAAAGTGTTTGGGGCTGCCTTGCTAAAGCAACCTTGATGAACCTTGCTATTTATCACAGCAGCACATTTGATCACTGCAGCCCCCATTAAATCAAAACATGCCAGGATGTCTGCAATTCTTCATCAACATTTTTGAGTTTCCACTCTCCCCAAACATCCCCCTTTGGAAAAAAAACCAAAAAACTGAACAACAAAAAACAGAGTGGATGCTAATTTCCCTGCTGGTGCAAATGAGTATACATCTACTGAAATGGAGAAGCTTCAGCCAGTTTAAACAAGCTAAAACATTTTGATCTCATGCTGTTTCTGCTCCTGCTTAGGAGGAGATGGTGTTTTTTTAGATTCTGCCAAGCTCTTGCAGGATGAGTAGCAATGAAACAGTTACCTCCTAAAGCGGCTTTCACACAAAGGTTTTCAGCCCCTGACAGAGGAGATGTCATTACACACAAGTTTTAGCTCAGGCAAAGGAAGAAGTAACTTGTCCAAGTCTCTTAGATAAAACAACAAAACAAAGAAATGCCCAAACCTGGAAACCAGGTTTTAGGGTGCCTGTTTCACAAGTATGTTGAACAAAATATCTTTTCAACAAAGTACTTTAAAATGAGGAACTGTTCCCCCCCCCCCCCCCGCCCCCCAAAAAAAAGCACAGCTACCACACCAAAGCACATTTCTGAGCTTTAAAAAAGGGCTGCTTTCAACATTCCTAATTTTCACTGTTTATAAGCCATGAGTTTAAGGAACGATTCCCCACCACCACCCCCAAGTAGTTGAATGTGTCCTGTATCTAGAAGGTAATTTTGGCTTTAATCGTCTCTAAATGCTAGAATATTGGACAAGTAAAGCATTTGATGGTGATGATAATGAGTAACCCATTAAAGGTAATTTTTAAAGAGTTAACGAGCTCTCACTAAGGTACCGACATGTACCATAATGAAAAATGTTAGCATAAAGAATGTAAATTTCTTTCTATTTGTTTTACTTTATAGAGAATCGATAAAACTTTTTAATATACCATCAATTAATTCAACAGCTTAGACAAGGCTTGAGTTTTACTTTCATTCTTGCTTTGCCATAGTGGGTTACAGAAATCCAGTTTTCTGAGCAAAGCAACTAATATTGCAATTAATCACTCTCTTTTACCACCTTGTTTTCTATTGAATGTCCAAGGATCCAATTTTTCCCCCCCTGCTTAATTAAGGGAACTCAGAAACAAAGTGATTTAGTGATAATGACTCTTGCCATTTCTTTAGCTGTGTGGTCACTGTTAGCCACTAATTGAATTTACCAGCATAAATAAAGCCCTTCAGTGACTAAACAAAGTTAAAGTAGCAATAAATTAAGCCTGTCATGTACACTCAGTTAAACCTTTAACCAACATAAATACAAGCAGCCTTTTGCTGTGATTTACTCGGTACAATGACATCATAGATTTCCAAATAGAACGTCAAGACTACAGCCAAAAAGCTAACACAATTCCCTTACATGAATCAAATTACAACAATCTAGAGTTTGTTGCACTGACTGTTCAGTTTCTGGCTTCTGTACCATCTGCTCTCATGTAACCACATTATAAAATAAACTACATGGTGATATTGATTTTGCATTTTCTGAATGATTACATTTTGGCAGGGGGACTCTATGTCATCTCTTTCTGCAGGAACACATTGAAAGTTACAGAAAAGTCAGAATTTGCCAGCTCAGAGTCAAATCCAACCTTCTCCTCCTGAACAAAGTCCTAGGATGAATAATGGGCTGTGTCCAGAAACAGACAGAAAGACAAAAAAGACAGCAGAAGCCCCAAGCAGAGGCTGCGCTAACCAGAGTTAAACATATTTAAGGTTAATGAAAGGGGGCTCTGCCTGTTGGATAACACAGTTTTTAGGTGGTGGAGAGGACAACAACAGGGCACAGGAGAATAAGGAAGCTGTAACACTACCTTAGTTTTTCTCAAAGCAGGCCTAGACCATAATTCCATTCACCTTCTAATCCATTAGAGCCTCTCCCAGGGAGAGAGCCTACATTGCAGGACAACACACATCCTAGGGACTCCTAGGTGTCTTTACAGAAAGTATGTTCATTGTTGACAACAGTAACACCACAAAATGCCAACCTCAAGAAGTGTTCACTTCATCCATCAACACCAAACAGAGCCAGGATTAGAAGCACAAACCTCCACAATAAGACAGTACCTTAAACCTTTCTTCAGAAATAAGGCTGTTTCACCTGACAGTTTTTATGCCCTGCAGGAAGGACTCTGGCCAACTGGTATGGGCCAGGAGCAGCCAATTAACAGCAAATCATCATGGTCCTTTTCACACCATAAAAGCTGGTTCCTGTCAGGTAAGTCTAGTCACACTGTTCAGGGAAGAGGAAGCATCAGTTCTGCTGGTGCACCTGTAGATGACTCTACTAGAAGCATAGCAGGCAGCTCTGCTAGACAACAATGCAGCTTGTTTTGTGCTACTACTGCTCAAAAAAAAAAAAAAGCCAACACAAAAAGCCAGATTTATTGGTGGATGCTGACCCTGCCTCTGAGCTGACAAACCTCATACTCAGGTACCTGTGAGCTGGTAACTGTAAGCAGGGGAGTTTAGAATCAGTGCAAGCTACTAGAATGAAAGCAAACTACTCTGCGCTTTCTTCTGTTTTTCTATTGTATTTCCACTTGTGCAGCAAGCACATCTAACCTAGAATTACAATTTACTTCTGATGGCTCATGCTTTTGTATTTGTTCTCTAGTAACAATTTCTTCACTAAAGCTAGACAATTAAGCTTCTTATTCCAAGTAGACATAGCATTGATCTTGAAATGAGCAAAGGATGAAAGAGAGGGAATACCTTTCTGAGTCAGTGTGTGTGACACAGAATTAAAAAAGGAGAAACAGTAATTATTTGGTTATAACTTTGAGGTGTAGCCATAAAAATGGCAATAATAACATTTTGCATCAACTAGTTTTTGTGTTGAGCTGTATAATTTTATGTCACTTTTTATTTATATTTTCATCATGGAAGTTATGTTGAAAGAGAAACACTAGGAGGATATGGTGAGGATAGCCTTCACAACAGCTTATAGTTTTACAGTATTTTAAAAATGAAAAGACAGACCAAAGTCACTCACATATCAGCTTTTTTCTATTCTCTCTTTATTCTCCTAAGCCTGTGCTAAGTAATAATTCTTGCCTTCTAAATCATGACAAATTAAGGATAAAAAAGACTTCATGTTGATTTTTTTCCCCTCCCTTTCTTTTTATTATTCCTTTTGAAAGATCTGTAAAGGGATGAATTATCATCCAGGTCTCTATGAAGCCAACCAGCCACAATGCTTATTAAGCACAACACAGATGATGTGATCTATTTTTAATTAAGCCATCTTTGAACAATGCAATGTAAGGAATCTGGCTTTTGAACTGCAAGGCAATCAGTGAATGGATGATGAGTGAATTAAAAGTAAACAGAAGGAAGAATTCCAAATACAGAGAGGGCTCAGAGTGGATTTCGGGGATGTGGGGGGGGGGGGGGGGGGTGTGAAGAAATTCCTAAGGAAAAAATTGCAGATTTTCTTATAATTTTGAGGGCACATTTCATTCCCTTTTCAAAGCCACATCAGGTTGTTTGCAGAAACAATTTCTTAGCAAATACATGGTTCTCCTCTACCCAGAACATTAGAAACTGCAACATATATACAACACTTACTGATGTTTAAGTATCAATCAGGTTGTGTATTATTTGAGCAGAGTACACATTCAAGTCCACTTTACACTGGTATGGAACAGACTAAACAAATCTGACCTCAGGGGTGACCCTCATAGGATCCCTAAAGATTACAACTGTATAGTAAGCAGTCACCATGAGACTTTTACAGCCTGGTAATGGCATGCAAATGACACTCTGTCTCTGTAAGGCAGCCAAATTCTAGGGTTGTATATGAAAGTAATTTCCTGAAGAATTTGGGGAAAATGTGATACTTCTCCTTTTATGTACGAAACTCACAACATCTCGTCGTTTCACTAGAAGACTAGAGGGGAAGTGCTGACTTATTGCTAAGCAGTACTGTTCCTTGTAGCAGCATATCTCCAAAACTCTCCCTCTGTAACTGGAGTGGGCACATTTCCCCATGACACAGAGAGAGACCAGTATGTGGAGCCCAGTTTCCACACCTCAGAAAACATGCTCAGCACCTCCCTGACCTATCTGTGTGAAGCATTCTCTAGAGCCCCGCTGTGGGCAGATGAGAGGAGAAGATGCTCTGAGATGCCCTGCGGAGGATCCACTCTCCCTCTCCAACATTTATACAAGATGCAAGGAAACCAGCTCTGGTTGGCTCTGAAAATCAGTCAATAGGAATCCTACCTGTTCCCCTCAGGGCTGAGGTATTTTTAACAGAATATATGCAGCGACACAGATGGTTCAGCGTGAGTGAAGCTGTCTAGTGGGTCTCATGCCAGTGTAATGGGTGAAGGTTTGGGTTTGGTTAGTCCATCACTGAGCATTAAGCCGATTTTCACAGCAACAGCCACATAGATGTAACTTCTTGCCCACACAGCTCATATCTTTCTTGTCACTTTCAGTGTTGTAGCTGTTATTCTAATTTTGCTTCGAGGCTTTGACTGCAGCTGTGTATACATTTGCCATAAATCAGCTTATCTGTTCCCACTGGAGCTGTTAACAGAGCAAGAGATGGTGAGAGAAAGGCAAATGTATCTTCCACAAGCCTTTGTACTTCCATGTACACTGGATAGTAAAAAGGACCAAGATCATCCTGGCATAACACAGAGAAACACACTTGTGGTTCCACCTTGGGCTTTGAGGAAACAACCCATTCTAGTCATGCTGAGTAGCACCTCTTAAAGGACAGCATGCCATGGCCATGCTCCTTCACTCAGATTTTATGACACATCTGGTTTAAGACATTCTTATGAGCACAGACAGGAGGGCTTTTTTTCCTCCCTGCCTGGCCATAAGGTTTCTGTTGTCCATTGGGAACCTCCCTAACATTACCTGTATTTGTATGAGTTTGCTGACGTGTTGCCACATCGTACTCCATGCACAGACACACCAAAGATTATTAAAACCAAACTCCAAAGAAGAGTACAGCAGCCCCACTTTTCTGCACCACTTTTAAAGGGGTATACCTGATTATGCAGTTTCACTTGACCTCCTCTGCTATGAGACACTGGTTACTACCTGGAGACAAGACTGTACAACAAGGACTTAGGGCAATGAATTACTTGTCTCGATAGTTCAGGATTATTCTGTTTGCAATGACTGCATTAAATGGAGACATGAAGAACCATTGCTGGATGTAATAAAGCAGTCCTAATTTAGCATATCTGCTGTGTGGAACACTTAGACATGGGGCTTAAATTGGAACATGCATCTATCTTCTTCAAGGCGCTGATGTTAATCATACACAAGGACTTTACAAGGACTGAAGGGAGAAAAAGTGTTGGGCTCCTGTGCTTTTTACCAAAATAAGACGGTTCACTGAGATTTTTCATTTTCGAGACCCACTCCAGACAATTTTCCTTTTGACAGTGCCGTGTTTTCTTTCCTTTTCCCAGAATCATACTGTTTGTAAACGGTCTTCCAAATATATAACATTACAAATCTATGGATATTTTCCTTTCCTCTGCATTTCCAGCCTCTTCTAAGGAATTAAGTTATGCATACTGCATGAAAACAGGACCACAGGCTGGGTCTCTACAAGCTGCTAATTGAAAACCTTGTCAGAAGTAGGAGGAAGTGGCAAGAAACTTGGCAGGCCCTCACCCCTGATGCTTTTCATGCTGTACCTAGCTCTTGGTACTTATGAATGGCAACTCTGCAGTACTTTGCAGAGATTTACTAGTTGTGCCAATGCTGTCTCTACAGTTATAGAACAACATGTTCTTCTCTATAAGCTGAAAAAAAAATAAAATAGAAAAGAATGTTTATATCCAGAAAGCCACACCCTGTGTTTTTCATCCAGGTGATACTGCCACTGAAATGAAAGTGAAGAAGACAGAAGACCTCACATCAAACATATTAGACATGTGTGGCTATCAGCTAAAGAAAAATCTGATGAGTCGATGTTATTCTTTGGAAAGAAATTCCATGTGTTAGATTCCTGCCAAAGATGATCTAAGGCTGTAGTAAGTAAGAAAGTGAAAGAGGGCACAGGGAAGATGTCTGGACCTGATCTTGCAGTTCTCAGTTGAATCCCACTTCAAAACACCAGCTCAGACGGGAACTGAAGTATCCAATCCCATTAAAAATTACTACAAATTACCTGATATGAAATGCTTACATTATGAAAACAGGGATGATTTTGCATCTGTTAATGAGGATAATAACTAATATATTCAGGTAGTAGACATGACAGCTGTCTGTATGTTTTAGGGGCATGTATTTTTAGATGCCATTTACCTCCAAACATATTAACTACTACGTTTTTCCAAAGTGCTCTGAACCTCCAAAGCTTAAGAATGCATGTTAAATTTCTTTCTGCTTCTGCATCCCTTAGTGACATCACTCTGTCTCATTATTTGAAAGCTCTCATAAATCTGTCACTCAGATCCCCAGCTAAGTGCTATGGTAAAGGGAAATTGCTAACGCCAATGTGAAACAAAACAAATTTGAAATCACAGTCCACAGGAACACTGCTTAAACAACTGCACTGCCTGCTGCTCCATTTTAACTAGTTTAATCACTTGCTGTCCAAGCAGGGCTTATAACTGTTAAGGAATATATGTTTGTACTTTTTCTCCTATTTTTCAAAACTAAAGATTTGCAAGACGAACTCCAATTTCAAGACAAAAGTCACCCCATTAAATCTTAACAGATGTTTCTCAAGTTTAGAAGATTTCAGCATCAAAAATCAAAGAAAATATTCTATGACCTTAAAAAAGGATAAATCACAAAGCTCTAAACAAACCAAAAGTCCACTTTGACAGCTGCATCTGACTGAATTGATGAAGTGCTATTGATGTTTGGATTAAACTATGCCTCTGTGATCAAGTACTCAAACATGGGATAAAAGACGAATATATTCTTTAATCCCACCAACTAATTTGGTTTAGGCAGCAGTTGCAGAAAGAAGTGGTTACAGAGAAAATGTTGGAAGTGGCTTCATTTTTACTTATTGACAAAGCTATTTTTATTTCATTAATTCACCGAGTATATGATCAGTGTTTAAACTAACACAGGGAAATCTATATCAGGCACAGTATTCTCCACAAACAAATCACTGAAAATTTCAAAGTCATTAAAGGCAGAATCAATAGGATATGATTCTGAAGGGCTGGAAAGATACAGTGCTAAAATGTAATAGAAAAATTATATATTGATTTTTTTTATATAATCTTGTATATACAAAGTAAATAACACAGTTCTGGTTTTATAGCATCTCTTCTCCAAAAAGAGAAAGGGTTAAAAGATAGTTAAGTCCCTTGTTAATTACTGTCTTGTCTATCACTCTGTAACCTCAGAAACTTGCCACCTCTAGAAGAAGATTACATGATGTGTGCTTTCCAAAGCTCCTAGCAAGGGAGGAACCGAACCAAAACTAGTCTCCAGATGATACACTACTAGGAATCCAGACAGCAGCAACTTTAAATCAAAATCTAGATACCGGGATACTCGTCCGACTCCAACTGCAAAAGGGCTTTGGGGTAAACAAGAACTGGACCTGTAATGTTTAAACAGTAGCATTGTCTCCACTGCTGTGTGCTGTGATACCTCCTGGAGTTTAGACCCATCATGGGATGGATACTGTATGAGGGAATGGGAAAGATTCTGGTTGCTCGTAGAATGTTCAGTCCCAGGCTGACATTGGGTTGCACTATAGACTGTCAACATACAAAGC
Source organism: Todiramphus chloris collaris (assembly GCA_025345505.1). NCBI lineage: Eukaryota > Metazoa > Chordata > Aves > Coraciiformes > Alcedinidae > Todiramphus > Todiramphus chloris. The sequence goes on from JANVCC010000020.1 coordinate 54,573,224, forward strand.
CCTACGCACACAACTGGGCACATAATTTTCTGGAGTAGAAAGTCCAATGTTGAAAAAAATAGACTCTAAGAACATAATGGTCCCAGATCTTCAGAAGACAGGCACAGAGAGAGGGAATACAAATAGCAAATTTCTATTCCAAGTAAAGCTTCCCAATCACATGCACAGAACAACATCCAAACATTTTTTTCCACTTGAGTCACTCAGGAATGTGATTCTGAAGTAATTTACTGGAGAATTACATCATTTTAGGGGAATAACTCCCATCAGTAAGTATTCAGCATGAGCACCCTTTCACTAAAATAAAGGAAAAATGTCTCCTGAAGAGATCAAAGGATACAGTTAAGGTAGGCAGCTGTTCACAAAGCAGACTCAGGGCAGGGACACATGAATCCACTGGAGCTAGTAGCAAACTTCTCATTGGTTTCAAAAAGGCTAGGACTTCACCTTTAATTCTTTACTCTTCTGTCTCTTTTTGTTACTTCTGTTTCTCTTAACAGCTGCTCTTTCCATACAGGTAAGGAACACCTACTTTCAGATACAGATTTGCACGCTGTTATTTTATTCTGCATGCATAAGAAGGAAGCTTTATAATTCTGAGAACTGCTTCTGAGAAGGGCCAAGCACCCCCAAGTTGAACCAAACTAATCTATATATTTTGCAGGATTCAGGCCCAGATTAACCAAAAACAGCTGCCTTGCATTCAAGAGAGGCAGCAAAAGTGACAAATGATATAATGAACCATAAAAGAGAAGAATGAAAATAATATATGGTCTCTTCACCTGACTTAGACACCTATAAAAGGTATATTCTCAGCTTTGGGATAGTCTTGACTATAATTTCTTCAAGCACAGTTATATGCACATTTGCAGGAAAAGTCTGGATGTAAAAAGAACTTTGCATTGTTCTCAATTTAGGCTGTCTTTATGGTAACTTATTCTTGAAGGATGCAAAACCACACAAAAGTAGGACTGTAAAACACTAGATGAGAAAATGTATGTGGTAATATGTCCATATTATTAATGGTTATTTATATAAAAGTATCATGTTTCTATGTTGTAGAAAAATACATAGAATACTGCCAAAAAGTTTGAGCTTCTTGATGTTTGGTTTGGTTTTGTTTTTTATTTTTGTGCATAAAACAAATATTTGCAATTTTTTTTTTAACAAACTCTTTTTAACTCACAAATATATCTGCTTATGCCTTCAGAATCATAAATATGAAACCATGAAACAACACTGGTTATGATTTATATAGCTGGTCTGTGACTATTATGCAAAGAAAGGTTTTGCCATTACAATTATACTTCTATAATTCTGACAGTTTTCTGTGTGTTGCTAGGGAATTCTGTAAACAAACCAAACAAAACCACAGAGTACTTCAATAGCAGTGACAAAATTTCATAGACACGAGACTGAGAATATGGTCTAATTATTCTATAAACACACTTTGATTTGTTTACTTCAGTGTCAAATTAGCTTCAAATATGTAACAGTCACTGATTTGATAGGGTATACAATACTGCCAGTGACTGCTTTCATTGTGGTGTGTGTAAATCTATCTCTTTTTAAAATGAATTCATTTCTCAAAGCGTCTCTGCCGTATATTGTGAATACTAAACAGGGAAACACATATGCAACTTATTTAAAAGAAAATTATTTCCAATGAATTTTGCTATGATTCACCATATTTCAGCTCCATTTTATTTTTGCTTTTGCACAGTAGAAGGAATATTTTTTATGAATATTAATAACTCATGGCTTAGAGAAACAAATTATAATCTCACTGGGGAAAAGTGAGCCAAACTAACCTCATCTCCATCTATGCAGTTGCCCTGAATCAGTAGATTGTTCTGCTTTAAAAGAAATACAGAACTTTGACTGTTATAACCAATATATAAAACTGGGATAAAATCAAATTTTTTGAGCAGTTGCAAAGAACACAGATCCTGGAGAAATGCACCAAAGGAACAAACTATTACACTGTTTTTAATTTCATATTATATTTCACTGAACTGGAATCTAGGGAAAACATCAACGGCTTACAAAAAGATTCAGGTATGGGATTTTTGTTCTTTTTAGGGTGCTCTTTTGTGGGGAGTATTACAGAGATTACTGCATGCCGTGACCATCAGTGGTGGCAAGTAACAAACAGTATTGGCATCCACTGCTCTGCACAAACAACTTTAAAATGGCTTGCAACATGTACACCGCAGCTTGGAAAACCCTGGCTTGTGTCATCTAGTGCATTTCACAGAGAAGGATCTCCAAATGTTTTACAATCTGCACATTCTATAAACAGGTCAGAAGCCCACACACTGAAACAAGACCAGTTCAGGACACAAGAAGGCCACCGAATGGCATCTGTAAAACTAAATAAGATAATTAAGCAGAACAAAAAACAAAAAACAAAAAACCACATTTGTCCCATATTCTGCCAGCCGCAGCTGTTCCTGTTCATTTGCCCACATAGTAATGGGGTTGTGACAATATCCAGTGGACCAATTTCCCCATCAGTAAACAAGTACTTAATGCCTTGCACACAAGGGTCATATGTATAAAGCAGAGTGAAGGCAGAAGGAGCATGGACCTGACACCTGTCCTGGAAACCACAAGGGGTTAAAAATATTAGTAATGAGAGACATCACTTATGTCCAGGATGTTTCAGGACAGGACTGGCAAATGTTCTCCCGCAGTCATAAGGTGTTATGGATTCAGTAGGCAGGTGGAATGAAATAATCCATGCTGGAATTTCTTTGTGAGACCAAATACCCGTTTCTCCCTCTCTGTAAACAGCAAGACCTATAATGAGGTGGAAAAGATGAACCTCTATTTTCTAATCTTCACAATATTAAGCCTTCAGCAGGTATGTGTGAGACACTGACTCCAAGAGAGATTCCCTTCTGAAAATATACATACACATTATTTTCCTTCCTTACTAATGCATTTACAATTAATATGCTCCATCCTTCTTAGCATTTCCATACTTACCCAAGTGGTACAGATGAAGTCTAAAGGAATTCAACTCACAGGTGGGCCTTGGACACCTGACCCACCTGATATCCATTGATCGGGATATACCCGGGATATATATCGGGATATATATCGGTTTGTAAATCAAGTTCATGGGTAGGGAATTGTTGTCAGATTCTCAGAGGCTCTCCAGTATAGTTCTGATCTTCTACAGGCAGAAGGGTATAGTAAGAAATCAAAAGGAAAGGACCATCTTCCCAGAAATCTGTGGTCCAACCCTCTCGGGATGCTTCCATTCATACAGATAACACCTACCTCTAGGAGAGACCCCTAGGTCAGGCCCTTGGGCTAACCCTCAGGAGAGCAAATCTCTCCTCCCCATCCTTAGCTTTTAGTTCTCAAAAAATCCACCCCTCCCTCACACTTATTCTGGGTGAATATATGTATGGATGGAGCAAGCCAAACACAGGCTATGCTTAAACTCACTTGGAAATAGGAGCAGAATGCAACATGTCATTGTTATGTGCAAGTTCCAAAGAAAATGATTCTTCTTCTACAATTTGCACTGACTGCAAGTAAATTGCGGGGGGGCAGGTGGTGTAATGGATCTGATTTTGCCCTATAAATCACTGTTTAGCTTGTAGTCCATCTACCTGGATATTGCTCAGTTTCCAGAAAAAGAGGCAGCACTGCAACCTCTGGAAGGGCCAGTTTCAAGCTCAGAAAGACCATGTTCTCTGAACAGCTTCTACAGGCAATAGACAAAGACCAATTCCTCCAATGTACTGGTGAAAACTGTTGTTTTTTGAAGTCAGGTGCCTGGAAAGAGGATCTATCATTGTCTCCAAAGCTCAGGTTCCCTACACTAGGGTTGCCCTCTGTGAACACATTCCCCAGTCTGAAACAGTGTCAGGGTGTGTGCACAAAAGTTCCCCGGCTCTACCATTAACCCCTCTCTATCTCCTTTAATGAGTTTGTGAGAACACTCCAAAAGTGTCTCTCTTCTGGTATGGTTTTCTGTATGCAAAAAGTGAAGGGCAGAGGTCCTGGGGGTCTGGAACTTTTTACCTCAGTAGGCTTGGCTGAGGGGAGATCTGTCAGCTCTGTTATAAAGAGACCTTCAGACCCAGCTTTTCAAAAAGATCCAGCTTCAGTAGGTGGGAGCTGAAACATTGCCTGCATGGACAGCAGAAACACACTGCATCAGGTGATGTGGATATTTGTACCAACTAAGGACATATTGCGAGGCCCTAGATGTTCCTCTTCATACTCATGAGGCAGGATTTTCAGATTTGTGGGGTTTGTACATGACCTGAAATGCCTGCTGAAATGCCTGCTTTTAAAGGGCCTAATTCTGAAGAGTTTTATTGACTCTGCTGTAAACATTCTGGTATTCGTTTGAATGTTTCCAAGGATGGGGCATCTACAACCTCTTTGAGCAAGACGTTCCAGTGTTTCACCACCCTTGTCAGAAAAAATGTCATCCTTATCTCTGGTCTAAATCAACCTCTTTTAGTTAAGTACCGTTACCCCTTGTCCTACTGTGACAGGCCCTACTAAAAAGTCTGCCCCCATCTTTCTTATAGGCCTCCTTTAAGTATTGAAAGGCCACAGTCCCTGGAGACTCATTTTCTCCAAGCTAAACAACTCCAACTCTCTCAGCCTTTCTTCATAGGAGAGGTGTTCCAGCCCTCTGGTTAATGGATGCACTAATTTGAACTAACTACTTTTGAAAATGTGGCCTTCAAAAGTCCAATTCTTCATCCTTTATTTATCAGGCTTATTTCTTACTTCTAAAGATGAAACAGAAACCACAGTGTCCTTCTCTTGGCAGACAAGAAGTCTTCTCTGTATCCAAGCACCCCACAATAATTGTTGCACAAAAACAACAGGTTCTGCTGATAAATTGGGCTTTTTATCTCTTACTGGTGCCTCCAAAAACTCTACAACAAAGCAGAAAAGCTTCAGAAGGTAAATTCAGAAAGTAAATTGAAAGTTTACCCTCTGTTCCTCCAGAAGCCTTTCATTTTTTGACCATTCTACTTCTCAAAGGGACAAGATTAATTGGTTAAATTCACCCTGCCATGGACAGGAAATCCCAATAGAAGGCAGCTGCCCCAGAGGGATGAGGGCTAGTTAGAGGTTGGAATTGAAGTTCTGGAGACCAGTATTTATTTCCTTATACTGCACAGATTTCACATGCAGTTTTGGGCCAGTCACTTGATCTCTCTGTGGCCGGGGTCTATGTCTGTTACAGTCAGGTCTCCATCACCATATTCTTCCAACAAGCCTCACTTGAGATTGCTGGAGGTGGGGAGCACAGGGATGTGCAGGTTTTTCATGTCAGCATAACCCAGCACAAACGCCAGCAGTTTTCAGCAACCACCCTCTTCCAGAGCTGGCTGTGCCGTCTGGAGACATGCTCATCAGACAGTGTCTGTTATTCAATTGTCTGAAGTGAGTCCCACGTGTAAACACACACTGTCAAAAAGGCCTATTATGAAAGCTCTCCCTAAATCTGCATCCAGCAAAGTGAAATTGCTGAGCTCAAATCGTCTGTTTGAGCTAGCTTTGTTCATTTGGTCTTCCAGTAACTACCAGCGGCTGTGTTTGAGCCTTGTCTTACTGTTCCATTGTGAACTGGAAAGAGCTATATCCACCTCTACTCTCCTCTTTTTCCTCTAGTAAAAATATGCAATTTCTCCTCTCTGCTTCCAAACACACCTTGCCTTCAAACCCCACCTTGCCTCCAAACCCCACCTCTAGTATTAACACATATGCACTCAGCCTATGCTACTTGCCAGCTATCTCAATTCATCAGTGTTCCAAGCCTGAAAACACCTTGGTGAGGCACCCTTCATACATTCACCTCACTAGCCCTTTGCCATCCAGGGAGTTCCTGGATACAAATAGCCATGAAAGTCTCCAGGGCAGGAGAGGAGGCAAGACTGCAAATTCTATCCCCAAGGTATTTTCTGTGTGTCCTCAAGGGATGACATCACCTTGTCTGAAAGTGGGCCCACTCACACACTTTGCGAGAAATTTGATTCAATGAATCATTTGCTAACCCAATAATCAAGAAACTGGTCATTGGTTAACAATCATGATTTAAACCAAACCATCTGGCTTTACCTTTAACAGATTAGAGACAATGTATATGATCCCTTTTTCAGGCAGTTATAACACTGGGAAAAAAAAACATCTGGATTGTTTTCAGCTCTCACAGCTGTTTGCAAAGTCTTGGACACAACACCAGCAGCATTAAGTAAGCAACATGACAGCAGCAGTATTAAATGAGCAACACTCTCACTACAAGGGCTGGAGTTAGTTCCTTTGCAATAAACATGCATTTTTACCTATGAATGGATTTCTAAGCCTTAAGATCTCAATCAGTAGTGCCTCTGTTGCCTGACAACTGAAAAGAAGCAAAGACAAATCCAGAGCAGACCTGTTTGGAGAAAGACCTACAGAAGTACCTGAAAGCAATATAAGGCTTTAGGATGGTTTTTACATCTTTTCTTTTCTTTTTTTTTTTTTTTTTTGGGGGGGGGGGTTTGGTTTTGTTTTTTTTTGTTTGTTTGTTTTTCAATATTTCCTACATATCATAAGACCCTATGTGTGACTTAAGACATTTTTCCCTGTCTTTTTTTTTTTTTTGATCCAACGCAAGGATAATTGTAACTTTTTTCCAAAGCCTTTTCTTTGCCTTCAGTGGAGTCTTCTCTCTCTACCTCCTCAGAGTTCTACATGTGTAAGACAAATATCAGCTGCATTGCCAGCTACACTGCCAGGGTTGTGCGTAAGAACAAAAGTCTGGGGATTTCTAGTGCATTCATTTGGTGTGTCAGATACTTCACAGAGTGCTGCAAACACCCCAGTGAAGGCTTTGAATTTGTGTGTATTGGCTGTAAGTAAACACATAGATTCCTTGATGCCCATGGAGGCCTTGTGCCACACACTTCACCATGTGAGCTAACTAAACTGTCTTTCATGCATATGCTGCACCAGGTTATGTCTCCGTTAAAAGTCACCCCAAGGAAAAATAAATGAGTCAATATCACAGTTCTTTATGTTCTTATTTTTTTTCCTAAGATCAGATGTATTCAGGACACAATAAGAAGAAAAACTGAGTGGAAACCTGTTTAAAATACTAACACATTACCCATGGTAATGAAGTTTCTGTGTCTTTCTCTTCACTTCACTTTGACATCTTCCACCTTAAAGAGCACATTCCATGGCTACCAGTGCACTGGGCAGTAACACACCTTCCAAATCTGCTGATGCCAGCTGATGGTTCAGATAAAAGTTCTAGAAAATACCCACTGTGTCAAATCACACTGAGAGTTACTGGGAGAAGTGCTGCAAATGTTTGTCCTGAGTTTCAGAGAGGAGAAAAGCTCACTACCACCAGTAACAGGTAAAGATTTCTATTTCTTCACCTTCAGGGGAGCAGTTTGTAGCTGACAGCACATCCAAAGTCAAATACCCTCAAGCTACCACAGAGAAGGACAACAGAAAAGAAAAAAAAAGGTGTTCTTTAATTCCAGTGTCCTAAGCCACAGGGGAAACCTATCCTTCTCCTATGCCCTTTCTTTCTGGATGTATATCACCCATGAACTCTGTCTTTCAGAACAGAGGATAGAGAAAAGGACTCCTGATGTTGTCTCCTTCAGAGGCTCTTTAGGAAATATAATACAGACTATCACAACAGAGAGGAAAGGAGACAAATGAGCATAAGCAAAATAGAGGCTAGGGAGTGGAGAGAAAATGCAAGGAAAAATCTTTTCCCTCCCTCAGTTACAAAGAAGAAGTAACTCAGTTTAAATGTTCCTCTCTAGTAACATTTACCTAAATACTTTCACGGCAGATATGCAAACATCAAGAACAAGGTGGCTCAGAGGTGCGCTACCTCTTTTTAAATGGTTCCTTAATAGACAGTGGATATGTAAGAGAGGAATACGATCATCTGCCTACAGCAGAAACATTAATTGTTTTGCAACAGTGTAAAACACACATGGAGCTGAAAGTATATTGGAAGACAGAAACCAAAGTTGGGGTGAGAAAATAAAAGAGCCTTTGTACCTGGCAGTAGTATTAAGCTCGGCCAGGAGCTTGGAAACACCACGAGAAAGCCCACACTACAAACAAGCTGTTTTGCTGGTGAAATTCTCTTAGTTGTGAGTCTACATGCTGTTTCTGCAAACACATTAATAAAAGCAAAACAAAACAATTTAATAAGCTCAATCCTGCTGCCAATTCCTTTTCTTCCATTAAAAGAAGTTACCCATCCCTCTGGTTTCAGTTTGCTAGCCATCTATCATAAAGCCCAAATGAGGCTCAGCTCTCCAGCCAGCCCTGAAAGGCAAGAGGTGAAATCCAGTCCTTGCTTAATACCAACAGTGTAAAGCCAATTTAAAAGTCTTTAAAAATCTATCTTTGATTGAAAGGAAGATGTTTAATTGAAAAGTCCTCTTTTCTGGAACAGCTGGATTTTCCTCAAGCTGCAGCCACTTCAAAAGGATTCCCAGTAATGTCAGAGCTTCTTAGGTTTAAACTGTCAGCATCGGAAGGGCTGCTACAGGCTTTCGTCTCCTGCAGGTTCCTAAAGACCTCTAGTGTATAAAGATCCATTTAAAATAATATAAATGCTTTAAAAATATAGAAGGGAGGGAAAATGCTAAGAAAAAAAATCCCTCCAAATATAAAGTTATCATAGTTTCTTCTAAGGACTGATTTCTTCAGCAGTTACATATTTTTCTAATATGAATACATTTGCTTCTCCTTCCTTAATTTGCATAACATATAAACAGTAATGAGGTACTCATTGCTGTAGACACACAAAACCATGTTTTGGAATTGCTGCTTTACTTCAAATGCATTGCATTTAAAAGCAGATGGAAAATGCACTTAGGCAGGCATTATTATTCAATAAAGTGTGCCCTGTCACGTCTCATCATGCTTGACTAAAACTTTGTAATGCTGGCATAGCTGGCATAAAAATAGGGTATGCCAGTATCTGGATGGAGATATAACATTGTCCTCCAGGGAGAGCAGACAGCAGCTTAACAAAATTGATGTCATACCCAAATTCCACTGAGCCCTCAAAATAAGATAGACTAGCTTTTAAAAAAAAAAAAATTCAGAACTGTCCTCTGTGCCTTAAATTTCATGATCCATGTGAGGATTTACCATTTCTGTATATATATGTTTAAATTCTGGGAACACACTGTCATTACAGATTAGCAAAAAAATATAGGCAATTGCTATAAAAACAATTCCTCCACAGACAACATTGAGATCTGCTCAGAATTAAAGCAGGTGAACAGAGACTCACCTGTATTCTCAAATCCATGGGCTACCTGGTTTCAAGGACAAAAGCTTTGAGACTATGTCAGTCTTGGACTGGGGAAAACTGTGCTCAAGAGTCTGAAAAACATCAGTCAGGATCAGTTCCTCTGTCCCCTCAGCTCTCTGCTGGGACTCACAGAGACCGTATTCAGCTGACCTGGATTCTACTACATCTCCATGCCTTGCTTTTCCTGAATGTGGGCTCTGATTGACATATGCTCAGCATCTCATGTAAGATTTGTGACTTTCCCTCCCTGGAGTTACATCTTTAGAGTAAGGTCCTCTGTAAATCTCATCCTCATGTTTCTTTGTGCTTAAGTTCCTCACTTTCACAATAAGAACCCCAGGCCCCCAAATGGTATTTGTGAGGGCAAACAGCTGCTCAGATACTGTAAGAACTGAAGTTATAAAGTGGGGCACTGCAAAACACATTACAGGAAAATTTTCTAAAACATATGCACATATTTAATAACAACTGATTTTTGGATTCCACATGCATGAGGACTGTAAGGAATCTTCTGTCATGTCATATTGTATTAGTCATAGTCAAACCAGTGTATGCCCTTTACAGTAACTGGGGTGGCTGGTTTTCTGAATACTCATGTTTGCTATCAGTAAATTTGGGAATGAGGGACAAACGGTTAGAGTAGGACAATAGAAAGCTTATTCTGTTACCAATTACTTATATTGCTATGCTACTTCTATGAAGTTATTTAGGTTGGAAAAGACCTCTAAGATCAAGTCCAGCTGTTAACCCAGCACTGCCAAGTCCACCACTGAACCATATCCCTAAGTGCTACAAATCTTTTAAATACCCCCATGGATGGTGACTTAACCACTTCCCTGGGCAGCCTGTTCCAGAGTTTTACAACCCTTTCAGTGAAAAAAAAAAAATTCCAATATTCAATCTAAACCTCCCCTGATGCAACTCAAGGCCATTTCCTCTTGTCACAGAATCACAGAATCATCAAGGTTGGAAAAGACCTCCAAGGTCATCAAGTCCAACTATCTACCTAACACTATCATGACCACTAAACTATGTCCTGAAGTCCTGAAACTTTTACAGATTTTTGAACACCTTCAGGGATGACGAGTCCACCCCCTCCCTCAGTAGTCTGTTCCAATGCCTCACTACTCTTTCAGTATAGAAGGTTTCCTAATGTCCAATCTAATCTTCCCCTGGCTCAACTTAAGCCCATTACTGCTCATCCTATTGTTTGTTACTTGTGAGAAGAGACCAACACCCACCGTCACTACAATCTCCTTTCAGGTAATTGGAGAGAGCAAGAAGATCTCCCCTCAGTCTCCTCTTCAAAAAAAACAAACCCAGTTCCCTTGGTTGCTCCGCATAAGACATGTTCTCCAGACCCCTCACCATCTTCGTTGTCCTTCTCTGGATCTGCTTCAGCACCTTAATGTCCTTCTTATACCATGGTGCCCAAAACTGAACACAATACTCAAGCTGTGGCCTCACCAGTGCAGAGTACAAGGTCATGATCACTTCCCTACTCCTGCTGGACATGCATTTTTGATACAGGTCAGGATGGTGTTGGCCTTCCTGGCCAACAGGGCACATGCTGGCTCATCTTCAGCCAGATGTTGGATCAACACCCCCAGGTCCTTTTCTGCCAGGAAACTTTCCAGCCACTCTTCCCCACATCTATAGCATTGTCTGGGGTTGTTGTGGCCCAAGTGCAGGACCCAGCACTTGGCCTTGTTAAACTTCATACAGTTGACCTTGGCCTATTGATCCAGCCTGTCCAGATCCCTCTGCAGAGCCTTCCTGCCCCCAAGCAGATCAACACTCCTGCTCAATTTCATGTCATCTGCAAACTTACTGAGGGTGTATTTGATCCCTCATCCAGATCATTGATAAAGATATTCAACAAGATTGGCTCCAAAACTGAGCCCTGGAGAACACTGCTTGTGACCAAATTGCTTGTTACTACAGAAAAGAGATTGAGCCCCGCCTGGCTACAACTGCCTTTCAGAGAGTTGTAGAGAGTCATAAGGTCTCCCTGGAGCTTCTTTTTTTTCCAGGCTAAACAAGCCCAGTGTCCCCAGCCGCCCTTCATAAGAATCACAGAATCACAGAATTACTGAGGCTGGAAAAGACCTTTGAGATCACCAATCCAGCCTATGACCCAACACTACCACATCGGCTAGACCATGGCACTAAGTGCCACATCCAGCCTTTCTTTAAATACATACAGGGACAGTGATTCCACCACTTCCCTGGGCAGTTCATTCCAATGTCTGATCACCCTCTCTGTCAGGAAGTGCTTCCTGATATACAACCTAAACCTCCTCTGGTGCAGCTTCAGGCCATGCCTTCTCATCCTGTCACTAGTTGCCTGGGAGAAGAGCCCAACCCCCACGTTATTACAACCTCCCTTCAGGTAGGTCCCCCCTGAGTCTCCTCTTCTCCAGGCTAAACAACACCAGCTCCCTCAGCCTCTCCTCATAAGACTTTCCTTCTAGTTCCTTCATCAGCCTCATTGCTCTCCTCTGGACCCACTTCATCACCTCCATATCCTTCTTGAAGCGTGGGGCCCAGAACTGTGCACAGTACTCAAGGTGAGGCCTCACCAGTGCTGACTACAGGGGGAGAATCACATCCTTACTCTTGCTGGTCACACTATTCCTGATACAAGCCAGGATGCCATTGTCCTTCAGGGCCACCTGAGCACACTACTGCCTCATGTTCAACTGATTGTCAACCAGCACTCACAAGTCTTTCTCCACCGTGCCACTCTCCAGCCACTCCTCCCCCAGTCTGTAGCATTGCATGAGGTTATTGTGGCCAAAGTGCAGGACCCTGCACTTGGTCCTCTTGAGATTCATACCATTGGCCTCGGCCCATCAACCCAGCCTGTCCAGGTCCCTCTGCAGCATCCTCCTACCCTCCAGCAGATTGACACTCCCTCCCAATTTGGTGTCATCTGCAAATTTGCTGAGGGTAGACTCAATCCCCACATTCAGGTCATCAATAAAGATGTTGAACAGGACTAGGCCCAGTACTGATCCCTGGGGTACACCACTGGTCACCAGATGCCAACTGGATGCAGCACCATTCACCACCACTCTCTGGGCCCAGCCATCCAACCATTTTTTAACCCAGAGAAGGGTGCACCTGTCCAAGCCGTGGACTGACAGCTTTTCCAGGAGGATGCTGTGGGAGACTGTGTTAAAGGCTTTGCTGAAGCTGAGGTAAACATCCACAGCCTTCCCCTCATCCACTAGGAGGGTCACCCAGTCACTGAAGGATATGAGATTGTTCAGACAGGACCTTCCTTTCCTAAACCCATGTTGGCTAAGCCTGATCACTTGGTTGTCTTCTATATGTTGTGTGATGGCACTCAGGATGAACCTCTCCATAACCCTGACAGGCACTGAGGTCAGGCTTACAGGCCTACAGCTCCTTGGATACTCCTGCCGGCCTTTCTTGTGGATGGGAGTCAAACTGGACAACCTCCAGTCATCTGGGACCTCCCCGGTTAGCCAGGACTGGTGATAAATGGCAGCTTAGCCAGTTCTTCCACCAGCTCCCTCAGCACCCTAGGGTGAATCCTGTCCGGACCCATGGACTTGTTGGGATCTGAGTGGCACAGCAGGCCACTAACTACTTCCTCCTGGATTACAGGATGGGTACTCTGCTCCCCATCCCTGCCTACCAACTCAGAAGCCCAGTTGTCCTGAAGATATCTAGTCTTTCTGTTAAAGAATGAGGCGAAGAGGGTGGTAAGCAACTCAGCCTTTTCCTTATCTTCCATTACTATGTTCCACCTCTCATCCAATAAGAAGTGGAGGTTTTCCCTGACTCTCCTTTTGTTATTAATGTATTTATAAAAGCATTTTTTATTATCCTTAACAGAGATGGTCAGATTAAGTTCTAACTGAGCTTTTGCATGTCTAATTCTCTTTCTACATGACCTTACAATATCCTTAAATGCTTCCTGATTCACTTGACCCTTTTTCAAAAGCTGATACACTTTTTATTTCTGAGTTCCTGTAGAAGCTCCCTGCTCAACCAGCCTGGTCTTGTTCCCTGACAGCTCATTTTCCAGTACATAGGGACAGCCTGCTCCTGAGCCTTCATAACTTCATTCTTAAAGTAAGCCCAACCTTCCTGGGCCCCTTTGTTTTTTGAGGACTGCTTCCCAAGGGACTCTCTGAATCAGCATCCTGAATAGACCAAAGTCAGCCCTCCAAAAGTCTAAGACTTGTTCTCTAGACCCTTCACCAGCTTTTTTGCCCTTCTTTGGACATTCTCTAGAACCTCAATGTCCTTCTTGTAGTGAGGGGCCCAAAACTGAACGTAATATTCAACCTGTGGACTCACCAGTGCTGAATACAGGGAAATGATCACTTCCCTAGTCCTATTTGCCTTCTTGGATGCCTGGTTGCACTTCTTGTTCATATTCAGCTGGCTGTCAACCAGTACCCCAAGGTCCTTTTCTGCTGGACAGCTTTTCAGCCACTCTTCCCAAAACCTGTAGCATTGCAGGGGGTTGTTGTGACCCAAGTGCAGGATCCAGCACTTGGCCTTTTCCAGCCTCATCCCACTGGCATCATCTCATTGATCCATCCTGCCCAGATCCCTCTGTAGAGCCTTTCTACTCTCAAGCAGATCAACACTCATGCCCAACTTGGTGTTGTCTGAAAACTTACTGGGAGGTGTTCTCAATATGCTCGTCCAGACCACTAATAAAGATATTCAATAGAACTGGCCCCAGTACTGAGCCCTGGGGTACACCACTTGTGACCAGCCACCAAATGGATTTATCTCCATTCACCACAACTCTTTGGGCCTGGCCATTCAGACAGTTTTTTACCCTGCAAAGAGTGCACCCATCCAGGCAACGAGCAGACAGTTTCTCCAGCAGAATGCAGTGGGAAATGATGTAAAAGGCTTTATTGAAGTCCAGATAGACAATGTCCACAGCCTTTCCTTCATCCACTAAGGGGATGTCATATGATTGCGATATAATGACCTTGTCATAGAAGATCAGATTAGTCAAGAAGGATATGAATTTCACAAACCTGTGATGAACAGGCCTGATCACTTGGTTGGCCTGTATATGCTGTGTTGTGGCATTCAAGATGATCTGCTCCATAAACTTCTCTCCCTTGATACTAAGATCTAACATGAGCTCTGCCCATAGGAATAACGGGCTAAACTAAGAGCATTGCAACATCTGAATTTTACTGCTCCATTAGAAGGAAAAGTATGTATTGATGTCAATTGCTCCTATGCTTTCCCTGGTATAATTCTATTAAGTTTTCAGAGTTGCAACAGGGACAAATTTGGCTCTTTGTGCTTAAATATTTTTTTGTATTTGATACTCATGGCTCTGTTTATATCCAAAGCAATATGTCTCTTATTACAAACATAGTTCTTTGTAATGACATAAACCCTGAATGCATAGGACACTTAGCCCATAAAAATAAGCAAGGTCTGATGCAGTTTCCATTGAAAACTTCTACAAAACTCCCATAATTTCTCATGGGAACAGAATTAGGCCCCAGATTTTCTGCCCTTAGAGGGGAGAGTTGTATTAAGAGTTAGTGGTAATATCCTCATAGTGATGAGTCACTCATTTTCAGTACACAACATTTTATGAAGCAGAGAATCACTTTCCCTAAGCAATTACAATTTTGAGACAGAATCTCAGGCAAGTTCCTTTGTTTCACAGCCCACTTTTGTGTGGTGCTACAGCCAATCTTAACATGCCTGCCTAGTTATTTGCTAGGGTAAATAATTTGTAAAATGGAATTTCTGTGATAAGAAGAGATCTCAGCTAGTTATTAACGTGTGAGTTAAGATTTCAATGAGTGAGAGTTTCCCTTAAACTTCTCACCACATTTCTTCAGATTCTTGATCAGGGGACTGTCAAGACGAACAAAAACATTTACCTCTGAAGAGTATTAACCCTACTGAAAGGAATCCCCTTTAACCCTTGTCCAGTATTGAGTGTGAACAACAGAAGTTTATTGCACATGTAATAACATGAGCAAGTGCAACTACTACAGAAATCTTTAAAAACCTACATCTGTTACCTCAGCACTGGCAGAAATTTAGACATTCCTTCTACCACATTTTGGGAAATATTTGCAGATCTCTAGCAAGATCCTCACATCTCTCCAGCCAGACTGCTAAGATCTAATATGAGACGTATTATCTAAGATCTAATATTCTTGCTCACAGGAACAATGGGCTGTACTAAGTGAAATGTGACAACTGAAATTTACTGCTCCATCAGAGGGAAAAATATGCATTGGTGTCAATTGCTCAGCTTTGGTCAGTAAAACAGGAAGATTTAGTTATTTGGGATGAAGCCTCCGTGCCACACCTCTGTATTAAGACAAAGAAAAGATGTACAAGTGGACAGGGCATCAAACAGCATTTGATAGGCTAGGCCAGGGGGGTGGCTGTGTTCTTCTTTTCAACTCAGAAACATTTTACAGTACTTAAGCAAACCATTACCTTGGTAACTTGCTCTCTCTAGTGGACACTATGTAGAATAACCTAAGCCTTAAATAGTATGTACAGGTTTCCAATGTTTCTAAAGGAGATGCACTTTCAGAAAAGGAAGACAAACTAGAAGATTTAAACGGAGATCATTAAGCACTTGAGCTGCCACTCAAAACTCTGTCAACTCACCAACATGATGAGGAGCATGTAGGAAACGGGCCTGAAGTATCCAACTTTCCTCTAACAAATCTCCTTTGAGCTTCTAACTGAACTCCCTGCTTTCATTCTCAATGTGTTTAAAGCATCCTTGAGGCACACTGTTAATGCGCATAATAACTTTAGATTGGGGAGACATATGATTCAAACTGTGAGGATCACAGTTCTGGTTAGCTTTTACATCACAGTTTTCTTGGTGCATCATGGCTTCAGGCTCCCCCTGTTTGTTGCTCATACTGCGTGCACTGTTACAGATGGACTTCAGATGAGTTAATGATACCAATATCTTTTTGTGAGTGTGTGCACCATTTCCTTCCAAACCCATCTTGGGTGCTTCCATGATTTCTAAATTTCTAGTCTTTGTCTTCAACAAAATGGCAGAGCAAGAGTCTACACTAGTCAACCAGCCTTTTAGCCTTGGCATGCTTCCCTTGGGCTTATTCCTAGTTGGTCCAGTTATCCCCCCTTCCCCCTTCATATATACTTTAAAGCCCAATCAATCAGGCCTGCAATCTCCTGTGCAGAGATTCTCATCCCCCTTTTTGAAAGGTGCCCCCCTCCTGAGATGCCAGCAAGTCTGGTGCTGTATAAGCCATCCCATTGTCAAAGAACCCAAAATTGTTATGGTGACACCAGTTATGAAGCCATATGTATGCATCTGTCAATTATTGTGTCTTTACCTGAAACTGGAAGAAGAGAAGAGAATATAACTTGCGCTCCAGATCCTCCCACCATCTGTCCCAGGGCTTTAAAGTCTCTCTTCATCCTTCTCAAACTACTGTTTTCAACTTGATCTCCTCCTACATGGAAAATTAGTAAAGGGTAGTAGTCTGAGGACCTCACCAAACTGGGAAGTTTCCTAGTGATGTCCTTAATCTGGGCTGCAGGGAGACAACACACTTCCCCCTGGGAAGGGTCAACCTGACATATTGGACCCTCTGTTCCCCTCAGAAGTGAGTCCCCCAGGACTACAACCCTTCTTTTTTTCTTAGTGGATGATGTTATGATTTGAGCAGTTGACCTTTTTGACTTTGGGCATACCTCTGGTGTAGGTAGTTCAACACCAACATCCTCATTTCACTGGTCCCTTTCAACTAGAGCCTCATATCTGTTCTGGAGTGATATCTGGTCTTTCCCAGACAAAGCCACATGCCAGCTGGTTAGTGGCACCTGGGAGGGTGAGGTGGGCAAGGTTGGAGGTCCTCTGCTGCCTCGTCCTTGAAGTATCCTCCACTCACTCCCCTCATCTTGGTTACTGCCTCTGGTCTTATGTGGGCAGGATGCAGGGGCCCCCTGTTCCTGGGTGCTACCAGAGGGGTGCCCCTGTTTCTGTTTCAGGGGGGTCAGAGCCTGGCTCCACCAGTCAATCTCCTGCTCAGCCTCCCTGATACTCCTCAACCTATCAACTGTCTCTTGCAGTTCTACAATGCGGCAGAGAAGATCCTCTGTCTGCTCGAAGCACACACAGCAGTTCTCATAATCTCCCCTTGCTGCCAGGGAGAGGCTCTGGCATTCCCTGCAGCCTGTGGCCTGAGCTGCTACATGTTTGTGACGTAACTCCATCTGGGTTCCCACGTCCACTCTGGGAACTGTTGAATGGATAACCTTCTGGGTGGAGACCATGGCTGATCTCCTGTGCACCAAGTTGGCTGCATTCCAGCGAATGAGACAGCTCACAGAGCCACAGTGCCCGCCAGTGCCTCACCATTCATGGTAATGGTATCCCCCTCGTCTGTGCAGTTTGGCACACAGGAGCTGGTCACTCTGACTAGTGAGCTTACCTTATGAACCAGTAGAGGCCCAGCATGCTGCCTAATGAGATGCAAGCAGCAGCAGCACAACTCGGGCACACTCTGTGTGGGTAGCGACTAGTCCCGGAGGCTTCTTGTAGCCTATTAACAGTGGGTGGTGCTGGCTCCTCCCAGGAACTTCTCAGCAGCCCACCCACCAACTGACAGACCCCCAGCACAGGCTAGAGTCTTTTCTTGTCTACAGAAAGCCCCCAAAAAGAGCTTTTCATCAGCCTTTTTGCTGTAGCTCCCTTCTCCAGTGCAGACTTACCTGCCCTGAAGCTGGTATCCTCAGCAATGAATTTGGTCTCCTCATACATGGTATGTTACAATATAGAATAGAATCTACTCGAAGTCCCAGACGAGCAAAACTCATGCACCTAGAAATTCAATTGCTATGGGCTCTGCAAAAAATATCCACTTCTTTTTTTTTGGAAAGATAAATGTAATTATTACAACTGAACATAGTCTTATCAGACAGGCTTTCTGCACTGAAGTATCTGCTTCCTCTTGCACTTCTGTTCTTACAAACTTCAGATTGCCCAGCAGCACTGTAAATCCACTTCTAACACTCCCCAAGAAAGGGCTGTGGACCTTTGGATTATGGTCTACGAGAACCAGAGAAGAAGACTTTTAAAATGCAAAGAGGAAATAAAAGTTATAGATGAGCATCTACAGCAAGTGGAAAATACATGTATATTAAACAATGATTCACTGCATAATGACAATGGAAAAGACAGTGCCAAGGCTTTGGTTTTAAATAGAATATTTTCATTCCATATAATTTTTTCAATCCAGCTATTGAAGTTACAAGGCACTACCTCAGTCTATTGTTTATAACTCTATAATAGTATTTTGCAAAAATTACTGCTCAGGCTTAACATTTCTGGTGGTGGAATAGACAATACAGTGATGTTATGAATGCAAAGTTAGTAAACTATAATCTGTCATTTGGCTTTAAAAAAGTGTATTTCTTCAGACAATAGGCATCATGAATATAAGTGCAAATGGACCATGAATGTCTTCAATTATTCTTACTTAGATTCATTTTCCTATGAATTTTCATTTCATTCCAACCACAATCTCTTTACCATAAAAGGCAGCCCTGTCTTGTGGCAACATGTCTACTTAATATAATGAAGAAACACCTACAGTCATTAAAACCAGCATTTCCATGATACAAATTTCTTTCATAGAAGGTACAGGCTTGTGTTTGAGGCTATATTCTGGAGTTTGAAATACTGTCGCTTCTTTTCTAGCATCAGATTGTTACTATCAACCACAGCAACTACACAGAAACTACATTAAAAGCCTCTTTTTACCTTGAACACTAAACCCAGGTAACCTGTGGCAAATAAGAATATGATTGTCCTAGTGCTAGACCCTTAGCTCATCTCCCCATCACCCTTCACCTCTTGCCTTAACAGCATGGAAATGAGCTGGTATTACCAAAACAACCCATGTTGCCTCACCCAAGGCCTGAGAGATTCCAGGTCCAGATTTTCAGTTCAGGAAGATTATCAGGGGGACAACAGAGGCCCTAATTGCATTAGTACTAATAAAGATGCTTAGCTTGAGCTGTCCAACTCAAGTCCACAGCCTTGGACATGGCAAGCAGCTGGTCCAAGGTTTCCCAGCCAGAATCCTTGTGCTCCATATGGCTCATGCTGTCTTTTGAGTTGTAAACTGCCTATCTGCAATGGGATTCCCATGCTGCTTGTGACACTCTGAAACCTTCCTTCTGGATGTAAAGGTCTCAGCTGTGTTCATGACCCCTTGTGAGAGTAAGCAAATGTATCCTAATTCTCCAAGAGGTTCCAAAAGACTCCTGTCATGTCCTCTGTTGGGAACCACTAATTTAAACCCTACACAAAGCCCCAGGGTCATAGGGTACTCTGCCACAATTCATTTATGTTTCTTCTCCCTCACCCGTTTGCCTCCTAGTACACCATCAAGTTTTAATCATATGTTTTCCTAAACTTTGTGGCACGCAGTTGATCAACTTCAGTTCACTTCCCAAGGTGATCCTGTTCACCTATGGAGACTTCTGCTCCTCTCTCCTGCCATTCTACTGATGTAAGCTAGCAGAATAGGCAAAAGGCAAGGAGATAATCAGGCAGACGATGTGGTCTGAATACAAGTCTGGTTATCTCTTTATGCATTCTCTCCTCAGATTGTATGACCTGCATTTCAGGCACCCTTGGGCTTGGGATTTACATTCTTAATATTGTGGGCTTGTGACGCCGTCCTCTTGTTGGTTAATTGGTATCAGAGAGCAAGTGTTTTTCCTTCCACTGAAATAAATCTTTCCTAAAGCTGCAGTTGCTCCTTCTTTTGTTCCATCCTCATTTGAAATGAGTTCTGCAAAGCTTCCACACCATGCTAAATAATCTTCAACTCTCACTTTTTAAAATCTGTTGGTTTATGCCTTAACGGCTTTGATGGGCTTTGCTATTCAGTCATGTTACTTAAACCACTTTCCTCGTATTCCTAAAAACTCTGTGTTTTCATTCATCCTTACCCCAGTGGACTCTTTGAAGCTGAAGGGATTTATTTATTATCCAGAATACTTTTCCCTCCTGATTTTGGAAACATAACTTTTCAAAAGACAGTGTGACACAGTTCAGGGTATTTTCTTGGTCTAGAATATTGAGCCCAAAATAAACACATTTTGTGTTCTGATTTGCTGAAAAATCCATCTGTACCTCACAGAGAATCATTTTTCCAGTGGATCTGTGTCAGCTCCAAACAATAGAAATGTTGCACTCATCATAAGCTTAATGTGATCTGAAATAACATTCTGTTTGAATTCAGTTGTTAGTAGTGTCAATAAAAGCTAATCAGTAGCAATGGTGAATTCCTGGAAGATTACTGTATATGAGCTGTAGTTCTCTGTCTTCAATATGCATTGCAATTTTAAATTAAACTAATTTGGACACACATAAGAAATATCAGTCTGGGTAACGCTGTGTAAACAGACTGAAGTATCACAGAGGAGGATCAGGAACAAGTAAGTCTGTGTGACTTTGTTCTTAAATCAATGTTGACATTTTGGAGCAACATGTTGACATGTTGACATTGTAGGAGCAATCAATGATGCTCCTACAATGATAACATAACTTTCACCTTTTTCTTCATGTGTTGTCCTTATTGTGCAACCATGGAAATATTGAAAGTGTAATCATAATTTTGTCAGTCATTTATTTTAATGTTGTTCTCCAAATATTTGAAAATATCTAAAAAACAAGAGCAGAATTTCTCAAGCTCATCTATCAGTCAGAAGCAGTCAGCTCTCTTTCCAAACCATGCACAGCTTCTTTGAAAACTGGAAAGATGTCCATGTATTTGAAACATCACCAGTTGTTTCCAGGCCAGACAGCTGACGTGCCCAGATTCCTCCATTCTCTACTAGAAAAATAAAAAAATACAAACAGAATCAGGAGACAAAGTTGGTTTGTTTTCTCTTATATTTTTGCACTGATTTCATAAAGAGACAGTGTCAGTGAAACTCTTCAGCCCAGAACAGTTTTTATCATGACGAAAGCTGTGATTTTTCTAACAACTGAAGCTGTGATCCCAAAAGACATGGACCTTGAGTCAACCTGAAGCCAGAGATTTTGGTTCATCTGACTTCTATGGGAAAGGAACTGAAGCCACACTGAGCCCAGATTTCTGGGCTGATACAGAACAGCTTTTACGTTATTAGAGTCCAGATGGAAGCTCATTGTATATCAGGACACAATGGGCTTTTACTTCTTCAAAGCAGTCAGTCATGCACGCAAGCCTGGCTGGAGACCTTTGCTTTCCGTGACCTAAGCAGAACAGGACAGTATTTAATGGGACTGTGACTCTTTTGTTGTTATGAAATAGCCTCTGCCGAGCCTTGACTTTCCCTGCAGTCATGGTCTCTCTCCTGCAGGACTTACATACTCGAAGCTGCAGGCTGACATACCAGTTTTAAGGGTGTGATCAAATATAGAGGAAGGAGCCAAAGTTCATATCTGCACTGGGTAGCCTGTTCTTAACCCACTTAAATATATCAAGGTCATCTTCTTAGTTTAAAATTGAGAATAATAACAGCTATTTTAGTATCCCACAAGTGGGGATGGAGGTGGACAACAACTACCAGGATTAGTTGATGCTTGCAAAGCGCTCTTAAGGTTGTAAAGAATTTGCAGTGCTATTTTGTAACATTGTGTGCAGAACATGACAACACAGGCCACACCTTATGAGATCTATTGGTCAAGATGGATTTCTCCAGAATCAGATTTCCAAGTGTACAGTTTCTTGCTCATATGGTGGCTTAGGATTCATCAGTGAAGAATTTGGAGGGATGCTGCTCTTGGGCAAATGGGAAAATTGAAATCCCATGTCAGAAAATCTTCCAGTAGTCCTTCCAGGTTAGAAACAGTTTCTGCATTGTTGGACGGCTGGAGGATGACATTCACCAAGATTCTTGACTCCTTGCACAGTAAAGTGTTCAACAACAATGAGAAGAAATATAACCTTGCTTTGCAAACCACGCCAGGGACTAGATGTCATTCATGTCCACAGTTCCACAGGCTTCCAAGAAGACACTGAATGGAACTTCAAAGGGATGCAGCATGCTATTTACATATTACAGTGATACCAACAGGGCCCATTAGGACTGAGGCCTACTATTCAGCACAGCAAAAAGACAGCTTGCCTGACAAAAATTTTTCCCCATTTTTGTATGGTGATAGAGTCTCAGGCATCAGACACACTTTTAAAACACTGAGCATCAGCTGAGCTGTGGTAATTGCCCACTCACAGACAGAGTCTATGGGAGGATTTTTGACTCATCTGAATCAGCTTAACTTTCAAAAACAGAAATTAGCAGCGTCCGAATTATGTTAGCAGCTCAGGGACCAAGTGCTTGTGTATGCACATTTACCACAGGTCAGACAACAAGATTTTGAGAATATATTATTCCCAAGACTGATTGACAATCTTTGTCCCGAATAATTATTTTAGATGTGGTATTTCTTTTGTAAGCTAACAAAAGTAAATCCATCCACAATTTTAATGCTGACACATCTATAGAAGTGCAATGGTGTAACTTCTTCTGCTTTCATGTATTCTCTTCTGATCACAGAGGACCTATCTCATTCACTTCCCACTCTTCTACTTCTGCTAGAAGAAAGAGTGAGCAGGTGATGCAACAGTTAAATTCTCATCTAAACAAGTCAGGCTAAATAAACCAGCAGCAAGTGCTAGTAAAAATGACCCAAGTTAAAAGAGCAAGGCTTGTTAACAGTTGCTTAACTGAACAGTGAAGGTTAGTTAAGTGGGTTTGTTTGGACTTAGACCAGTTCAGGCAGTGACTGCACATACAGTTTGGGCAGCAGATGGGAAGGGAAATAAAGGAATTAGACTCCTATCATTGGCCCCACAGGTATTAAGTTGATGGAAAGCTACAAGGGGAAACTCCTTCGGCCACTGTAACTACCTGCCTTGGAAAGGGACATCTGGGATAGTACCTTTCTCTAACTGAGAGTAGCACTGGCTCTACCTGGAATCTCTACAGGCCACGCTCCTTGCCCCACAACTCCTGCAGCCACCTCCCCACAGCATTTAGAGGCCAAGTATGGGCAACTGGCTCCTACCCTGGGCTACTTCAACTGCTGTCTCTGGTTTTGCCTGCATGCCTCTTCTGTCCTGGCAGTATCAGCCCAGAATTTGCTTCAGAAAGTCTGAGCCCAGAAGAAAAACAAGGCTGCACCACCTGAGAGACACAACATCTCTCTCTCTTTGCTCACTGATATGTACTTTTTAGCTGCTTCTACTTCCCCTTAAAACTTACAATATAAGAAGTGGAGAAAAATTACTCCTCTCATTAGCAGTAACAGTCATTTGAAGAAAATACTTGTCTCACTAATTGGTCATTGTATTAGCAGTCCATTTGCTCTTGATCACCACTTCCTTTCAGTTACTCCTTGTGCTGCTGCTTCATCTTGCTTAGTGAGCAGGACAGCAGAACAAGGGGATCCAGTACCTCTTACTATTCAGCTACTTCTTTTTTTGCATTACCTTAGTGAAGTCTTTTCACCTCTCTCCCAGAGGATGATTAGGTATAATGAGAGATAATACCAGAAGTCCAGTGATGACAAGTCCTGTGTAATACTACCAGACATAGCATATCCTGAAACAGGTGAGCCAGCAGGATTTTTCTGTCCCAAAGGAAAAAGAAAGAAAACAATAAGCTAAAACTAGCAAACCACTTAAAGTGGTATTATTTCCCTGGTCATATAAAGGAGTGAGTGAAGACAAGATACCTCTGTGCTTAAGAAATGAAGTTAGAATAACAGATGAGCTCAGCATCCCAAACTGGAAAAAAAAAAAAAAAAAGACAATTCCAAACTGTTTTCTGTTTATCTTGTTTGCAACCAGGCAAAACTCATTAGAGCTGAATTTCTGCAGAGCATCATATTGACATTCAATGGACCACTTGCAAAGTATGCATTTCCTTAAAGTGTTCCAAACAAACTATCTGGACCTGGAGCTGGGGCCAGCTGTTTGCTAGAAAGCCAGGCTTCAGGCAAAACAACCTTGCAAGCTTCCATACTTGCTCCAGTTTGCCAATTAAACACACAAAGCAAATAATGGGGAAGGGGAAGAAGGAGGGGAAATCACAGTTGCTTTGTCAGAAAATAAAATAAGCCAGAGATAGGAGCCAGTAGACATACTTACACAACATTATAATATGCAGAGCATTGCCTTCCTCCTGATCCTGGGAGCAATTTGTCATTATACTGAAGCCTCATTGCATTTGTTTCCTTTAAGGGAGCCAGAAGACTCATACACGACCCCCCATCTTTGAGTGAATGTGGTCAGGCTGCCTATCAAGACATTTCAAGGGAAGGCCAAGATCCACGTCTTTGAAAGCCAACAGTTCCCTTGTCTGTGTGGAAGCCTTATGGACACAACATAATACGGAATAGTCTGTCCCAGCAAAAGGCTGAACTACTAATCTTCTCCAGTACTGGCTAAAAGCAGCAAATGTTCTTTCTCTGGAAGAACAGTGAGGTATAGCTTTCAGACAACTCATGCAAGCAGTCAGTGCTGCAAAGGATGCCTTGGGATGCCCCTCCAAGTTTCAGTACCTGCCTTCTACCTACACCCAGAGGCAGGGGGCCACACACCAGGAAGACTAAAGATGGGCTTTTGTAAGGCCTTCTATATTAGACTCATTTTGACCTCCAATTTTGTTTGTGCACTAAGAATACAGCAGCTAGACACCACTTAAAAAAGAACATCCCTGAAAGGCTCTAATTTTATCCATCTCTCTGTCACTCTAAGGAATGTTTCTGGCTGGGAACTGTGACTTAGGTTGGGTGTCAGAGCATACTCTGTGATAGCTCAGGTCTCTGAAAGCTAATCTAACCTTAAGGAGAAGCCAGCTCAGTATCTCAGTCAGAGATGGCCTGGAAACAAGGTTGCCCTCACATCTCGCTTCTAAAACATAACCTATCTTGAGCCAAGACCACAGCAATGCGTGGGTTATCTCTCTACCTTATGACTTAAATTCTCCATGCCTTTACCAGCAGAACTCAGTTCTATTTGCAACCCTCTCCTTCCTTTTCTAAGTTCTCTCCCTTTTCAAGAATCTAAGCCTGAGGGTAAGGTCCCACAGTACCTCAAGCTCAATCCTGTTTTGATCCCATCTTCATCTGTGTAATGGAAGTCATATAACCCAGCCTCCTTCCTTGGACTGTTTTTGGTGGTCATACATGTGGACCAATTTAAGGAGTTGAAAGTTCAAACCAGCTGAAAATAACCCACAACAAAATGAGACATAAGAAGTCATTAAGTTTCAGACAGAGCAGTCTTCTGAACAGATTCACTGCACATGAATGGAAAAGGAGGGGGGATGGGATGGGAAAGATGTAAAAAAGCAGTATGGACCCCGTATACAGTAGACCTGTCACCACAGACAGTGGCCAGGTCAGAAGTGAATGTGATACTTGGAGAAGCCCAGGAAGTATGCTTGTGTCAGCTTAACAAGATGGGGGCAGATGGACAGAAGGAAAGTAGAAGAGTCCTAAGGTGGCTTCAGCAAGCTGTATGTGCCTAAGACCAGCCTTGAGCTCTGCACTACACTGTAGCTCTTCATACAGACATATATATTTATGTCAGAAATGACAAGCAAAACCATTAGCAGTGACTCTGATTCATCTGCAATTTCCCTTTCAAGCTCCAAATCTGCCCTATGCAACTGTTCAAGAGTCTTTGTATGAATTGGCACATGCTTTGCTTAATTCATATATTTCTTTAATTATCAGGTGCCTATCTCGTAGTTAGAAAGCTTCTGATTGCCCTTAAAATACAGGTTGTATCAACCCTTTACTATAAGAAAAGCATCAATCCTTACAAAGGACAGATTATTGCAACCCATCATCATGTTTTAGACTATAGCAATATAAAAATGTCTTTGGTCATTTGAACTATTGTTGAACACACCAATATTCTTGTTTTATACTCTAAAAGTGAAATCAGATAATTGCTTTGGCAAGGCTTCATATTGTACACGGTTATAGCAAAACCTCCAGCAAAGAATTTATTTATTTATTTATTTGTTTGTTTGTTTGAGTTTTCAGAGATTCTTAAGCCTATACTCTTGTCTCCCAGAACTCCCACCCCAAAATCTCACAGCTTTACTTTATCCCCGACTTCAAAATCAGCACAAAAAAGTGAAACCTGACAGGAACTGGGGAAGTAGTTTTTAGGTAAAGGTAAAAGAAATCTTACAAGGTTTTTGTTCATTTTTAAATATTTAAGGACTGCAACCATAAAATCAAAATTTTGTGTTTTGGGTACTTTTATGTACTGCTCTAACTAAAACCAGCTTTGTATAAAAATACAGTTTTGCAAGTCAGCCCACTTCATAAAGAGAACTACCCCCTTAAGCTACTGCTAAAAGGTCATTTGGCCTGCAGGGACTTGCCCTCTTCTCTCATACACTGCTGTTAGCAGAATGGGAATGACCCAGCATCCCATAAACCTCTAAGCCCTTGAAATACCAGAGGCACCCAAGTCAAAAAGCAAGAAAAGCCATTAATTTGGCATTCATTTCCCTTTTTATATTCTTGGTGTGAGCCGTTTCTGGATGTAGATCCTGAAAAGGCTCAAATACAGATTTAGCTTTACACACTGCATGGGGTTCCGTTTACTTCAGCAACTGCAAACACTGGGAGGCCCAGGGACTTACAGAAAAACCAGAAATCAGGCTCCGCTCTCTCTTGAAAAAGGATCCTATCTATCTGGAAAGCAAATTTGCATCTGAGGGGGGTTGGGGTTGTTAGGCTGTTAGTTACATTACACCATGATTAGTCCAACTGAAAAAAAAAAACCAGCAGGAAGAAAAAAAAAAAACAAACAGCTTCTACTTCCTCTCCACTCACAAGTTAGTTTATTATGTGTATTTGATGGCCCTTCACAAAGAGGCAGTAAGACCCTGAACCTGCAATGACCCCTGTTTCCACACAGAACATATGGACTTCAGTGCAGGGGTTTGCCTGGACAGGGCTCATTGTCAAGTGAGACTCAAACATCCCTGAGCAAGCAGAAAAGCATAAAAACGTATTTTAATATTCCCTTAAAAAAAATGTCTGGCAGATTTTGAATATTTTGTTTCTATAACATACTTCCTTTCCTATTGTTTTACAACTTGAACACATCCTGGTAGGTGCTGGATGCTCTGCAGGGTCTGCACTATTTATGTGTAAAGCACCATTCTGTATCATCTTGAGCTTCATTGCTCAGCACCTTCAACTCCTTCTGAACCCTGCTACAGATGAGGGTACTCAGCCCCTCTCTGAATGGAACACAGAACTTGTTTACTTTGATCTTAAGTGCTGGAATTGTTTGTGATTAAATCTAATTTCATCTAATCCTCAGAATTATCTATTCCCCTAACATTTACAACTAGACTGAAAACAATACATGTAGAAATCACTAGCATCACACATCCTACTGAAGATGTAGTTAATTTACAGAATCTGTCCTTTGAAATGCAAGGATTTCACAACAAATCTGTTGCTATAGCAACAGAGTAAGCGTATGTGAACTTCAGGCATTCGTATTCATAGAAACTCCTGAAGCAAGACCGACTGTTGGCCATAACATCCCTACTCTTGCCAAGTTTCAAATAGTGCATGAATTATGCCAAAAATAAATGGGTGTGACTAATACAAGCACACAGAACACTGAGGGTAAAACACCCAAGCTTTTGCCTCTAAGGCAACATTTATTGATAGAAAAGATGGTCATTTGGAGAGCATGCCTTTTCCTTCTCTCTATCTTTTTGCTTTACCTGCACATCATAAAAGCCCCACATGCACATTTGCCTCTCATAAATTGTATGACTGCTAGTAACTGCACATCTTTGCAGTCTACAGAACAAAACTTTTTTAAAGAATTGCTCCCTTTGTACTCTCCTGGTATTTAAGGAACACGTGTGTGCTGAAGGAGGAAAGTCAATCTGTTTTAACTCATACCCTTGTCTCTCATAGTGCTGCAAGAAATTCTTTTCACAGCCTCTGAAAAAAGCATGCCCAGCCTTAGCCTGTGACAAGCTCTGCAACATCAAATCCATCTCTCTCACACCATCTCCTGACTGCCTCATCTCTGCACCCCAGCCCAATCTGCTCACTCTCATTTACCAAGGTCAGCCTTTTCAAAGGTGCTAGCTTGAGTTTAACGTGCTTTACCCAGATCCAGAAACTTCCTGCTAATTACTGTGGTCACACTTCCTAATCCAACAAGTATCAAACTGCACACTAGTCTCTCAAGTGGAATAGGTCACCTAGCTATCTGCTGCCGGTCATTCAGTTGGCAGACTCTTGATGGAAGATAGCTCAGCAAGGTAGCTGTTCCAACATGAACAGCAATCTAGACTAATTACATATGATACACCCATTCTGACTCATAAGATAGCACAGGAGGGAAGAAGAGGAAGAAGATGAAGAGAAACAGGTAAAGTAAACACAGCAAGTACTTAACCCATCTAAGACACAGAGAAGTTACACACTTTCCACTCTTCCCTACAGAATAGATTCTGTGGATTTTGGATTCCTAGAATTTATTTAAATCACGATGTTACCTCTCTTTCTCTTCTTGCCCCAGCTCCGCTTCAGGCTATACACCAGCTCCATTTCCCATCATGATTCAACCAAAACCAACATTCCCTTCTCAGAAGTCAGTAATTGCTGCTGGGTCTGATGAACACTATAGATGCTGAGCAACACATTATTGAAAACAAACATGATGACAATGGAAGCATCTCTCTAGCTGTCATTTCACCCCATGTTCCCACACAGATGATTTTACAGTCTTTCACTCTGCCGGAGTCCTGATTTTTGCTTAACAATGGAATGTTGAGAGGAGAATGTGAAGACATGGAGGGTTCAGGAGACCAAGGCAGACCGCCATGGAGCAAAGGTCTTGCACAAGGAAAACATAAAGCTCCTAGGATTAACTTTACAATTTATCTGGAAACTCAGTGTGTGGATATTGGACATTTTCTTCTTTGTGTGCGTTGCCTCAATATTCAGTCCATTTTCTCAGATCAAGATCCTGAAGCCATGATCCCATGTTTGGGCAAAATGATGTCCTCCAATGCTTCCCATCAGACACTATGTCAACCTGCCTTCCTTCCTTTCAGAAGTGATGACATCCACAAAATTTCAGTTCAACAATTCCAGGTGGACAGAATTTCATCTGGGCATTAAGATGGTCACCACATATCCCCCATAAGTTTATTAGCACAGTTATTTTTCACTTATCTTGATAGTAAATGAATGTCAAGTGATTTCCATAGTTGTTCATTCCAGATCCTGAAGAGAAATTTATAAAAGCCAGCCAGGTCAACAACTGAATGCAAGAACATGCCATCTTCTCAGGAACAAAAGAATTGCCCCAATGGGATAGATTAAGTAAGACATGACTTGTTACAACATGGTTGCTTCAGGACTGATGCTACTTGGCTGGATTTTCTTGCACGTGATCCGGACACTAGGTTACACTTATTGTTTGCCACTGGAGGTTTTGATCAACACCTGGATGAACATGAGTCAGCAGTGTGCCCTGTTGGCCAGGAAGGCCAACACCATCCTGACCTGTATCAAAAATGCATGTCCAGCAGGAGTAGGGAAGTGATCATGACCTTGTACTCTGCACTGGTGAGGCCACAGCTTGAGTATTGTGTTCAGTTTTGGGCACCATGGTATAAGAAGGACATTGAGGTGCTGAAGCAGATTCAGAGAAGGGCAACGAAGATGGTGAGGGGTCTGGAGAACATGTCTTATGCGGAGCAACCAAGGGAACTGGGTTTGTTTTTTTTGAAGAGGAGACTGAGGGGAGACCTTCTTGCTCTCTCCAATTACCTGAAAGGAGATTGTAGTGACGGTGGGTGTTGGTCTCTTCTCACAAGTAACAAACAATAGGATGAGCAGTAATGGGCTTAAGTTGAGCCAGGGGAAGATTAGATTGGACATTAGGAAACCTTCTATACTGAAAGAGTAGTGAGGCATTGGAACAGACTACTGAGGGAGGGGGTGGACTCGTCATCCCTGAAGGTGTTCAAAAATCTGTAAAAGTAGCACTTCAGGACATAGTTTAGTGGTCATGATAGTGTTAGGTAGATAGTTGGACTTGATGACCTTGGAGGTCTTTTCCAACTTTGATGATTCTGTGATTTCACTGGAAAAAAAAAAAAAAGGGAAGCCACCTAGGTGCTGATGCTAATTATAGTATCTTCTGTTAGGATGGCTACAAAGATTCAAGAATGAATAGCCATGAAATACAATAGGTTGCTATGAATAAGGAGGATGAGAACACAATTTGCTGATCCATTTTGACAATCCATTGAGAAGTCCACTTTGTTCTTATAGAGACAGCTGTTTCCAGTTTCCAGGAGCTAGGCCAGGAAGCTATGAGGTCTTGTGTGAAGTATCAAAACAGCAGAAGAATAAGGCGGAAGTGGAGAAGGTGAGAAATCACAATGCTACTCATGGTCCATGGATTATTTAAGAACACCTGTTTTACCTGAACACTTGACCTGGCTTTGCCCTGGAAAATTCATAATGCTGGCATCAAGTCACCACTTGGCAGGAAAATCAGATTGGGTTACTCACCATCACATGAGATGGGTCTGACTCCAAACAGCTCAGATTCAACCAATGCTGAAAACTGCATGTATTCATAAGCTCTTGACAATTGACTATTTCCCAGCGATGAGCGTTTAGGTAGTTTGCCTTTCAGCCTCTCTGCTAACAGCACTCAACTGAACAGAGCATGTCTTCTGAGTGTTCTGAAGTACTAGCAGACACTGCAAAGCCAGGTCTGCTCCTAAGAGCTGTCTCAGAGCTCTTAGAAAGGCTTACCTTTGCTAACGTAGGTCTTTGGTCAAACTCCTCTCCCTTACACCAGGCCACAACAGCCAGCAGTGGGCTGAAGAACCAAGATGTAAACTCACTCACTAGATTTTACACCACCCATCTCAGTTGTTTTACCCTTAATTTATGTTAGAGGTCACTCCAATCTAACTGAGCCCTGTCATCTCATTCCAAAATATTGACTATGGATTTTGCTGTGTTTCACCATCACATTATGGTCTTGATTGATGGGTTCTTGAATGGTCATGGAGTGCTTTCAGTCATGTCTGGCCACAGTGTAGCACTTTACCACATTAGTACATTTTCCTCTCAGAGTTTTAGTAAACTGCTTCTACAGTATGCAAACCTGCACTTCCTCAGGCCATAAATCTTAAGTTCTTTCAGCGGCGTAATGCCAGCACCCTGGGGACAATATGGACAGTCCCTAGAAAGGACTAGCAAGGGGATCTGAAACGTGCTTTCATTTCTACCCATTCACACATTTTTGGTGCCCTCTACCCTTCGGCAGAGATACAGAAAGCAGAAGGAAATTCCTATTGCTTCATTCTAATAGTAGCCAAGGCTATGTTGTCCAGCCAAGTAGTGTTCATTGCCTTTAAAGAGATTAGTTCTGCTGTTCGGAAAAACATGTAAGTGAGTCTTGGCAGAACAGGAGATTTTGGAGTGGTTGTCCTACAGTAGTACTTGAACTTAAAGAATTACAGGAGTTCCATGTTCAAATATCATTACAGGAGTTCCATGTTCAAATATCTTTACAGGAGTTCCATGTTCAAATATCAATTAATACCATGTTCTTAATACCAGTTCCCAGTACTGTTTATGACCTGTAGCTCCACCTTTCTTCAAGTGTTCTAATTAGTTGACTTCCCTGGAAACCTGAGCTTTTGTCCCAGTCAAACTCCCTTTTCCATTTCTTCCCTCTAGAACAGATAAATTTATTTCTAACTATTTTAAACCTATTGTACTTCTTACTGTTTTCTCTCAGAAATTGTTTGCTGTTTCTAGCCTGCAGTTTTTTGAAGGAAAAGAAACATTAGTCTTGGGCCAAAAAAAAACATGTAGGTCAGTTTGTAGCTGTTACAGCCATTGTTCTTCTGTGAACAATGAAAGGGCAGTCTCTTCAGAAGTGTGGGATGTTCTGTACACTGTCACCAAACTGTCCACCATCTACATTACGTGGCTGGGCCAGAGCCAGCCTATCTAAGCAAGCACTGTAGTCTTGGCCAGGTGCACTAGCAGACCTAAATACCCCTAAATGAAATAGGTTTGGTCTTGAGTGCCTCAAGGCTTCCCTTCACCTGCAATACAGGCAATATCCAAAGGTCCCTTGGTACTTTGCTCCCACGTAAGTGCCCAAATACTTCAGGGAATTAAGGAGTCCTCTGCATATTTGCAATATCAGAAGTATGAGTGACACAGGACAGGTTATTGCTCAAGGCTTCCCATATTCCAGCTCATGGGATCCATAAGACCAGGTACTTTACTTAGTAAGATCACACTGAGCTCACCATGAACTACTTGGGGCCAATGGAAAAGACTCCCACAAATATTCATGGATGTGAAACAGAGCCACTGGTGTTTGTAGATGAGTCCTATTACTAGCACTAAAGGAGCTTAACTATTTCTAAAAGAGATGAAAGAAACTACATTCCTAAGTGTTATTTTAAATAACTCCAATGCTTTAAGTAAGTGCATTAAATAGCTATTGAAGTGTCAGATTCAGAATGACTCTGCTCTTGGTAAATGAAGGTGTCAGTTTTCCTGGTAGCAAGATGGTGATCTGGTGCATAGAGATGAAAAACATTTCTCTCATTAATTTCAACGGCTCTGCCTAGAGATCCAAATCTTAAGCACATGCCTATGTACTTGATTGAACACAGAAAGGACTTCAGCACATGTTTAAGTGTTGTGATGAGTGTTGCCATATGAATTTCAACATAGATTTACAGCTCTATGGCTTGACTGACAGAATCAACCCTTTCAAACATATATTATCTAATTAGTGCCTGAAGGGAAAGGCCTACATATATAACATTTATCTTTTAGCACACAACTCACACAGCATTTCATGATGTCTTGACACTTACTAATTACATTCGATTTGTATATAAACACTGTCACATGATCCTTAATCAAGAATTGGCTGAACAATCATAAACAAAGGATTATAATCGGAGAGTGGGGAGAATGTGTCTCAGAGGATGCCACAGGGAATTTTGGTTGTGTCCAGTCTTGTTCTCAAATTATAAGGAAAACAGAATTAAAAACAAGCCAGAGTTTGCAGATGGTAGAAAACAGGCATGAGAAGAGGTAGAAAAACAGAATACCTAGAAATGCTTGTAATGCAGTGGATAGAAAGAAAGGGTTATAATAGAAAGGAAGAAAGAAATTTCTATCTTCATGTTCTCAGCTGGAACAAAGACAATATTCTCAACACCTTCTGTACAAAGAGTTAAAAAAAAATATGAGTGATCCAAAATATGCACAAAGCAATAGTAAAGACAGTATCACAGTATCCTACAGAGCAATGAGAATTAGACATTGTCTCCAAGAAGAAAGGTAGAAGAAGGAAGTTTCTGTAAAAAGATCACATCTTCTAAAAAAAAACCCTAGCAGCAGGTATGGCACCAGTATAAATCCCCTTTCTGCCTCCTCTCTGTCTGCAAACATTCTTCCCTGAGGCTGTTCCAGCTTTGCCATCTCTAGGTCTATGGACTTAAGTCACCCCAGCTCCTGTCACAGGCTGGGACTTGTACAGGAGGCAAGATAAACTACTTATCATGACAACTGGGAAATTCCTTCCTTGCTCAAGCAGTCAGACCCTGGGACCAGGATGTGATTGTCATCAATAGGCAGTGGAAGTGGGTGACTCAGAGGCACTCCTGGGTTTTAGAGTCTCCTACAGCCATGTAAGACTTTGCATATGTTCACAAGAGCATGGAAGCTCCTAAGGGATTGCAGGATAAGAGCCTAAACTTGCACTGGAAGCTAAGAGAAGGACTGCAGAACCTCCTTCTGGATGGAATACAGAATACCCTTCAGCTAAGAGGAAGCAAAATGCTGGGGCCTGCATTCTGTATTTGCAGAGCTGCAAGAAGTTAGCCCAAAGACATTTTTTTCCTCATTAGTTTGGCATTTGCTAAAAGCCACTACAGTTGCACTTACAGCATACCATTTTTCAGATGACCAGAAGACTTATTTTCATCTGCCTGTCAATTAATTAATTTATTATTCAGACCTTTAAGTAAAAGTTTTCTCTCATAACTTTCATACCATTGTAAATTTTTACCATGTAGGGGAATCAAGTAAAATCCATCAGAGTTTTCAATCAATATGAAATATATATAGATAAAAAGAGAGAAATACATGAAGAAAGTGCAGCAATGGTATTAAATTTCAGAGCAAAATCATTTATTGTTAAATGAAGCTGCTGTGTAGAAACAAGATTGATTATTCATAATACCACCTATTACCAGAACTCTTTACAGACACCAATAAGCTTTTATACATGTTTAACATGTCAAAGTCAATTTGCCTTTACACATGTATATTTCATAAAGTTACTTAAGTATACAACCAGACACCCAAGTATTATATAGAGTATACATTTGTTTGTATTTACTTAATATTGCCCTAGCTATTGACAACCTTAAAAGAACACATGTCTTAAAAATAAAAGAGGCTTCTTTAGGAAAAGACCTGCCACGAAAAGTTATGTGTTTTCTAAAATGGTAGAGGGCTACTATTTTAAAGCAGAAAGAAAAATTGTGTAATTATATATCTTTATAGCTACATATTGTATTATACAGCATAATTTACATAGCTAGAGTAACCAAGGTTGAGGATATCTCCCCTAACATACACCCAGCAACCCCAGATAACATGAGAAATAAGGGATACACTAGGGAGCACAGGGAAAAAAAAACACACTTACTCAGCTCAGATCCATCAGACCTTCTAATCCCTACAAGTAACACCACTCCAAAGCCTGAAGTCATTGACATGCACTGTGCAGGTGGGACTACAACAGCTCAAGTAAAGCCACAGTACATAGCCATAGATCAGGTCCAGTACAATCAATGCTGAACCAGTCTCTTCAGCCCCCCCTGATACAGGTGCAGGCTGCCTCTGCCTGTGCTTTCACTTCTAGAGGCACCCTGATCTATCTGCTAACTGCTGGAGGGTTGCTTAACAGCAATGCCAGCACTGCTGTCATCTAGGTACTCCTGAAAGCTATATAACTATTCTGACTTACTCCTGTATCTGAGCCAGCACACCTTATGACTGCATAGAGCAAACTCAGGTCACCTCCTCTCCATAGCTCATGTATAACCCACAACCCAGACATCCACTCACAGAAACCTGACAACATCCTGCACATAGTTCCATCTGCTCAGTGAGCACCACAGCTTCACCTGGAGCATCTGGGGGGATACGACCCACTGCTTTGTCTTCCCGCCACCTCATCAGATCCCAACACAGCTAGTGGAGTTAACAACAGATCATTCACCCTTCAGAGCAGCTTCTGCTGCCTGGTAACCTCAGGATCCTGCTACACCTCAAATACAGGGTCCAATCTCCAGAAC
Source organism: Todiramphus chloris collaris (assembly GCA_025345505.1). NCBI lineage: Eukaryota > Metazoa > Chordata > Aves > Coraciiformes > Alcedinidae > Todiramphus > Todiramphus chloris. The sequence goes on from JANVCC010000020.1 coordinate 54,609,027, forward strand.
CCTTCTTTCCACAAGGGCACAGCTCTCCCACTCCACTCTGAGTACCTTTTTATAGCCCAGCCTCCTCATGCTGCACAGGACTAGTAGGCTGAGTGCCTTTTAATACTTCTCTTCCTGGTGAGGGTGGGAATGTGCTCCCTGTTGCTGCTTTACAAATACTGAACAACTTCACCCAGTCTCTGCAGGACAGAGAAACTGTTGTGTCCCCGTTGGGGAAACTGACGCAAGCAGCTTGAGCTGCTGTCTGTGAGCACCAAACCTGTGCTTTCCTTACATTACCACAATAAGTCAGGAGTAGCTGTGTAGGCCATAAACAGATCAGCTGCCCACACACACAAAGTCTGTCTGAAGCACCCACCACTGATGAGCTCTGAAGCTGATTTCAACACAGTACTACCAGGGCTCCCTTTTGGACAAAGCACCTTCACAGCCAAAAATGAAAGCCTGAGGAAAGCTTATTATCTATGAAATGCAGACTTAAGAAAAAAATAGAAACCCCCTCAGCATTCTGAATTTAGCTTACCTTAAAACATCCCTGATAGTTCAACGGAAAGATAGGTAAATGTGTAAATGCTGAAGCACAGGTTAACAATGAGCTGAAACCGAGAGCCCAGTTTTCTTCCTGTTGACATTTCTGAAATAAGTCCATTTGAGTCCAGGAAGTTCCTCTGCTTTCATATCACCAAAATAATCATCAAAATCTAAACTATTCCTGGTAAAATATTTCTGGAACATTCAGCTTTTGAATAAATGTATTCCTCCTTCACACTATACATCTTGTACTTGATGGCACAGGAGAAAGACAAAATGCCATGTTTTTCTGTGTTCACTTGTGTTCTGAATATATAGAGAAAACATTGCAGATTTCCCCGTAAGTTACTTTGGAAAAGCTCCTGCAGTCATTCTTGCAGTCTACTGAGCAATTCCTCAAATAAATATAACATCCAGAAAGACTGAGTTTGTGTCACAGAGACACATCCTTACAGCTGAGAATCATTTTCAGGCTTTGAATCCAGCTAAAAAGAGATGCATTAGCAAACACAGACAATGAATGACTATTTCCTTGTAAATGAGGTCTGAATAGCAGACATGATGAATTCAGAGACCCCCTACATGATATAAATAAATAGCCATGTTATTATTATTATTACTGTTATTATTTGGAGCACCAGGCAAGCTTTTTCCATTTGAATTTTAAAGGAAAAAGAACACGCTTTTTTTCCCATTTATAGCGCATACTTTGGACAGTGCTGACAACAATTAAAATGGGGAAAAAAGGTTTCCCAAATACCTCAGCATTGTCTGGACAACTACTGAACTTTAATAATAATTTCAAGGAATTAAGATAGGAAAATACCAGAATCATAACAATAGTGCTATCTTATCAGCAGGCTATTGGGGGAAATAAAAGAAAGAAGATTCATTTGTTGGCCAGCAATAAAAATCAAAATAACTGCAAGCAGCCTCAGGGCTAGAATCTTCTCTTATTTACACCATCCAGGTAATTCCATTTATTGTAATGGGATTACTCCAGGCAGATATTGTAGTCGTGCAGCTATCTTAACACCTCGTGCAAAACAGAGACCTCTAAGGAGAATTTGGCTCCATGTATTTATGCTTTCTACCAGGCACATACGCCTAAGGGTCTATAATGAAATGTTAAATAAATAAAGCAAAATAAAAATAGGGACTTCTGGCTCAGATTTTAACTTTGCCCTCCGATTTACCAAGTAAGTATTGAGCCTGGGAGGTACAGGAAAGTATACAGGATAAAAAGCTCATTTCTCATTACTAATTTGTTACTATTGTTAGCTGGAGTCACAAATAAGGTGATTCAGAATGAAGATGTCAGAAAAAAGACCAAATAACTTGAACAGGAAATAACAGCACATTGACTAGATATAGTACCTGGATTACCTTCCAAAGAATGGCTGGCATAGGAAATAATTTTCAGTGTGAAACATGGGACGCGAATCAGGAGAGCAAGTGGAGATACACTCTTTAAGTGAATTCTCCATTGCAGAACCCTAAAGCAGGCTATCTTAGAAGGAGGAAGATAGATTGTATTTTCACATGCCCTCATGTTTCCTTATGCTCCCTTATGTTTCCAGTCACCATGGAAGAAGTAATTGTCAGCTGAGGATGAATGAATCACTGGAAGGTAAGCAAGTGATATGTCTGGGGCTCTCTGCCCTGCAAAAGGTCTTTCTGTCAGGCTACACATGAAGATCATGTCTTTGGTTAGATATCAGCACACCAAGAAATGTTTGTGCATGTCAGTAGTTGAAAATTATTTGACCAGGAATAACAATAGAAATTCACTTACTGATACTAGCTCAGGCAGCAAAGTCTTCATCTAGGCTGCTGTTTTCTCCTGACTTTGGTCAGTTCTTGCCCACTGGTAGTGTGTATTAGAATAGATGTATTACCTCCATCAGATCCCTCCATCTCCTAAGGAGGTTTTTGTGACCTGGTCACAGTAAACTATGAAACAAATGTACTGCAATATAAAATGGCTTCCAACCAAACTGATGCAATTTCAAGGACCAAATGCTTAAGGACTTGATTTCAAGAGAATGTATACAGATGCTTTTAATGAGATGCAGAAAGAAGTGCTTTACTGAATGAGAAGCTAATGTGCAGCTGTGAATGTGAAGAGAATGGCTGGCTTCCTAGGACTTCTCATATACCTGGAATAATGCACCTGCTTAAGTTTGAGAGCAATAACTGCTTTATACCTACACTACCCACTGAAATCCAGGCAACCAAGTAGGTTGCAGAAAAGTCTCACACAAATGACTCAGCAGAGTGAAAACAGTGTGTTCCATTGCACAATACAGATAACATTTTTCTTTACCAAACACTGCAGGTTGATGTCATGGTTTTAGCACAGAGAAGTTATCTGTACTTGGTGACTAATTCACCTTCGGAAGATATTGCTCCTACAGCTGATAACAGACTCAGACAGGAGTCCTGCCACTGAAATAATTTCCCATCAATCTCAATCACTCTGAAAGGCTCAGCCACCAAAGGTTCCCAAGTCAGCTGGCACACAAATGGCCAGACCCAGCCAATACTTTGTGATCCACTTACTGTAAACACACAGCTAATGAATGTTCATTCCCTTGATGAGTAATTTGGGAAGTGGAGACATGTCTAAGAGCATTTAGGAGGTATGTAGTAATCAAAAAAAATTTATAAATATTCTGATGCATCTTAAAACAAAGGCACCAATGCCTTCAGACAAATAAATAATGCTAATCTTGTATAAAGACACAAGTTATGTCAGGAGCCTCAATCTATTAATGTCATTATCACTGAACTTTGCAGTTGTTACACATTCTGACCCCACAGCTTGGGGAAGGATGGGAACAAGACTAATGCAGATAAAAATTGCTGGTTGTTATGGAAACCTTTGCATAATTGTGATAGAGATTTTGGGTCAGCCTGTGGATTTTCACCATCAGTGATGGCCGCTGCTAACCCTTAATGTCTACTTATCAGGATCTGAGACAGTGCAGCTCTTACAGCAAACAGGATGCCCCAAATCTAGGAGAAATGCTGATCTGCAAGTGCAAATAAGATGTGTTGGGGTTGCTGTCCACCTTCCCACTGAGCTAAGCTAGAACTTGGCAACACAGTATCATAGCCTACAGGAAGACTCGAATCCTATTTGTCTTGATGCTCAGATGGACTGCTCTTCTAAATAGCTGGGCAGAAGAAAAATTGTTGCAGAAATGCACTTATGTGCACGCAGACATGCAGACACTTAACAAGAAAGTTGAAAATTATGTTTGGACAATATTGTGCTAAGAACAATCATGGCAGTGGGGGGGAGGGGGGATTTCCTTGAGTTTCTTTTCACTACAAATCCCTAAAGGCAGATGATGGGACCTTTTGAACACGGTAAGAATTTGGCAATATGAAGTAACTTGCAAATGCTGTGCCTGACACAAAATTATCTCCTATAAGGCTGTATTCACTAACTGCCATCTTACAAAGCTTGGAGGCATCAAGGAAGTTGAATTCAGTCTTCCGGTCCTCTCAGTCCTTCCACAGAGAGTGTCTTCCAAGAAAGGGAATAGGAAACCCGCCTCTGTGTGTGATCATGTTGCCATCTAGTGACGGCAACTTAGTGACTACTCAAGCCCTAACACTACTACGCAAGCACAGACAAAGCTGGTTAAGAAGCAACAGGCTCTTGTATAACTGAGACCTCAGGGGAAGTCTAAGCTCTTGCCAACATACACAGGATTATGTCTCCTAAAGTTACAAGTCTCACTTAAGCAGAAGTAGCAAGTTCCTTGAGTAGGGCGATAAGGAACTGAAAGCTCACAGAGGCTGTAGCTCATGTAGTTTTCATTTTTATGCCACCTTTCAGCTCTAGGGCCAACATAGCAGTTCCCCTTCCTGAATTCACATGGAGAGTTGTCAAGACTAACCAAGTCAGTCATGGCCAGCTAGTCTCTGCTGTTTCTGTGAGATTTGCTCAATTTTTCCAGCTAAGGACACAGAACAAAACATACCAGCATAGGTACTGAACAGTGCAAGGCCTCGTCTACTGCTCATTGCACCAGGATTCAATAGCAGATTTTCTGGGACAGAAGGAAAATGCAGTGATTTTCTACAGCCCAAAGGTTGTAGGTAGCCAGCAGTCTTTTAAATGATCAAGATATGTAGGCAAATAAAATTTGGGGATTCCACACACAGGTACTTCTAAAACGCAACTCACTGCTCTTCAGGCATCTTTCACCAATCCTGGACCAAGATGCTCTCTCTCCACCAAAGCTATCTGAGTGTTTTTCAAACTCACAATTACAGTAGCATATTTCCATTTTTGGCAATTTGAGAAGGAAAACTTCCTTTCATAAACATGTATGTGCTCAGTCCATTTGTATGTAGATAATTATACATATACATGTGTGTCTGTATGAATACATATATAAACACAGAGCATTTTCTCCAGGATCCAATCTCTTTTTTTCCCTATATACACAATACTACAAAATGAGTAGTAGACAACTGGCCAAAGATACACTGATGCACTTATATGTGACTCTCTGCAGTATCTCATCTGAGCTTTTCACCCTGCCTAAGCACCAGACATTACCAACCCAGTCTCTGTATCCTGAAAATGACTTCTACCCACAGTATCAGGTTTTGTGGAATTTGCCGTTGTTTTTCCTGCTGTTGAAAGAAGGCCTTCTGTTTCTGCCTTAACAGAGTCACATGTCAATCTAGATCAGTATCATCTTGTTGGTTCTGTCTGCAAACACAGACACACAGGGTAACAAAAACAGCTCATGTGTTTTCTTCCTATTATTCTCCTATTATCTTTTTCTTTTGCTTTGGAATATGAAAAGCCACTGATTTGTTTTTACTAAAATATAAATAAATCTTAGGCCATATATTCTCTGATCAAATATAATATATGAAAGGCTAATTTCAGCACACTTTTCTCCTTGAACTGTTATAGAGGTCTCAATGTGGTTTCCACACAAGAATTGCTAGTAGATACCATTTACTGGCTCAAATTTATTATAGATCAAAGAATGAAGAAAATAGGCCTCTTCTTATTGGCAGTGGAACTTTTAGATCACGTGGAAAACCAGAAGGCAAGAGGAAAAGAAACAACATGAGGATATACAGTTGTACTGGGGAGAAAATCATGATCACACTGAAATATATTAGGCACCTAATGATAACTTCCAAAAGCCTTCATAATAATTAAATGCATAAACCAAATGCAGATCACCAAGCACCATGGACCTTATCCTAAGCAGCCATAAATCAGCCTTGATGAAGGTGCGCTAGTGAGAAGATCCCTATCTGAAGATACCTACACTGTGGTGATGCTCTAGGGTTTGGGATGGGATAAGTCCAGTGGAATATGGCAGAGAGTATGCAGCTACATACATCTCTGCCTGGGAAATAAGGAAATTTCTTAAAACGTTTTCCATCAAAGTGCACTCTGGGGAAGTGATCTTCCAGGGCAGTGCAACAAAGGGCTTCCCTGGCATAGTGCAGTGAACGCTCCTGTGGGGTGCTGCAATGAAGGGCTCCTCCAGGGAAAGAGCAATGATGGGCTTCTCCAGTGTACTGTGGTGAAGGGATTTGCTGGCAAGATGTGATGAAGTGCTCCTCCAGGGCAGCTCGATGAAGGTTTCCTCTGTGATAGGGATGATGAAGGCCTCCTCTGGCACAGCACGGAGAAGGGCTCTTCTTGGGCAGGAATGATGATTTGCTCCTTCAGCATGTTATGATGAAGAGCTCCTCTGAGGCAGGAATGATGATGGCCTCCTCTGGCACAACGTGGCGAAAGGCTCCTCCAGGGTGGTGTAATGAAAGGCTCCTCTGGGGCAGCACAGAGAATGGCGCCTCTGGGGTGGTGAGGTTAAAGGGTCCCCCAGAGCAGGGGTGATATGTTCCTCTGGTGTAGCAATGATGGGCTTCTCTGCTACACCACTCTGAAGATTTCCTCCAGCAGAGCAAAGGTCTCCTCCAGAACAGCATGGTGAAAGGCTTCTCTGAAGCACTGCTATAAAGAGCTCAAAGAAGCGTCAGGTGGCATGCTGAACTCCTCCATACAACACAATATAATAAATACCACACCATACATGACATACATTAAAATAATACTACACACACATTACATACAATACAAATGATACAACACAAAACCTGCAATACACTACAACACATACAATTTATATGATACACATGGTACAATAGACACCATACATTACATACCTTTTTATACAATACATGCATGGGGTGATGCACTCCTCACATGGGTAGTCCTAGAAAACAGCAGAGAAAGAGCTAGGCTTATTGTCACTCAGAAGTTTTGAGCCAACAACTGTACCAATTAAAGATGTCCCTGCTCGCTGCAAGTAGGTTGGACTAGATGACCTTTAAAGTTTTCTTTCAACCCCAAACATTCTATGATTCCTGTAAATCTTCTAGAAATACTAATTCCTAGCAAGTTGTGTGAAAGTTCTTGAATGCATCCAAGTTCATCATCTGATAGGGGTTCCTGGAAAATTCCTCATTTCTCATTGGCTTTGCTGTGCTAAAGAGCCACACTTGCATGTTCCCAGAACAGAAATGCTGCCTGTGTTTAGCCAGACTACACCTGATGGGGTCACAAATGGTGGACCTCTTCGCAGATCCCCACTATTTACTGCACAGGGATTAGGCAATGTCTTTTAAAGCTTCCTAGAGAGCTTCACAGGTGACACCTGTGCAGGGGCACAAACCCCTTCTCTGTTTTTGAAAAAATCTGCAACTCACAGAAGGCCCCTTGTGGCTGAGATACAAGGTGTCTCCCAAAACATTCTCCTCAGTCCCTTCAAATCACCACCTGGAGAACTCCTGTTCCACCAAGCCACTACTCTGCTCCTCCAGTCACTTTCCCCTTGCCATCGCTGTTTGCCTGCTACACAAGAGATACACAAGCAGCACAAATCCCACATTGTTGTCATCTCAGAAGACTCAGACGAGTTCTCCAGGCAGAAGCTTGAAGACATTCAGACAGCAGAGACTCTGCCTAAGGACAAAAGGGTTTGCACTGTTTCCTGGTTTCCATCTGTAGACTGAATAGAACTTGACAGTAGTTACTGCGTATGCTCAGGAAAGGTTTGCTGAGGTTTTTGTGTCTGTGACCAGGGCATTAAAGAGAGAGCGTGCATTTTACACCCTGCTTATCTAAGCTTCTTTTGTTTTCATTTACATTATACGTAGGCAGTACATATTCTACCTACAGAACAAGTCCTGCATTACCCAAGTTAAGCCATTTTTTTCTGGCTATAAAATACACAGTCAGGACACCATCTGCAGAGATTTCTACACACAGAATCTACATACACAACATGCAGCGACATGCAGCAAGTACATACGCAATATACATGGATAGACCATATATGATAGACGTATATGTCTTTTGAGACTCTATACACACACACCTTGACACAGTCCATACAAACACTATATACTCTATATCCAGGAAGAGAAGCCTCAGCTGATCTCAGCTCCCTGAGGCTTTTTTCCTCTCTGTATTCAGGAGATACATTATCTATGCACAAAAAAAGTAAACAGACACAGGAAACATAACCACGGTTTCACTCCATAGATGCACTCTATACACACAACACATACATAGAACTTAAAGAACATACATACAACTTGTAAATTGCATACATACTACATAAAACAGACAGCTGAGGGGAAGCTATGCTTTTCTGCCTATATGTTAAACATATACTATCTCCACACGGAATACATACATTTTCAAGACCAAGGAAGGAAGGGTGTTGTTTTCTGTGTGTGGAGCATATGCTGTTCTGACTTGGAACACAAGCATACAAATAAACACATTTTACATGCAGACACACACACATATGGGCAAGGCATTTTTTTTGTGACTGTATAGAGTAGACTCTAGCCATTCTGTATGTAGAGTAGATACAATCAGACAAGAGGCAGGTCACCTCTGCTGTCAGAAGAGAGCCTCTTTTCTGTAGAAGACAGTTAGACACAGCAGTGCTTTTCTGTCTGCACACAGAAGTGATCCTATTACAAAATAGACAGGGGTGGAAATATTTTGTTTACCTCTGTGGAATACGTTCTTGTGCATTAGCACGTACACAGATAGGAGAGGAAGGCTTCTCAGTCTGTGAAGAACACAGCCCATCCATATGTGGAATAGACACGGGCAAGGCAGTGAGAGGCTTCTCTGTCTGCATGTCTGCACAGAGACTATATGGGCTAAACAGACACATGCCCAGAAAGTCCATGCCTCACCTACCTCTGCATTTTGTATCTACCATCTACACACAATATGCCAACAACAAGGGGAGGCTTTTCTGTCATTGTATAGACTATACGGTGTCTTCAAGAAAGCCTTGAGGAAAAGCCAGGCTCCATTTCTCAGTATGTAGCATATAACAGGATATACTCTGCCTATATAAAAGAGACAGTGAGGCTTTTTGCTTCAGATATACACTCTATTCCATCTGTACATAGACTCTGTGCAGGCAAAACACGTCTCTTCTGTTTAGTCATAGACTAGATACCACTGAGACAGGGTTTTTTGGTCAGCTTACACAGCATACACTGTCTGCATAGAGAAGAGAAAACAATAGAAGGGTGAGGGAGTCAATACCTTTCTGTCACCCTACAGACTATACAATAGCCATATGGAGAATACACGTGGAAAGCACCAGACCACTCTCCTGGTGGGATGCAGAACATATTACGGAGCAGAGGACAGGCAAGGTGAGGCAGGGCTTTTACACCTGTCCCCATGTGAAATATGGGGATGCTGTGGGGTGAAGGGAGGAGCCTCTCTGTTCATCAGGCACATTCTGCCTATAGCAGCACACAAACAGGTGAGGTGAGGCTTTTCTCTCTGTGAAGCAGACTCGGTGCACACAGGTAGTAAGCATAGGGCTTT
>JANVCC010000020.1:54618490-54685754 GCA_025345505.1 Todiramphus chloris collaris
TTGCTCTGCAAAGATGACTCCACTCCACATTTTCAGTCAAGCACCACAAAGCTGGGAACCACCAGAATTAAGCCCGCTCAGGCAGCTCCTGCTTGGCTTAGTGGGGATGTACATGGCCATAGGTATTTTCCAAGCCAGGACCCTTCTCTCCATGTCGAGAACAGGAAGACTGGAGCTGCCCCAATACAAAGCCCATGGCTGGGTTCTGCTCCCCACTTCCTCCAGGTGTAGCTCGGTGCAAGGGCCAGGCTTCGTTTATTCCCCACAAATCATTCTGTCTGACATATGAGTTTTGAACACGCTTGCATTCATGAGCATTCTTACATGCCCCTTGTTTCAACACTGAAGTAACTCTGTGAGTTTCCTCACGCCAAGGGTGAGGTGGGCCAGGGGGCAGAGGTGCAAACAGGCATCAGCAGTGGAGGTCCCCAACTCCAGTGCTTGGCCTCTGAACTGTTGTGACCACGGGCTTCTAACAGCCTGTTCGGCACCCCTGCTCCGCAGCCTCAAGGATACATGGTGCCTGTGGCAGCACTGGGTCCTCACAGCAGGGCTGGACACAGGCTGTGCACGTCCAGGCAGGCTGCCCTCCTACACATGGTTCCTCGGAGGAAAGCAGCTTTCTCCCCTCACCAGTACCTCAGCACAAGGTCTCCACTCCCCGAAAACGCTGCTGCTGCCACCACCCTCCTCCCCTGTTCCTCCTTAGGGTGGCTCCGGTCCTTCCACGTGCATTGGTGTCAGCTCTCAGCTGAAGCCCGCGCCTCACGAATCCTGCCAGTTCCAACCCTTCCCCGAAGGCCTCTTGCCTCAGCCCCGGCCCAGTGCAACCACACCTGAAGCCAAGCCTGGGGCAAGCCCCAGGCCCACGCTACAGACTTGCTTCAGCCCCTCCTGGGGAAGGCTCGCTGAGACACCTCTACCCCGACGCAGCCTGGCTCCAACCAAGCCCCAGGCACGACCTCCAAGCAGGCTCTCCTGGGACAGGACAGGCCAAGCCTGGCCGGGCTCTGCCTTGCCACTGTGAGGGCAGCTTCCCCAGAGGGGGCTTCTCCACAGAGCAGGGGAGCTGAGCCACCCCAGCTGCCCTCAGGGTGGCCACTGGGGGCAGAGGCCCTGGGACAGAGACGTTCCCTGGCAGCAGAGTGTCACCCACTTGACCACTGGCCTTGACACTGCTGAGCACGGCCGATGGTGCCTGTTAGTGGCAATAGGGCGGCAGCCCCAGCTGGGCTCTGGTACTCAGGATTGGCCCCTTGGCAGATGCAGATTGACTCACTGGAAAAAAAGAAAAAATCAAGGAATAAGCTTGGAATAAAGTTGGTAAAACTCCACAGTTGAGTGTGCGGAAATCTCTTCTCCCCTTATTGTCCAGACAAAACTTTAGTTTCTAATGGCAGGGTAGCGAAGAATTAAGAGGCAAGAGGAGCAAAGAAAGATTAAATTAAAAAATCGTGTATATAATTTTAAAATTAAATCACATTATTTTAACTCAAGAGTTTAATTTCAACTCCCTCTGTAAGAAAGTCATTACCTCAGATCTCATAGGTGTTCAGACAATCACAACAAAAAATGACAAGAAAGAGGGGCCTGGGTGAATGGAGCAACAAAATAGTTTCCTTCTCTGACATTTCAACACCTTGTTAAGGGCAGCTACCTAGATGTGGACTCCAGAAAGCCTCCACACTCTCTCACCTGAATGTTCCCATAAACAGGTGTGGTGGTTTGATCTTGGCAGGTGCCCACCAAGCCACTCTATCACTCCCCTGATTCTCCTCTCAGCTGGACCAGGGGGAAGAAAATAAGATGTAACTCGTAGGTTTAGACAAAGACAGTTTAATGAAAAGCAAAGCCAGAAGCAAAAGAAAACAAAGATTTAGTCTCTACTTCCCATCAGCAGGCAATGTCTGGACCCTTTTTGGAAAGCAGGGCTCCAGATGTGTAGTGGTTGCTTTGGAGGACAAGCCAATGCCCCCCCCCCCCCCCTTTTCTAGCTTTTATTGTTAAACTGATGTCATACCATAGTATGGAATATCCCTTTGGTCAGTTTGGGTCACCTGTTACAGTTGTGTCTCCTTCCAAGATCTTGTCCACCCCATCCCACTGCAGGGGCAATGTTGAAAACAAACCAGCCTTGGTGCTGTGAGAGCCCTGCTCAGCAGTAGCCACAACACAGGTTTGTTATCAGCACCTTTCTAGCACTCAATGCAAAGCACAGCACTGGGAGGGCTGCTATGGGGAAAATTAACTCCAGCTCAGTCAGATCCAGTACAACAGGCTGATGGAGGTTAGTCTTGATCCAGTTACTGACAGTTGATGGAAAATCACTCCCAGTGTCATGACTGGGCTGGAGGCTGCTGTTAATTCTCATCAGAAGCAGTGTCCGTTTCTGAGGATCCCCTTCAAGAGACATACACACCAATTAGAAAGCACCCAGAGACTACAACTGTGTTTCAGGAAACACATTCCCACAGGATAAGGTGAGTGCAGCTGCTGTGTAACACCAGGAAGAGGAGGCAGAAGAGAGCTGTGTGAGGTCCTTTCAGTATGTAAAAGGATGCTGATAAAAACAAAAAAGAATTAACTTCTCTCTGTGCTCTGTGTTGCGGGTTGGGAGGAATGGGCTTTAAATGAAGCAAAGGAAACACATCTGAGGTGCTACAGAAAGACAATTCAGTTTGAGAAAGGTCTGTGGTATCATGAGTTAAAGGACGGAGAAATTACAGTTTTCACTTCATAATGCAGGGAACAGAGAGATGACCCTTCTTAGCCATCTCAGGAAAACAGACAGGTACCCTCTAAGGTGACAGCTGAAGAAAAGCACTTCTTATTCACTTCATTAAGTACAGCGTTTCTAAGTACTTTTTTTTCTTTTGGAGGCAACTGGCATAGATGGTCAGAATGTGCCTTTTATTATTTCACTAATAGATTTACAGAATAAACTACAGCCAGAGTGAGTGTAATCATAGGACTATTCCTAGACTCAACCCACTAAGTTGTGGTGCATTCATGACTCACCAAAAAAATATTGGGCAATTTTATATTTAAGGGTGCTGAGAGTCCAGGAAGACTCATCTGTACCTCAGAGTACTTTCAGTCAATATCCCAATATCCTGGAGTTACAATTTCATCCCTCCACAAGAATAAAAATATACCCTGCTGTTAAGGAAAGAACACAAAATTAGGAAAATAAACAGAGATAACTTCAATCTACCCCTATAGAGCAGCTTAATTACAGCTCTCACATTCCCCATGTACTGCTTTGGTCATACATCATTTTTTCAGTCCTGATATATCAGTAATAAAACTTGATCTATCATGTGGAACCAAGAATTATTTCCAAATTTGCTCTGGTTATGCCATGCCTGACTGAGAGCCTCCAGTGTTAAAAAGCTGTTTCTACTTCCAAAGTAAAGGCTCATAGCTCCTGAGAGAAGCTTAAGGAGCCATTCACAAAATAATGCTGTGATGTAAAAAGTTTCTGCTTGAGGATGGTTATGGTCACAGAAATCATCAGACACTGTAAAAAACATCAACAGATTCTTTCCACTTGAAATAGCTTTAGCAAAGAGTAACCCAATGGCCAACAGAAGCTTATGTTTTCCAAATTCAGAACAGTGGTCCATCTATTTTCAATACCTAAAGTTTTTGAGAGAAGCTTCTGACACACAACTGGTAAAAGATGCTCCTGCATCCAGGAGCAGCCCATGCAGTTTGCAGCAATAGCCGTTTTCTTTTAAGCAGAGAACATTCTGCCACCCAAGGGAAAAGCTGGAGTGTGTTTGGATGTCTGTTCTCAACTGTGACTGGGCAGGTGCTCACAGGAGAGCCAGAGCCCATAAGAGTGCTTCCCTTACTGAACTTCTGAATGGTGACCAAAAAAGTTCCAAATTCACATCTGTCATGTGTCCCAAAACACACTAAAACCTTCTCCACTGTCTTTCTCCACAGCCCTTTTTCCTGTAGGGACAAAAATGCCACACACTCATGAATCATAAATACAGAATAAAAAGACCACCCACAGCCTATCTAGTTAGTCTCACTCCTTGAGAGGAGGAAGAATCAACTAAAGCACTCTACTCATTGCTGGCAATCTGGATTTTGAGACTCACGTGAAAAGCTGTGCCATCTCTCCCTGACCCCTACAGCAGCACTTACCAGTCTGATCCCTGAGAAAGTTTCCCTCACTGGCTTTCCTTCCAGAACTTGGAAAACAGTATCATGCCTCTTCTGATAATGTCTTCAGATATCAGAAGAAAACAGTATCAGATAATGTCTTCTGATAACTCTGTTTTCCTTAAGGAGTGGCACACAACAAGTTTCCTAGTCATCTTCCTTTACTTCCGTACCTAAACAATGCATCTATCTATCTTGTCATTTAGCCTCTAGCTATAGCCATTTAGACCTTAGATTGTCAACCTTAGATTTTCTGCCTTCATCCATCCATACTTAGGGCTATTTTACACTTTTACTCTGAAATCTGATATGGCTTTTAATTTCCATCACCCACCTCCTAGATTCTCATCTTGGATCCACACTGGAGAATCTCTGCTTCCTTTCTCGACATGGGTTAAGGAAACAACAAACACTGAACACTTCTTCCCTGAGCTGGGTGCAGCCTCCCTGCTTACCAGTTCAGTCTGTTCTATCATGCTTCTCTCTGATCTGCTGTCCATCCATCTTCTTCACAGCTTATGTTTTGTGATCAAATTGCCTTCTGCCTTCATAGTATTTCACAATACTCCATATTGGCAGGAATCAAAGGCTCAGAAACCTCTGTTTACAAGAAATGGATGCTGTTCACAGCACATTCCTTAACATTTTTAGACAGCTTGTCTTGCCATACTCTTTAAATTGTTCAAACATGTTGGCACATTTAAATGAATTACCATAGTCAGGATAATTCTGCTGTTTGAAGAAGCCTTATCTACCTGACTTGGTAGTGTCTACACAAAACTGCTGCCATGGCATCATTGCCTTCTTCTTTTATTTATCAGTAGCCAGTGGAGCTAACCTCTGCCATTCCTGGGAGATTTGCTGAACTGTTCCTATTAAGCACAAAGAAGAAAAAAAAAAAAATTAAGCAGAATGAAGGATGGCCATGTGTAGGATTGCTATTTTTGCTCTGTTATGCTATATATGATTATTCATGCCGTGAATTAATCTTTCCTCAAAACAACTCGGTAGCTGACACAAGAGACTGAAATTTTGTTCTGTTTTCTCCTATAGGAACTTATATTCCTATTTTGTTCTGTTTTCTCCTATAGGAACTTATATTCCTCAGGCAATTCCTTAAAAATCATGTTTTCATTTAGTCTTTAGCAAAGTGCTTCCTTTCCAGGCAGACTACCCAAAATAGGAAGTTCCATAGTTTCATTTTCTTTGAGGAATAGAATGCTGAGTTCCAGCCCCATACTTACTCAGACACCAAGGAGTTAACGTGTTGAACAGATACTTCATGTTCTGCAGCTCTTTATGTACTGATTAGCAGTGGTTGGAATAAAAGACTACAGCCCAAGGAAGGCAGAGCATACTCAGAAACAGTCTGGCAAGAAGCTGTCAAGGGAACAGATCCAGAAGCCCCAAGAAGAATGAGACAAAGTGACTGGGAACAATTAAGGAAAATCATTCCATTCTCTATAAAGGGAAGAACAGAGTATCTTTCTGAAGTTATGGGGCCCCTGTAAATCCCCATTAACATAGGACACAAGGGACTAAAAGACCAACAGAGTGGACCATTCATAATCTCTTGGATAACAGCAAAACCCCTCACAAGGAGAGTGGAAAGTCTTTCCCAGTGTTACCTCCCCATCAAATGTGCTACTGATGTCAGCAGTGCTTCTAGAGCCTGCTCACCCCAGTGCAAATCAGACAGCTGCCTGCTCCTTGTTTTGAGGGTCATTCACACTAGTTGTCTCTTAATGCCTAGCTATGCAAAATTTCAAATACAAAGCAAAATGCTCCAGTACCAGTGACCAGTCTCTCCACTCAACCCTTATCTGACCAGAAGCTGCTCTGTGCTGCTAGAGACAGCTAAAATCCACAAAGTAAAAGGTGAGAGTCCATCCCCAAGCCCATTAGTTCTTTGATTACTCTTTTGACAGTGCTAATGATTAGCAGTAACTATTGAGAGATGCATTACTGAACTGACGGATTGACTGACATTATCAGCTCCTTTTAGGCAGACACCTGAACAACCCCAAGTCCCACCTAGGAACTTGCTTACTGAATCTTAGCCAATTCCAGCCTGGGTAGCAGACAGCAGGAGTCATCTCAGAGAAAGATACAGTACATTAGTGTGGATGCTGAAAAGTTGCTAGCAGGGGGATTTTCTCAGGTTCTCACAATATTCAGTGAGAATCCTGCCTTTCTCAGCAGTGTTATGAAAAACAGTAGGATGGTTTTTGTAAGATAGACCAACACCTGGTGTTCTGCTAAGTTCTATTTATGGTACATTGGAAAAATATTTTGAAATAGATGTTGTAGGACTTTAGCCAATCACCCTAGGAGATGGGTGATCACTGACCAATCGCCCTATGGGGATAGGGTATATAAACCGGGGTTATAAATTAATAAAATTGCTTCTTTTGCCTGCTCTTGCTGAATTTATGCGTTGCTGCATCTCTCCACTCCCAATATAAACAGTGACACACTAGAGATCAACAACAATCTGTTGCTTGTATTTGCGCTTCACCTTGTGATTCCATTAGGTTTTGGATCTTTTTCAAAAAACACATTAGCATAAACTGTTCTGAAACTAGTTATCTTAATTTGGCAAACAAAGTGAATGCACTGCATGGCCTCAGCACTTGGACCAAGAACTTTTGTGCCTATAGACTTATTTGGGGGATGAGGACAGGAGCAAAGCATGTGACTTGCATCCTGTCAATCAACAGGTATTCTCAAATTCCCCTGAGCATAACATACCTGAGTAGAGCAAAACTGTCCTGTTTTCCCAGACTAATATTCTCATCCCTGGTGGGGAAAAGCCAGTGAAACCTATGCCTAACTTTCAGAGGTGTCAGAGAATCATGTTAATGGTTGAGGTTGGACCTATGGAGGTCACCTTGTCCCACCCTCATGCTGAAGTAGGGTGACCTAGAGCAGGCTGCCCAGGACCATCCACCTTTCTCCTCTTGTTTTCAGTGGGAAGTACTGGTGCTTATGGCACCTGTGCAGGACTGATCTCTCTCTTCAGACATGCATTTTATGATATACCAACACATAGATGAGGAAAGCAAGGGGATAATATTTCATAGGAAGTAGTGCTCTTTGGAATGGAGATGAGCTCTGATACAAAAGACTGTGAAGCAGTTATTTCCACATACAAAAATAATTAAAAAAAAAAAAATAATAAATGTTTAAAATATTTATGTGCAGGATTAATTCATAGCCTCTAAAACTCTGACTGCAATCTTCTAGCAGAATGAGACAGCCATCTGCTTATGTAGCCATCTTAATAAACCAAAAATACATATAGCAAAACTGCACAAGCCACCCGCTCCCCTGAAAGAAAATACACCTCCCTATCTCAACACTGAAAAAAAAAAAAAAGCCATCATCCTTGAAAATTAATCAATTTATTAAAATTATTAAAGAACCAATTAGAGACAGTTCTTAAAAAATAAGGCTTATTAGTCTGTGAAACAATTCAGTAATGAGAAATCCTATTATTCTATTTGAAAGGTCTTGAAATGCTTTGTAACAGGCAGCTGTTAACTTTAGAGATGGGAAACTAAGATCCTACAACCTTATATGATTTATCCAAGGTCCTTTCACCACTCAGTAGCAGAAAGAGGAATATAAACAACGTTTCCTAATCCCCAGTCCACCACAAGCTTCTCTTAGTCCTACCTCTATCACAAGTAGGGCTGGAACAGCAGTTCATAACAATGTTTCCTTGGGAGCCTTCACATTGTGGCTTCATCAGAATCCATGTGGAAACCTGGTGAGATATAGCAACACTGGAGGACACTGCCACAAATCATTCTCCCTTACTCAACTAAAGACACTAAGATGCAACAGGGACCCACTTCTACATGAAGAAATTCTAGTACAATTCCATACTAGGGTTGACTGAAATGACTGTGTGTAGGAAATGCTGGGGGAAAGGCTTTGAACAACTTGCCCCATATGACTAACTTCAGAGCATTGCTTTTCCCTCCCTAAAAGGAACCTCATTAATTTGCCACCTCTTTCTTGTCTCCCACTGCATCACAAGGGCAACAATATGTCAGAGCTCCCACTCCTGCGGGTGGAGTTCTGCACACCCATGCTGCTGTGCCAGACCCTGCCAGATTCACACTCTTGTTCCCTTCGCAGGTATCTCCATTTTTCAGAAACATGAAACCTTGTGGCAAGCCTATCTCAAATCACAGCAAAACATGCCAGCGGCCTGGGCCTCTCCCGCAGAC
The DNA here is from genome assembly GCA_025345505.1 of Todiramphus chloris collaris. Lineage (NCBI taxonomy): Eukaryota > Metazoa > Chordata > Aves > Coraciiformes > Alcedinidae > Todiramphus > Todiramphus chloris. Next base: position 54,626,905 of record JANVCC010000020.1, read on the forward strand.
CACGCCCTCTGCCATGGATGAACCTGCTGAGGAAATAATTTCCACCAGGTGGCTTAGTATCACCTCCTCCAGTCAAGCAGAGCAGACAGCCGCCGCAGAAAACCCTTCAAGAAGGAGGCATGATGCATAAGGACGGCAGCGTAGGGGGCGCAGACCCCCGCCGGCCGGCGGCACTTCCCGTGAAAGGGGCCCGCTCTCAAAGCTGGCCCGGCACGGCCGCGCCACAAGATGTCGCCGTCTTCTCAGGAAGGGCCGGAGCTGGGGCTGGTGACACCACCTCCCCCGCTGCCCGCGGGGCCTGCCCCGCCACCGCTTCCACCGGCGGGAAGGTCGGAGAGGCGGAGGGGCTGTAGCTCCACCGGAGCCTCCCGGGACCTGCTGGCCTCCACCTGTCGGCGGCTGGTTGGCGCGGAAACTCGCCTCCGGACGAGCAGCAGCCATGTCGCGGAGCCGCTCGAAGGCCGCCCTGTCGCACCCTCCCAAAGCCATGGGGCAGATGGCTTTCGGGGCCCGCTGGCGGCCCGCCCGCTGCTCAGCAGGTCTTCTGCTTCCCTCCCGCCGTCCCCCGCGCGGATTCAAGGCCTCGGACCCACTCGGTATGAAACGGGTCGTTGAGGTCCTTGGTTTGGGGACCAAGAGGGTGTCCCGGGGTGCAGGGGTTTGAAGACCAAGGGGGTGTCCCGGGCGCAAGCTGCTTCACCCCCCCACCCAGCAGTGGTGCATCCTCCTGTGGAGATGCAGAGGACTGGCTTCAAACCAGCTGCCCTTTATGTGCCCAGAGCATAGGACACTCCATCCCTCTCTGTGCAGGGGCCGCCTTTGCTTTACAAAACTTTCTTTCCATGGCCAGTTCATTCTACTCTGCTCTCGTGACACCACTGTCCTTTAGCCCAATTTATTTGTCACTGTGTCTTCTGAGCAGTGAAAAAAGGCAAACAAATCCAGCAGTCTAAGAGGATATCTATTTCCCGTTGCTAGGAGCATGCACCAGCATTTTATGGTGTTAAGATAAAGCTACAACCTTTACTAAATCCTCCATTTGGACTGAACTTCCCTCAAAAAATGACTAAATGCATCAACATGATCCTAAAACTGGTCTCTTGCAAGACTGAGAAGCCTCCATTCCTGTTCAGTTGACTTCTGGAAGGCAAAAAGTTAGGACTAAAGGACCTGGCCAGGATGCAAACAGCTGCTCTGCTGGAAGATGATTCCACCTCCCACTTGTCAGCTCCTGCCTATTAGAGGGTTACCACCTTCCCAACTCTGTAGGTGTGATCTAAGTGCTGCCTGATCCACTCCAGGAACAATCAGACAGGCTGGATCAAACAGTCTGAATTGGTGGTCTGAGCTCAGACAGCAGATTTTCCTTGAAGCCCGTAGTGGATGCTAGATGGACAATTCCATCAAAGTTACAGCAGTATTATCTTTCCATAGGTCCAACCAGATGGAGAAGAGAGTAAGTGTTCTTCTGGGCTGTCACTATCTGGTGGCTTCCCAAGCTGAATGACCCATTTCAAACATACTGCTAACATTTCACTGAAGGTGTTTTGGTGATCCTCCTATCCCTACCATATAGAAATCTAGATCCAGTCCAGACCACATGTGGTAGTACTCCAGTCCTGAGTATGAGAGGCTTACACAGATGTGACTGTAGCTGTGGGGGAGACAGGAAGAAAGATGTCACTTGCAGCAGCCTCTGAGCAATCCTATAATGATGGTGTGTACGTAACTGACGTAGGAGGGTTCAGAACAGGAATCCGCTCTCAGAAAATACTTGCCCTCTGTCACACGAGGAGTCCTGATGATGTCAATGAAATAGAAGTGGCAAGCCATGGTCCTCAGCAAGGAGTCAGATTTCTCTTTTTTTTTATACATATTCGCAGGATTATTATGAACATCTGGTAAAAAAATTATTTCTTAACAATTGACAAGATTTTGACCATTTCCTTTCAGACAGCTGGCTTAGAGTAGTAAAACATAGACTCCAGGGATTATATTCACTCTCTTTTTTTTTTCAAACATAGCTTCCTCCACACAAGAACTAAGTAAAGTTTCTCCTTACATGTTATTGTATTCACCAGCAAACTGTAACAGCTGGGGTAAAAGTTTTCCCTAAGGCTGTGTTTAAATCCTTGCATGTCCCTTCCTTTTCAAAACCATTCTCATTATTACAAGACAGATGCAATGGTGCTAGCTTTGTACCATCCAATGCTTGTTTGGTACCTTTGGAAAAGAAGACTTAACAATCCTAAACTCCATGCAGGAAGTCAGAGAGAAGAGCTACACAGCAACTCAACGCACAAGGAGATAATTAAAACTGGCATGCAGGACAACACTTTCTAAGTGACTCCCTGGATCAGATTTTGTTGGTAACCATTGGAAGTGAAGATTAAAAGAGTGTAACAGCTTCCATTTTCAAAAAAAAAGTGATTTTGAGGAGGAAAATATCGTACTTCATAAAGAATTTTGTTGGAGCTGCCATGAATTATGTTCTAAACAAGATGTACTTCATCACTATCTTGGCTTACATTGGTTCTGTAGATTAAAGTGTGTTCTAGGGGAGGTTATTTTTTGTTACCATGGTAAAAATCATTTTAACTGTATATAATCAGCATTGCCCCCTCTGCTCATAATCTCTTTTACTCCTCCACTTTCCCTTTCCACATATATAAGCATCAAGATTTTTTCCTTCTTCCTTTCACTCACACAGGTAACAGAAAAACAATCTCTCAAGCATATCCAGAGATGACATCTGTTTATTAACTGGTCTGTCTAAAAAACAGCTCTCTTTGTATAGCTAAATATTCAATTCAACAATTACAAAACTTTTAATAGCTAGAAGTTACACTCGCTTTTGTTATTCTGGCTTCCTAAAGAAAGGAGGCTTATGTGCTCCTGCTCTCTGTTTTCCTCTCCTTTCCCACCCTCTTCCTCCATTCAAATGCTTTTAAACCTGTTGGCCAGTTCCAGCTAACTTTCGCAGAGAGGTAGAAAAATAATATCTTTGCAACCTCACCAAGCTTAATGAAAAAATCAGCAGTGGGCTGAGAAGGGATACCCAAATCAATGCCCTTTTTTTAGGAAAGACGATGCAGTTCGATCATCACCCATTTTGCTCATGGGGTGAGCCAGCAGCGTGCATGCACCAGCCAGCTTTGGTCAGCTGCTGCTGTGCTATGTGAAAGCAGGTGGGACTTACATGATGGGGGGAACTGGAGGTGGTGCAGGGCAGTGCAAGTCATTGGGTGAAGCTGTAGTTGCAGGGTTGTGTACACAAAGGCATGGGATAAAGATGCATAGGAAACAGTTTTTACCACATCAGCTGCTCCCAGAACAACTACTCGCAGTGACTGATACTACCTACTTGGTAATAGCCACCCTCAAATAGCACAATAAGACAAACTCATGATTCTTTCCCACAATACATTTTGCTTTTCTGCAGAAGGAATTTGGGTAGGACATGAACAAGAATATTTCCTATAAAGAATACTGAGCAGGAATATTCCTTATCTTCCATAGTCACTGCTTCTGGACAACTTGTATTGTGCCCTTGCATCCTGGGTGGGAGCCAGGACTTCTAGAGTGATGAGTCAATAAAGAAAATGAAATGAAATGGAGGAGGCTCTTATTCAGTACATTCCTCTTTTGTTACTTGTTGCTGTATTTCATTCCAGCCCCCCGCCCCACACACACACATACACACATACACACACACACACTCCAAAATGGCTGGGACTGTGACTCATCTCATCAGCTTACTTGCTCAGAAGGGAGAGAAGTCACCTTCCTGGGGCTGTTTTCACTATCACTTCATCAGCTCCATTGCTCAGCAGTCTTGTCCATCACACAGATCTTTTTGCAGGTCTCACCCATTCCACATCTCAGATCCCTGTCTTGTCCCAGGCAGCAGACCACAATGGACAAGAACAAGGACATCAGGGGCCAGCAAAATGATCCTGGTAGCAGGACAGCTGCATAGGGAAATAAGGCTTTGCTCACCTGGTATAATTATCCTGTCCTCATCAGACATGTTATCTAAATGACAGAGCATGAACTGGGCCAAAAGACAGAGTGAAACAAGACCCACTCTCCAACCCTGCTGCAGAAATGCCAGTATGTGAAGGACAGGTAATGCAAACTAAGAAGGGCAATTATTTCTTTGGCTGTGGCACTTAAATACTAGGGATGAGGAAAAGTACTTAATACTTTCTTTGTCTCAGTCTTAAATAGCAGGGCTAGTTGTTTGCTGGGTAGCCAGCCCCTCGAGCTGAAAGACAGGGATGGGTAACAGAAGGAGGCCTCCATAACTCATGAAGCAATGGCTAGTAACCTGCTGCAGCACCTAGACATACACAGGTCTATGGGGCTGGATGGGTTACACCCAAGAGTGTTGAAGGAGCTGGCAGATATGCTCACCAAGCCACTCCTCATGATTTATCAGCAGTCCTGGCTAACCGGAGAGTTCCCAACAGACTGGAGATTAGCAAATGGAACACCCGTCTACAAGAAGGGCTGGAAGGAGGATCCAGGGAACTACAGACCTGTCAGTCTGACAGGACTTTACAGGACAACCAGACGATCAGGCCCAGTCAGCACAGGTTCATGAAGGGCAGGTCCTGCTTGATGAGCTTCATCTCCTATGACAAGGTGACCCACTTGGTGGATGAGGGAAAGGCTGTGGATGTTGTCTATCTGGATTTCAGCACAGTCTTTGATACTGGTCCCCACAGCATCCTCATGACAAAACTGGCTGCCCTAGGTCTGGACAGGAGCACACTGCTGGATCAAACACCAGCTGGATGGCTGGGTCCAAAGAGTGGTAGTAAATGGAGTTAAATCCAGTTGGCAATGAGTCACAAGTGGTTTTCCCCAGGGCTCAGTGCTGGGGACACTCCTGTTTACTATCTTTATCAATAATTTGACTAGGAGATTGAAAGCACCCTCAGTAAGCTTGCAGACAACACCATGTTAGGTGAGAGTGTTGATCTGCTTGAGGGTAGGGAGGCTCTTCAGAGGGACCTGGACAGGCTGTACCAATGGGCTGAGGCCAATCATATGGGCTTCAACAAGGCCAAGTGCTGGGTCCCGTACTTGGGCCACAACAACCCCAGGCAACACTAAAGGCTTGGAGAAGAATGGCTGGAAAGCTGCTCAGCAGAAAGGGACCAGGGGGTGTTGACTCACAGCCAGCTGAACATGAGCCAGCAGTGTGCCCAGGTGGCCAAGAAGGCCAACGGCATCCTGACTTGCATCAGGAATAGTGGGGCCAGTAGGAGTAGGGAAATGATTGTTCCACTGTACTCAGCACTGGTGAGGCCAGTCCTTGAGTACTGGGTTCAGTTTTGAGTGCCACAGTATAAGAAAGACATTGAGGTGCTGGAGTAGGTCCAGAGAAGGGCAACGAAGCTGATGAAGAATAACTCTTATGAGAAGTGGCTGAGGGAGCTGGGGTTGTTTAGTCTGAAGAAAAGAAGGCTGGGGGGAGACCTTCTCACTCTCTACAGCTACCTGAAAGGAGGCTGTAGTGAGATGGGTATTGGTCTCGCAAGTCACAACTAACAGGACAATAGGAAATGACATCAAGTTGTACCAGGGGAGGTTTAGATTGGACATCAGGAAAAACTTCTCTACCAAAGAGGTTATCAAAGAATGGAACAGACTACCCAGGGCAGTGGTTGAATCACCATCCCTGGATGTATTTAAAAGCTGTCTAGATATGGTGCTTAAGGATATGGTGTAGTAGTGGCCCTGGTAGTGTTAGATAATGTTTGGACTGGATGATCTTAAAGGTCTTTTCCAACCACAGCGATTCTGTGCTTCTGTGATTTGGTTTGGCAGTTATGAGTCATCTATGAAGCAAGTTTGTGCCTTCAAGGTATGGCACAGATGCTTCAGAGTTGACACCAAATCACTCTGTACATATGGAAAGCTTAACACTGCTGTTCCTAGATAGCAGTTACACTAGATGCAAGCTTGGAAGGAGAGGTTCGCATAACTGGCAACCAGAAATAAGGGAGTCAAAATGAAGTTAATGAGATTTCTTTTTAAGATAACTGCTGTGCGATCCTCAAAATAGATCATGACCCCTTAGGTAGAAACTGAGGGAAAAGTGTAGTGAAAGAAAAACAAAAAAGCAATTAATAGCCACAGGAAAATAATCTAGAAACCTATGCAAAATAAAGAGACATGTAAATCAGACATGCCTTTTCGAGTGTCACCCTTTAAGCCCTAGCTCCTGGAGCCAGGAGATTGCATACAGTCCCTGGTTTTCTTAAAGTTATTTTCTTCTTGCTACCCTCTGCACAGATTACATCAAAAACTTAACCTATATGTGCTTTAAAGAAAAGCCAGAAAACACACACAGATTTGGCTAGCAAACATTGGGTCTTTAAAACCAGGGTGACCTGGTAATTCTTTTGAGATTTGTCCCACAACTTTTTAACTTGCTAGGAAGTGTTCAAAATGCTGGTAATAAAGCAGAGGTTGGATGATTAATAGTTTGTGCCCTGGAAATGCTATACAACTATGTTCTGGACATAATGAGACTATTTTCATTAAAAAAGGTGTTCATGTGCAAATAACACCGAGGAGAGATTTCTAGAGACATGATGAAGCCTGTAAGTGCTGTATTACAAGGCAAATGTGTCCAAGTGCCTCTGGTAACAGCACATTTATATTGCTAAAAGACCTGCTCACACCACAATAACTATGAGACACCATAACAATATTGGTAGGACACTATAATGGTATTGGCAGCTGACTGCAAGTCTTATACTGCTAATGTTTTAGAGTAGATCAGACACCACAACACATATTTAGAGTATACTTTTCAGAGACACTGGCCACCCACAATTCCTACAGGGCTGGGCACAGATATCAAGCCAACAGATGTAAAACTCTTACTTCCAGTGTTGTGTTTCCAGTCAACACACAAAGCTTATGTAGGGAACATATTTCCAGGAATGTCTTTTGGGTTTCTCTTTTATGGTTTTTTTTTTTTTCAGTCTGTTTCCCAGCTAGTCTTACTGACTTCCCAGATAGTCTTACTTCCCAGCTTAGTCTTACTGAGGAACAAGAAAATCAAATGACTTGCATGGAGGTCACAGAGTGAGTCATCAGCTCAGCCCCATAATGGTCAAATAATGCTTATTTGTAAAACTATAATTTTATAGTGCTTTACTGCATAGCTTTAAAACTGAATGTATGGGAAAAATACACCCACATATGACAAACCTACTTATACTTTCTCTGCTTTGGGTGGACATTCTGTTAGTCACAAGGAAGCATCTGTGTAAAGCTTTTTTTGTTGCTGCTTTTTGCTTCTCTAGACATTTCATCAAATGGTCCCTGAGTCAGAAGAAGTGGGCTTTGCTATTAAAGTCTGTGTGGAGGCTGCATTCCAAAGCTGTTGGAGGATTCAAAGATAAATATTCCTACTTTGGGGGAAAAAAAAAAAAAAAAAAAAAAAAAAAAATCAATCATCCTTGATTTAAAAAACAACAACAACCCAAACGGAATTTAATGTTTACAAAGACAGCAAATAACTAATGATCCTGCCTGATAGTCACTTTGGAACTGAAATCCAAGAGTAGTTGCATTAAAGCACAAGTTCCTTTAAAATTGCTTTCAATCATATAGTGTATGCGCCTACCATGCTAAAAAAAATTGTATTGATTCATATTGAAACTAATTCCAATAGCAACAAAATATTATCCAGCAACCTCACACAGCCACTGTGTGATGAACAAAGCTCTTTGGAGCAGGAGCCATCTCTGTTCTGTGATTTGTATTTTGTGTGGCAAGGATGGAATGCAAGCCCATAAAAATCTGTCTCAAGAAAATATTTGGGGGTGAGCACATAGGCTACAGTTTCTTTGGCTTGCAACTTCAAAAGCCTTATGTATCCTCTCAGATGCATAGCTTGCATCAGCAAAACAAGGGAGAGCTGCACAGTGCAAGATGGCAGAATCACCCCATACTGTGAAAGCACTTCCCATATACATATAAAACCAGTGGCTGCAGAACACACCAGAGGCATAAGATAAGGAGGTTGGAGTTCACCTTCAATCTAGGCACACTGCACAAAGTAGTATCCCTGCCTTAGTTCAGGGCAGCTGCTGAGCAGTACTTCCACCATTCTCTCTGCTGTACTTTGCTGTGGACAGCAGAAATGAAAAAGAAGGTCTATGTTCTCCCTACATCACGTCTGTCATCAACCCTTCCATCGGGGCACCTAAGCCTAGGTAGGCTTGGAAGGATTTTGTCCTCACACATAAGGCAGAAAGAGCATTTTCTCCCTTTTGCCTTGGGTGCACTGATGCACCGGATGGAGGGACTGACTTGTTCAAGGACAGGGAAACCCACAGTAAAGCTGGACCCAAAGGTTGAGTGCAAAGTTGAGTTCTTACCCCATCCCACTTTGCCCATATCCTATGTCTGGGATAATCTACTTCATAGTAAATGAGTGCCCTGGATTATGGGAGGGACTTTAAGAAATTCATGTAGCCTCCCTCACTCCTGTAACTTTAATGTTTTCTTGCCTGGCTTAGTAGTGAACAGCTGAAGGGCTCTTTCTCACCAGCCATTCAAGATGGAGCTGGACACAAGAAGAGGTGATAAGTCTCTAAAAGTGGAGCTTTGTGGAAGAAAAGCTGTTGAGTGGGACTGCACAGGAAAAGGGGATAATTTTGTTTGAGCTGGACTGGTCCCAGCCTTACATTGCTATTGTGATTGTGACCTGGGGAAAAAAAGTCCTCAAGAAACATTGATGAGCCTGGTGCACCTCATCTCTGAGAGCCCCATTACCAAGGCAATTACATCACATGTCCAAGAAAAGCTAAGAAGATGTATGAATAAAAATGTTGAAATGTTAGATCATCAGTAGAACAATGAAAACCCCAAGCAGACACAATGTTATTGATGTTTTCCTTTCAAGCTGAAAATCTGTTTGGGACAGAATTTTTTGGAATTGTGCTATTGAATATGCCTACAGTTAGCAGAAGAGATTTAAAAAAAAAAAAAAAGCATTACAGCTGCTAGGAGGTATGATCATCACAATGAGAGACTGGTTTGCAGTCTGCAAGAGTCTGAAAAGAAATTGGTGAGTGCAGGAGTTAGAAGGCATTGCTATGACAACAAAGCAAACCACCCCTGAAGAGAACAGAAAATATGTACAGCCATGCCAAGATCATAAGCAAAGAAATGCATATTCTACGAGGAGGCAAATGAAACATTGACTTGGAAAACAAAATTACGCCTTCAGTGCAATTTCTGCTTTACACATGGCACCTCTTCAGGAAAACCATGCAGTTAGCAGAGGCAAAGAAACTTTCATCAAAGCACATCTTTGCCCAGTCCTGACGCTTTGAAGAGTTAGCAGAAAGATCTGTGCCCTATGTTTGCACTCTCAAATTTAGGTTAGTCATACTTGTTTAAGTATCCATAAGGTGGTCTCTGTGCTTTTTTTCCAACCAACACCTACTGTACTTGCAAACAAATTTAATGCTAACTATCTTACATTTTCCATCCTAATAAAATTAATCTTATTTACCAGAGGACACCTTTTTATTCACATTCAAAGCCTAGGATACTCCATGGAGGGTTAAACCTAGAAATTCCTCTAGCATTCTGGCAGAAAAGGTTTCCATGTTCTTCTACAGCTGCACATAAGTCATTAACAAGATCAGTCCAAGCAGTTGTCTGGACCATACCTAGCAGAAAGCTCCCTGGTGACACTGATGCTTGATGACAGTCAACTCTTGAAATCAGAGCTAGCTTGGATGTTGACATAATGGCCCACACTTTGTGTGCTCATCCAGGAGGGTAAAAATCCTCTGGTTCTCAAAGTGAAGGAGCAAATGAGGAGGCTGAAGGAATATACTCTGAGTGTGCTGAAGAGGTGGTGAGCTGCACCTAGGCTGTGTTGCAGGGAGCAGAGCTGGGCAGCTTTGCACCACAGGATTGTTCTGCATAGGGGATGTCCTACACTGGGAGAACTGAACAGATACTGCTGGAGAGGGAGTAGTATCAGGCACTAATTGGACAGTTTTATGATGATTTTTGAGGTGTATCTTCTAATTTAGCTCTGGAGTGGTAGGAGAGAGGGTGTCATACACACTGGCTTGGGTGGGTTGTCCTCTGTCTCCACCAGCCCCTGCCTCCCTCCAGCAGATGTGAGCAGTGCCATATCACTTTCTGGCATAAATACTTTCCTGCTTCAGCCTCAGAGATTTTGTTGCCTCATGGTACTCCTTAGCCAGAGACTGAAACACAGAGCTCAACTGTTACAAACATGCACTGTACCCCATAAAATCCCTGGAACATCAGCAATCTAATTCACAAAAAAAACACATTGTCCAGGGCTGGGAGGTATCTTGCAGTAACAAAAACAACAACAGAAGTGTGACTATTCTTCCCTGTCCTGTGAAAGCTACTGCCATGGAGCAGCATGGGTCTAATCCCTTACCAGAGACACAGCCTGTGGCACCAAAGGGAACCTTAGCCTCCAGCAATGCCACCTACATATCCAGATATGCTAAACTGTAAGGAACACTCATCTCTCAGCACAGATCTGTCTACACCAGTGCCTTGCCAGCAGTGGGGGAGCTGATTTCTTTCCACACCCTAGAATTACACTGGCAAATGCCATGTGTGCATTCACTTTATTGTCCTTCATTTGATCCTCTGCTTTAAAGGCAGATGGGCTTCCTCTCTTTCCAACTAAATAATACTTACATCTATTGTTCCTAGTGGGCAAAGAGACCCTGTTCACACATATCCAGAAAGACAAGGCATGTAATTAACACCTTGCTGGGATAGAGAGCTTTTGTTCAGATTAGTTATTACAGGTCTTGCAGCCTGAAAACAATGCTTCTTACATTCGTTTCATCTCGTTTCCTCCCTGCCTTGGAGCTTAACTCCTTGCTTGTTCCCAGGGCTTTGTGCACTAACAGGTCCAACAGCACTGCTTGGTAAACTGCAGCCAACAGCTTAATCCGGATGTCCGGAGCAGGAGGTCCCAAATCATTGTGTGCATCCCATGTTCCTGCACACAGGCAGGTGCTGTGGCTGTCATTGCTGTTGCCAGACCCATCTGCAAATGAATGGCAAAGGTCTCTGCCAAAGATGCAAGGCAGAGGACTAGTCTCTCACCTCAAGGCTTGAGCTACAAGAAGAAGGGGAAGTTCAACCAAATGGACAGTGGAATAATATAATTATAATGGAATAATAACAGCTCCTTGCTCTCATCTTCTTCCTTCCTTTCTCCTTTCTTCCTTATCCTGTTCCTATCCTCACCCCAGCTCTCAATTTCATTCTGCATTCTGTACCTTTCCTTCCCATCTGTTGGACTCCACCCTCTGCTGATCAATGTGGTCATAAAATCTCCTTTTTTTGTGTGTGTGTGTGTGTGTGCGCGCATGTGTGTGTATTTAGGCTTTTTACTTTTTCACTTTAGGTTTCATTTTTCAAACCTCTGGTTCAATGGATTAAACTGAAGTATCAGGGACAGGTTGAAGACACAAAGTGGGCAGCAGAATAGTCATGGTGAAGGGCAGAAAGGAGGTGGACAGGTAAAGGTGGGATATACTTCCCTCTTCTAGCAGCAACATGCCATTACCTCAGCTGAAATTCTCTGCTGTAATTCTGCCATTTGTTTTACCAACACAGCAATTTGGACTGCAGTGCTATGAGGAGGTAGAGAATGTTAAACAATGTCATTTTGTCAGTAATAATGTTACATAGTTACAAATACAGCATGCTGTTCCAAAGCACACTGAAAGGCCCCATGACCCATCCAGGCAGAGCAAGGAAGACCTCCCCAGTCCAATGCCCCTGTATCACAGCCTCTGTACATGAACTGCTAACAAGACTGCTACTGGCACCGATCTCACCAATGTTCAGGAATACAAAGCAGAGATAATGAGCTAAAGAGCAGAAACTACATTCAGGCTCACAGCAAGAGCAGAAACCAAATGGTTTTACACAACTAATACCGGCTTTGGCCATTGACTGACAAATGAGCAGCTGCAGCTACTGCCTTACAGCAACATGTCATGGCAAGTAGCAGGGTTACCATTGCTCAGACAATAGGCATTTCGTCACGTTGCTCCAAGGTTGTCCCAGCTGGTACTACCTGATTTGAAAAAGTCTCTGCAGCCCCTGGGTGGTGTTTTGCCCACTGACAGCTTTAAGTATAAATATCCAAAGTATCATATTGACACAACCTGAGTGAGAAGGAGAACTTACATCAAAGACAGCTAAGTACCAAGTTCCTCTGATGGGACCACTCTCTGATGCCTGTCACCAACAGGAAGGTAGAGATCAGCTCTGTATCAGAGCACTCCCAAATTAGATGGATTAACTTAACACCCCTTTGTCAGCTCCATAAACTAACACAGTGCACAGCTCGGTTGGTAGCATGTAACATTTACATTGCCTCAATATCAATAAAGCAGCAGTGGTGCTTTGAGGAGAAAAGGTCTAAAAAAGACTATTTCATACTTGTATTAACATAATAAAAACAATAATAACTGTGTTTTGTCAATGGAAAGTGCAGTCACACTCATGCAGTCCTGGCAGACTAAAAATTTCTGTAGTGCACAGCCCTGTCTTCTTTTTCAGGCTGTAAATGCAACAACACCTGGTGCCCTGGGGTTTCAGCCTTTCCAATTAACAAGCTGTATCTCCCACTGGTGCAACTGAAAGGTGATTCTGTGAGCTCAGGACACACTAACTGCTCTTTAGGTTTTTTCCCCCTGTTCTAATTTAAATAACATCCAGTCCCACCCTACCAAATAGCCACTGTAAGGAGTTTTACAAAGGTTTATACTTGGCACAATGACACCACACCATACAGGTAAGCAGGTGGCCAAATTAAGCAGCAAGTTCTTCTAAAACAACGGCCATGCAAAGGTACTGTTTATTTCCTGGGTCAACTACTGGATCTAAATGATGTGGGGTGTTCAAATGGATTTGACACATAACATTTTGCAAACAATCTCTGGTTTCAGACCTCAGCATTATGAAGTAGCATGAAGGTCTCTTATGTACACACCCCATCAGAACTAGTAGGACCTAGACAAGGAACCACCATGACAGCAGTGTCTCTAAAACACATGGTGGTATTACTGGGACTGTGATTTGAAATCTCATTGTTAGAATTATCAGTTTAAAGCCTGATGTAGCAAAAAAAAACACTCCCCCCCCCACAAAAAAAAAAAACAACAAAAAACACCACTAGCCCCAGCTTCAGTTCTCCTTATTGTAAGGAATGAAGGTTTGTCTTTATAAAACAAGCTGTGGGCCTGCTGTAGATAAGACTAGCACCAAGAGACAAGAAGAACAATAGGATGGACTCCACTGATTGAAGAATGGAATGAGATTTGTCTTTGCAAATAAACTTTAGGTCTGCTGGTGAATGAAATTTAGATACAATGGGACGAGCCATAAATTCTGTAAGGGATTAAAAAAAAAGGGGGGGGGGGGTTTATACACTAAAAGGGAATCTTAGATATTAAGCGTTCTGGGAAGTCTGTACCTCTCAAGTACCTCAGCCAATGGGGAAAGAGAGAGGGAAAAGCGGACAGGAAATTAGGATAAAAAGGAGGCTGCATCCTCCAAAAATTTGAGAGACCCCAGGGGAATTCCCTGTGGCCTCTCCCTTTATTCGAATAAAGTAAAAGGACTCCTCTGTCTCCTTTTTTGACATAAACCTCTGGTGTTTGTGGATAAATTTTCCTGACATTATTTTCCAATTCCATGCTCAACAATATTTCAGCAGCTACCTCCTAAGTGTGCAAAATATGCCTGTAAGAGTCAGGCACTGCCACGGGAAGGACACAGAGTGCTGGAGATGGGCACTACTTCTCCCCTCCCATGAAGCTAGCCCATGGCAGCAGCCAAAGCAGTGCTATTTCAGATCTTTTTGTAAAAGCAAATGGTGGAGTTCAGCAGTGCCAACAGGGCAAGCAGAGGCAGAAAGGATTTGTTCCAGCTGCCCAGGACACTCCTATCCTACTTTCAATGGGAGGTCTCTAATCTGCTTTTCCTGCTGCTGACTGAAGATAATAGTAGCTGTACAGCTACTACCAAATGCCTTGGTCATTTTTCTTCAGGATCTCATCTGGTCCCCTGAATGTGGACAGCAGATGTGCTTCCTTAGGTTCCCAGTCCATTCCCTTGATGAAAAGTTATCTACTGACCCAGTTATCTCAAAAGGACCAATCTGGGAAGCATGGCTTAGCCCTGAAAAAAGGCCCTGTTGTGTGGAGACAAAGGAAGGAAGATTAAAGAGAAAAGCAGCAGCAAAGCTGGACCATGACATCTGATTGAAATCTCAGGTTTTACTCACAGTTTACTGAAACTCCCCCCACAACCCTTTCCAGATTTTCTCATGATAGAATGAATTGCTCTATCAACAAGAGTAAAAGGAAATTATTAATTTACCCTTCCCATCCAGATGATTAATGAGACTTCTATATCTTGAGGACCTGAGTAATGAATAAGTTTCCTGTGATTATAGCCAGGCGCACTGAGAAGGCTCTGGCGCTAGCGTTCACACCTCTGGGTCAAAAGCTGTAAGGACCACACAGAATGTCTGCAGTCACCAGAGACAGAAGTGATGTTTTATCATGGCAAACAGTCTTTGACCTTGTTCACAGTAGGAAACACTTTGTTTCAATACTTTGTTTCAATACTTTGTTTTGAACTGTTTCACACTGTATGACATGGCACATGGAGCACTAGGCTAATGGGAAAATGTTGGAATCCTGGTTTTCCTGCCATGCAAACCAGCGCAAGGGTAGCATGCCAGGTTGAACTTTCTGAAATATGAGGCTCAGCTTGATGGGAGAAAGACGAGAGGAATCGTAAGCTCCTATCATGCAGAAAGACAAAATGGGTCCAGAAATTAATGGATGGGATCTTACTTTCTTACATGGAGATGGGAATTCAGTGTGAGCTGGAAGCTGCACTTTCATACAGCTTCTTCTCTTGTGGTAGCATGGTTCCCAGTTGCTGATCTTATCATGTGCCGGGCAAAAATCTGTCCTCTTGCTGTCTTTGGCCTTTGTGCTACTAAATGCTGACCCTGATTCAGAGCTGTAGCGATATGAGTTAAACGGCACAGCAGTGAGACAGCAGGGCTCCTCTGCACTAATGCGCTCCCTGTTGTGAACAGTGATGGGAAAACCAGGCTGTAGATCCAAGCGGAGCCATGATGGTTACCTTCCTCTGTTCTGTCCTTCAGAGCAGATGTTGAGCCAAAGCCTCTTCTCCATCTGCTTTCAAGGTAGAAATTACAAACTCTCACTGTCATTCTTAAAAGAATAAAGAACAAACCTCAGCCTTAATACACGGGCCAGCATCCCCCCTTCCTCCCTGAAGGAAAATGGTTTCTGTGTTAAACTGTCACAAATAAACCTGAAACCCACTGATGTTTGGTTTAGGTTTTGTTACAAACCTAGAACAGAGGCCAAGTTTAAAAAAAAAAAACAAAAAAAAAGACAAAAAAAAAAAAAAAAAAAAAGAAATAAGAAAAAAGAAACCCCAAAATGGGCAACGTTTCAAGCAAATCAAGACCAATTTATGGTCTTGATGGAAACCATACTGAATTCACTACTTTCACACAGGTTTGATCTGAAACCAGGCACAATCTGGCAACCTCAAACTGACTTTTGCTTCAGGTTATATTGAAAGCCAAATCCAGCACATCTCCCCAAGTATCCAAGTCTGTGGGGTCCTTGTAAGAAGGAAAGATTCACAATCGCAGAGGTTCTAGAGATCCCGTAATTGCACCTACACACTAGTGTGTCACTTGAGTCTCACACAGGCAACAGATCTGGCTTCAAGACAGTACTGTAATATACGCTGAGAGCTTTCAGGATAAAAATACATCATCTAATTCAAATACTAGCCTGTAATTTTTCATTTGTTGGGGCTTCCTCCCCCTCCCCCATTTTCTTTAGTTGTCTGCTTTGCTTTTAATCTCTTTGCTACTTTAGTACAGTTGGCTTTTTATCAGATTGCAGACCAAAATTCTGGTGGTCTTGTATCAAAGGCCATAATATGTCTGAGTAATTACTAAGAATTACGCTGTTGCAGCACTGATAGACTGTTAGTAATTCACCAATTTTACGGAGAGATAAGGTGCATGGCTTACTACGCGCATATACTGTATTATCTCTGAGCTCTCTCCCCCTCTGCTGAACACTTATACTTGTGTTTGTTTTAGGTCTGCTTTTGAAATATTAAACAAAAGTGTCAATTTCAAAAAAAGTGATGTGCCATTGCTAGATAGACAGCACAGGAATCAGCATTTTGCAGAGATAAGAAGGCAAGAAGGAAGGCTGAAGTAAAGAATGGACAACTAAAGCCATTATTTAATGATCCTGGGCCTGGATTCTACCCTTATTTCACATTGTTAAATGTAATGTCTTGCCTTTCCCTGACAGCCTTCCATCTTCCAAATCCCACTTAAAACTTTGTAGATCCAGACAGTGAGGGTTTATGCATCCCTGAGTCTGATGAGACACTCCAGACACACAAACATTCACAACATGACAGCTCTAAGCCAGCACATCAGCATTAGGGCTGTGCAGTCCGTGCCTTATACAGATGTACATGTGTGCTTGACTATATGCTGGGAGCAGACTTTCATGGGATTAGCAATCAAGAACATTAAGTGCATGCCTAAGTTTTTGTGGGACTGGCAGGCCTATCTATTAACAAAAGAAACAGATACATAAATACGACTTTGCACGTACCCAGTCCCCCATCCTAATTGTGTTTTAATCAGATTAGACTTTGGAGAAACAGATGATTTCATGACAAAAACACCACAAGAAACAATCCTTTGTATAGGATATCAAAGAATCATCTTGAGACATGGCTCCAGTTGAGTTGGCATGCAAGAGGTAAAGCATCCGCAGCCATGAATCCTCCCAAAGCCAGCAGGAAGCCACAGGGAAGTTTGCTTGCTGGAGCCGGACTCCTGGAAATGTGCTGCTCTCTGTAGTGGTTTCAACAACTACAACCAAAAACGCGACAGCAAGTATGATGGGTTTAACATGTGAGCTGTTCACCAGCCTACTTCATTCGCTTCAATGGGTGCAGGGGAATTGTTCTGTTGCCACCTATTCCCACAGGTCTCTGCTGGGATGGGCTTTGCCTCCCAGGCTGTCCTTTCCCAGCAGGAGGATTTGGGTGGAGATACAGGACCTCCTTTGGCTCCAGCTGTGCTGGCCAAGTCACTCTCACTGTCACTGTCCCTGCAAGTTCCTCAAACTGCTTCCTTCAAAATCTATTCTTTAAGCTGCTTATCGGGCTTATTTTTACCTTGCTTTGCCAAGCAACTGGAGACAGGCTGTGAGCAGCAAACATCTGCCTGCACCTTCACAGGCACATCTCCTGTAGGCCAGCAGGAGCCTACTGGATGCTTTGTATTCCTTCTCTGTGACACTTTGAGCCCCAGAAAGCTGTGAGAGCCACCTCTGGGCACTCCTCTGAGCCGGGAAACTGGCCAGTGGGTTTTAGCCCGTGATTCTTCATCTCTACATGGACTTTGCAGGGGGTTAAAACAAAGTGGTGAATAGCCCAGCACTGCCAAGAAACCTCAGTAACCCTAGTTAGTCACTGCCAGACAGAAGGCAGTTTGAGTTGGTATTCCTTGACTTATTCTTCTCAAATTTACCAGGCTCTGTGATCTTTTCCAGCATAAATCACCTGGGGTGACCATGGTTAGGAATGAATTTCTATGTGTTAATAATAACTGACAATGATGATACCATTCAGCTTGTGCACAGAGCTGACAAGTTCCAGAACAAATTCCTCCCTCCAAACAAAAATTCCTCCTCCAAACAAAAGGAAGGTTATTCCAAGAGGGATAATTCTTAATTCTTCATGCTAGACACATGCCACTTCTTAAATCCAGTTTTACATTTACATTTTAAGTATTCACCTTGGAAGATAAGTGAATTAGGCAGTCACACTGTCTGCTAAGGCTGACTGAAAAAATGAAAAGAGTCCAGCCAAAGCACAGCTGGACAACATTTCTTGTTCTTATTATTTGATGCCCTTCAAGATATAAAGAAAGTCTGCACCCCATTGTTCCAGTGACAGAATAAAGCCTGCTGAGACCCCACCACTTCATTACAAAACATTGCATGCTGGAGCAACCACAGAAGGCCACAGCTGGCCAGCTCTGGGAAAACCAGGAAAAGAGTTTGCTAACCTAAAATGGCTTGCATTTAGAATTTCTGTCCCCTGCTAGTTGGAGTACACAGCATTATTTGTTGGTCTGGAAGGAAATGCCCATCATCTAAGCTTCCATTTCCCATACGTCTGTTTTTAAAGGACTATTGCCTTCACATTAGATGTTACATTAGATGGAAAGAGAAGCTCTAGGACTCAACTGCCTGGTGGACATCATAGTGCAGCCACCCCTGGACCAGCTCTACTGTCCAAGAGTGCCAACAAGCTGGGCAAACACTTGAGCTGCAAACCATATTTCTGCTTCAGTCAGTTGCTTGGGATGTTTCTCTCATCCTATCAACAACACCTCTCTTATCTAGCATAAGCATAAGGCATTTTGCGCCTCCATACATCCCTAGCCTGCCTGCTGATGAGCAAGAAAGCCCCTAGGGGCTTGAGCAGGGAGGTAGCTGCAAGTGCACCTCCACATTTGTAACCCTAATGGGGAAAACCCACTGAAGGAGAGAGCCCATCAGAGCCCCACAGGGTATGGTGTTCATACTAACAAAACTAGCCCCGACACCTCTACTGTGACCTTACACATCTACCTCTATATGACCTGACAGCAAACTGAGAAAACCTGGAGTTTTGGAGGATGAAAGCCTAGTGCCGGAAATCTGGTTTTTACAAAAACAACTGTCCAGTGGCACAGCTGTTTAAAACCAAACGCTGTAAAGATGCATGCATCCATCCCATTGATTCAACTCTTTCCTTGCTGCTGTTTCTTCTATAGATCTCCTGGGAAACAAGAGGGCACTGGTAATACTCTTGCCTTCATCCACAGCCTGGGCTCTTCCCCACATGCTGTTGGGAGCCTCATCCTGTGCCTTGAAGACACAACCATGAGTTGCAGGCACTCCCTGGGCCTTTGGCTAACATGATCTGTGACTCTCCCATTCCCAGGTTGCACACCTCCCTCTTCTTGTTTCTACAGAGCAATTCTCAGCAGGAGTTGAATGAAGCCAAAAAAAATCCCAGAAAACATCTAGAGCAGAAAAAAAACCCCAAACCTAAACCATGCAATTTTTGAGCTCACAAAATGAATGGAACATGGCCAATATTTTCAGCTGTACCCAAACTATAGGGGGAAAGGACATACATATCTACATTTCTTGAAATAAATTGTTTGGTTTGAAAATGACACATCATTTTCTTTCAATGCCTCTTAAAAAGAACCCTTTGATTTGCTATTTTGAAGTGGCACTTTCCACTCTAAAGAGACCTGAAATAAAAGAAAGTGTGTGAAGCAAGAGGAGTAACTAACCTCAAAACAAAACATTACACTCAAAATACAACTGGGAATGACCAAAGTAACACACTGGGTTTTTTCCTCATTTACCCAAAACAAACAAACAAACAAAAAAAGAGGAAACAACCACTTCTTTCACTTTGACCCAATCCAGTTCTTTTTCTCTAATTTTCCAGCTTAGCTCCTGAACTGAGGCAGCCAGGGTTTTCCAGACGACATGTTCTCTGCTTTTTGTCTTCCTGCCATGAAGTGCATGGGCAAACACAGAGCAAGCAACAAAGCTTTGCTCCTCTGGGGCAAACCAAACCCTCAGGTGCCTCGTTTTTACTCCATCTTAACTTCCACATAAGAATTGAGTTGCTATTATCCAGGCTTTCTGACTCATGAATCTCAGGAGCACCTAAACTTCTCGATGCAGATATGCACGAGTGTGTGAAGTAGGCAGGGTAAGAGTAATCTGTTGATATTTAATTTTCTTCCTAACTCTGTCACATTTACCGTGTGGCTTTGGCAAGTGGATTTATTCCTGTGTCTCAGTTTCCCTGACTCCAGAGCAGAAACAAGCTTTATCAGCACAGCAAGTTGCTGTGACTGCCCATGGCTGCACTCTCCTAAAACCAGCAAGTTAACCACTGCACTGTCATGCAGCAGAATTTCTTTCCCTCTATTTCAGCACCTACAGAATACCAAAAGGTTTTAACAGTCTAAACCTGCCTAACACACGTGTCTCTTTTGGGATGGTACTCTGCTTGCAAGGGCAGCCAAGCTTTGAGGAAAACAGCTTCTTCCCTCCCCCTCTTTCCCCTTTTCACTTTTTTTTTTTTTTTTTGTATCTTCCTCCATGGGTTTCTGGCAATTCCTTACAGCCCCACAACAGACAGCTGTGTTCACTGTACCTCTGTGTGTGTCTGATGTTTCCTCCCCAGGAGATTTGTGTAGAAGATAAGCACAAGTTTGCGGAAATCCTGTGACACCAACCTTATGGCAGCTTTTCACAGCAGGGTTCTCAGCAATGCTTTATCCTCCTGGAGGTCCCACTGATGGGCTCATCTATACATTCTGCACTCCCCAAAAATCTGAAGTAAAGCTTTGGGTGCATTACACATCTCAGCAAACACATGAGGCTCCACTGCTGCTCTGTGGTTTCACTGTGGCCAAGCTTACTTTCATTTTCACGTGGTGGAGGGAACATGGCATCTGGGTTTCAGTCAGGGAATCCTATGTTGTGATCCTGCAGTTGCACCCTAAAGACAATGCACACGAGACATTGAGAATGATCCCTGTGCATGATATTGAGAGGAATTTATCCTTTGAGATATGGGAGAGCAGCATATAAACACACTGAAGTCATGAGGTGCTTAGCTGAGTGATGACTCTGAAGGGAGAAAGAAGCAACAAAAGGAGGAAAAGTTGGGGAGGGTGGTGAGATGGGTCAGGCTTGTGTCTCTTGCATGGGAGAATCCTGTCTTCTTAGCATAGAATAAGGCTAGTTCATTGCAGATTGAGAAGGGCTTGGTGGAAGAAAAACTGTATCAAGAAAAAAAATAAATCAGGACAAACCAATATTTCCAAAGATACTTGTTAGGATGGGCCCAAGCCTTGGATACCTGGTTACTCTGAGTCAGAGAGAAGCAGGGTGCAGAGCCACTGCAGTTTGACTGAGTTTATAGAGGAGTTCAGGGACATTTGAGGGCAGGTAGCCAGATTCCAATTTTTCCAATGGAGCCAGCCACCTTAGTGCCTGACATAGCCGCCTTCTCCTTCACAACAAAATTTGCCAAGACCAACTCTACAATATTCATAACAAAGACACATTAATACATATAAAAATACAAAGCCAGGCTCTCCTTTCCCTGAAGCTGGCACTGCATATGATGTATCTGACTCTTCCAGTTCTGCTCCAACTGAAGGGGTACACACATGCATTTTTTTTCCTAGTTTAGAGAAGCAAAAAATACTTCTTCATCTCGTTTCAAAACTCACTATGCTGCAACATTTTTCATCAAAATATTTCAATTAGGGTTTTATTGTTGGTTTTTTTGGGGGTTGGTTTGTTTTTTTTTTTTTTTCTCCAATAAGATGGATTCAGTATCTTGTTCCATAGTCTCAGCAAGAGGGTAAACTGGAATTTGTAGGAACCTGGGAAGTCGTAAGTGGACATACCCAGGTACAGAGTGAAGATTTAATATTCATTTGAGGACATGGAAGTAAAAAGAACAACAGCAACACCAGCATTTCCTTTGGGAGGAGCGGCTCTTGTGTTCATGGCTTCCAGTTTAAACAAAAATGTCTTCCTTAAGCAATTTTGCATTGCAGGCAATTTGGGAGATGTAGCACAACTGGAAGAGGATGGGGAGGGGAATCCCTAGGACTCAATGACAATGTGAAGTAATTCCAGAGATTCTCCTACAGGAAACAAAAGTCAAAAGAAGAAAAGGAAGAAGGTCAAGAACAACTTCTAGTTCAAAATTCTTTTGTTAGCCATTGTTTTGCAGATGAAAATGTCAAGGGACGCAGTGTCTTCTGGTGGTGAATATTCCCATATTTTCTCTTCCTTTGGAGTTTGGCTAGCACATCTCTGTCAAGCTCAGTAACCCCACAGGCAGATGAATAACATTTACTGCAATGTCTAGACACAGGACAGCACTGCACCTCCTAAATGAGCCCACGATACTCTCCAACCATGACACTCTAGGAGAGGAATTGCCAGTATCTGACACTTGAAATGCATTGCAAAATCTTCCCACCCAACAGCGAGTTACAAGTAAAGATTGCTGTCAAACAGAGGCAGAAGTCTCACTTCAGCTGGAGTTTGGCTGCTGGAGCAGATGGCTCTCGGAAGTGACCTGTTCACACACCTTGAATATTGTGTTCAGTTCTGGGCCACTCACTATAAAAAGGACATAGAAGTGCTGGAGAGTGTCCAGAAAAGGGCAACAATGCTCATGAAGGGCCTAGAGAACAAGTCCTATGAGGAGAGGCTGAGGGAGCTGAGGTTGTTTAGTCTGGAGAAGAGGAGGCTGAGGTGAGACCTTATCGCTCTCTACAGCTACCTGAAAGGAGATTGGAGTGAACAGGGGGACAGCCTCTTCTCCCTGGTAACGTGTGACAGGACCAGAGGGAATGGATGCAAGCTGTGCCAGGGGAGGTTTAGGCTAGATATTAGGAAATACTTATTCGCTGAAAGAGTTATCAAACATTGGAATGGGCTGCCCAGAGCAGTGGTGGAGTTGCAATCCTCAGAGGCATTTAAATGATGTGTGGACCTGGTGCTCAGGGACATGGTTTAGTGGTGAGCTTGCAGTGTTGGGTCAAAGGTTGGACTAGATGATCTTGAAGGTCTCTTCCAACCAAAGACATTCTGTGATTCAGCTCCCAGGAGTCATGGAGGTGGAGAATGAATTTGGCATCAGTCCCATATGAACCCAGAAAGGAGGACTCTGGTTCTGCAGGGATGCAGATCCTGTGGCAAGGTTTCCATAGCTGCATACCTTCAGAGAGCTATTAAAGGCCAGCTGCTGGTCTCACTATGGTATATATATCCAAAATAAAGGTGCCAGCATTATTATTCCTGGTCTATACCGCCACACTAGAGAGGAACAATTTCCTCCAATAGTCTTAATTAAGAGAAAGATACCTAGAGCTAAATAAATAATTTTTCACACTGGCCATGACCAGCCCTTCTCAGCCTGCAAACCACTAAACAAAATCTTCAAACCATGGGCACCCACCAGACCCTCTCCCATGACCCTGAAAACCATGTGGAAGAGGAGCTGGGAGGGAGAAAAGGAGAGTTACCCCATCTCTGAGCTCTGCAGCTCCCTGGGTTGTGCTGGGTGCACGGCACAGGCTTACATCCTCCAGGCATCCTGTCATCCCCAGTTCAGCACTGGGCTTGATTTTCACAGTCACACATGTCTTCAAACCAGAGAGAATTAGAGGCTTTATGATCCAACTTCCATGATTCAGAAGCTTGCAATTTTGTGGGATGTGGATTCTTCCCTTGCATGGGACATATGAAAGGCCAAGCCTTGCTCATCTTTAAAATTACATGTAGTGTTTGGGTATCTTTCATGTCACAGTGCAATTTCTAGTATGAATGCATATGCTGCACTCCCTTATGGTAAGTGTGTCTTAATTTAGGCCTTTCTGATGTAAGACCCTGTAAAGTGCATTTAAAATTGAAAAAGCAGCTGTTCCTCCACACTAAAAGCACAAATATGATACCACAAAACATTTTCTGAAGGGTGTGCCTTCTTCAAACACACCTTCATTACAAAGATTAAAATTCAGAAGAGAGATAGACTAAATCTTACAGACATTATTAAAAAAAAATGTCCAGGGAAGCATTACAACTAAGAATCTAAGATTAATTGTTTATTCAAGTTATGTGTTGGCAGAAGTGTAAAGGAAAGGGCTCTTGTCTAGGCAGCAAAAAGTATTTGTAGGTGAAAACACGTCTTTGGAGGGTGAAAAATGTGTTTCACCTGTAGAGAGTTATTTTCAAACTTGGAAATCAGGGCGTAAAGGATTTTCCTAGGGTGGAAATGCACACTGGAACACTTCTACTCAGGCTGCAATAGGCAAATGATTAATCATGCTCAGTTTGATGGAGCAGTGTCACAGCAGCATTTCATTTTAATCCACGCTTATATAAACTATGAGAAGAGAATAAGCAGTGTGGTATTTAGGCTTGAAGCATTTAACTTCAATCCAAAATTCTCCTAAGTTTGGAGTAAGTCTGGTACATCTCACAAACATGTTAGGATTTATTTCTCTTTTCTGATAGTAAATTACAGGGGAACAGAGGGGCTTAGGTGATTTAAATACCACTTACAGCCAAGCAATTAGACACACGTAAATAAGCACGGGGAATTAAGCTCAAGTGGATGTTGTTTTCCTGTCCTAGATGATTCGCAAGTGCTCCTGAGTCTGAGTTCCCCCCCTGACACCTGGGTATCTCCTTGGGCTGTGATTTCTTCTGCTGCAAGGGAACACCAATGCTCTTCTCCACCCTTAAAAACAACAGTGAAGGATATTCATGAAAATTAAGATATAAGACCAGACAAGATTGCACAGATGCACTAACTATAAAAAAAGTCACAATATACCATTTATTACCTGGGTGATCATCTTTTTTTCAAGATCTCATGTTCCTCAGTGATTATCTCCCCTCGATACTTGGAAAACGAATACAAGAAAATTCTATATAATGAAGTGACATTGTTAAAAGGTCAAGGCCTGTTTTGGGATAATTCTATGCAGCAAAGTAAGTTACTGAAGAGCTTCTACTGCCTTCTGGTACAGCAGATTTGACAGTGAAGTAAAGTTCTGGCTATGATTTTGGTGACAGCTGTATAGTACTGGCACAAAGTCTTTTCCACTGTAGCACTCTTCAGAAAGAAGGCAGCAGGCTCTCATGCCCTTTCTCAAAGGGTGCTTTGCTCATCCTGTTACTAGCAGAAGTCCCTCTGCAGAAGGGACAGGGTTGACCTGGACTTGCTACAGCAAGGTGAAGATCACCTCTGCTTTGCACCCGCACAGGATTTCAAAGCAAGACAGCTATCGTGTCTTTCTTTCAAGAAGACAAAGACTTACCCCAGTTTGCCTGAGACCCTGAGAGAGGAAAAGGGACAAAATTCAGACTGTCATCTCCCAGGCCTTTGATCAAGTCTAGTAGGAAAGCTTTCATGTTTGTTACTTCCTTAGACTCAGAAACGTCAAAGAGAAGACTCTATTTAGAGCTAAGCAGGAACTGATTTATAAGCAGCTTTTTAATGTCACAGTTATCCAGAGCATTTTATGCAGTAATAAATTACATACTAGTGAGGCAATGGCTTTAGTATGAGGAGCAGCAGCTCTATGCAAGGTAATGCATACGGGTCATGTGGTTAAGGTAGTTATGTCACCCTTCAATGAGTTTTAGACTACATTGTATGCGGGGAACAGATCTGATGGGAGAGAAGAAGCAGAAAGCGAAAAATAGAGGAAGAGCCCAGAGTTTGTGATCAGTCTACTGAAGACAAAACTGATGACATTAAAAAAACCATCATCAATCACCTAAATGTCTTCTTCATAAGCTCTCTAGCTCCAAGTTTAAAAAAAAAAAAAGTGATGAAATCTTTAAAATGCCAGACCCTGCTGCTGAGCTGGGGATGCATAAGAAGCAAGATGTCTGGATACAGTTGAGAGTCTTGCTCCTTGTTCTCCCAGAAATTTAGGGCAATTGAAAATCTTTCTGAAGAGAGGCCCATAATTCTGCAGGGATTCATGCCCACACTGAACATGGTGCCCCTGAAGACATGCATGGTCCTAGCTTACACATGTATTCCACATGTCATCAATGGGACCTCTCCATACTTGCAATCAAGAGGCAGCAATTTGCCATAAGCCACAGAAGGTGCATAATGGCTATTTAAAAGAAACTTATCTCTTCTTGATGTCCTGATCCTGCTGCCGTTGCCTTCAGTGGGGCTGAATCAAGCAGTTATCATCAGTGCTATTAACTCCTCCAGCACAAAACACCTCTCCAGCCCTACTTTGTAAAAGTCAAACAATTATGATGTGCTAAAAGTACCTGCAGGAGGGGGTTAAAATCTCTTCCTAAACACAGCTTTCAGCATGTCTATTTAAGTGTAAATGATGGGGTTAAGAGAAAAACAGAATCAAAGCCAGATTTTACTTGCCTGGACCTGGGAGGTTTCCTTCACAGTCCATGCAACGTAAGTCAAATACTCCTGACTATGGAAAGGAAGGTTATTTCCAGAATGTCTTCCATTTGCCATTTTCCAGCATTTTCTAAACAATCCTTCTTTGTCACAATAAGCCTTTAATTAACCCCACTTCTGCCCACTTGCATTTTTAGCATGATGGTATTAACTGTAAAATAAAGAGCAGAAAAAAAAAAAAAAGCCCTTCAGATGACACTTCAACGAGTCCCATATCTTGGATTGATTTACTTTCACCTTTTAAAGTCAGAACATGCACCTGGCAATAACTAGGCCTTTTCTGTCACCAAGAGACTTGGAGAGGCTGCTATCTGAAACAAGGAAGTTTTGTGAGCAGTCTGCAAGCTCTGGGTAAAGCAAGCCTGTGCTTTTAGCTTTGCAGGAGCAAAGCTCTCATAACCTGGTCTTGCATTGCTAGGCTTTGTTAACCCTGGCAGCAAACATGGCTGGAGATGCAACAGGCAGTAAGCATGGGAAAGGCCTTG
Source organism: Todiramphus chloris collaris (assembly GCA_025345505.1). Taxonomy (NCBI): domain Eukaryota; kingdom Metazoa; phylum Chordata; class Aves; order Coraciiformes; family Alcedinidae; genus Todiramphus; species Todiramphus chloris. The sequence goes on from JANVCC010000020.1 coordinate 54,653,616, forward strand.
CACCCAGTTAGCCCAGGCAACGTCTGTTAATAACCAAGCAAAGAGAAGAATTGTGCATCTTCATTCCCTTCTAGACAGAGCTGGAATCCATACTAGAGTTTATGTGCAGTCCCAAAAGATTTGTATGGGGTGGCTAATTACTTTTCTCCTTAGAAGTGGGAAGGGAAGCATAATATGTTTGTGATTACAAGGACACAAAAGGAGCATATGATTATTTTCCGTGGGAAACCTTGGGAACAGCAATGCAAGGTGCCTAAGGTGGAGGATGGCTGCCTAAGGTGGTGCTCTCCAGGACCATTCAACTCTCCTCCCAGCTTCTTCATCATGTGCTGCGACTCATCCCTGGCAAAGGTAGGTGCATGGGGTTAACCAGGAACTTTCTTTATCTCTAACTCTGCATCTCTGAGTCCTTTTGGGACACTCATAACCCATGTGTTCTATTTTCCTATCTGAAGATGGAGTTGGAGGATGTTGACACAAAGCAAAATATCTGCCTAGAGGAGAGGGTGACCTGCTATTCTTTGAAATTAAATTTTGTCAAGCATTTGTAAAAGACTGTGTGGGTCAGTGCCACTGAGCAGCCCTGAAGCCAAGGGCTTCGTTAAGGAGGACACGGGCAGGGTAGACACAGTGTGCCTTCTACTTCTTTCCCCTGCATTCTGTATGCCACTAAACACATGACCCAGCCATCTCCTCATTTCTATACTTCAAAAGCTTAACTCCAGAAGCCTTTCCTGAACAATACCTGTGTGGGGGTTTCTGCTATGGCTGGGCCTGGACTGGGTAAACCTGCAATTATAACTGCTCAGATACTGACCTAGGACCCTCTGCTCACAGCAAGCCACTAGGTGAGAGAAGCAGGTCAAGCCACAAAAACTGGTTTTGCCAAAGCAGGTAGTCAAGAATTCATTCCACCATCTGCTGAGGCCAACCAAAGAGCTTTGCAGTAAAAGAGAATCAGGTGTTCAGATGGGGTGGTCTCCCATTAGCTGTGCAAGAAAGGAAGGAACACTAGTTAATCGAGTGAAGTCTGGGTGAAGGCAACTTTATTAAAATACACTTAAGGGTTCAAACCTAATTCAAGGAGGGGAGGAAAAGGTGTGCACAGCTTCAGTGTTTTTCCCAGATTCCTTCACTTTTGCTTTCCCTGAAGTAAAACCAGATTATTTGGCATGTTTGTTGAGGCCCTGAAAACAGCTGTATAAAAAATGCAGAAACCTCTCAAGGGTGTAGAAGCATCTTGAGAAGTGAGCAGTTCTTCCCTCATGACAAAAGTAGCCCAGTTTTAGGACTAATCTGAGGTTGCCAGTGCATCTGTGACATGGGTAGAATTTGCGCACACTTATTTTTTAATCCAATGTGCACATGCTGAGATGGGAAAACACAGAAGCAAAGCACTGCTGGGGAACTGATGGTGATACATGAAGGTTTTGTAGCAGGTTTCCCTTCCAAGCATTCATCAAATAAAAAAAAATAATAATATGCAAGAAGTTTGAGAAGCAACTGTGCACCCATCTCTTGTTGAGTCCATGCTAGGGACTCAACTGTAGTGGAAATCCCCCAAAATGTCAATCTGCATCACTGCATCCAAAAGAATCACCCCTGCCAATGCTGCTGTCTCACTAAAACCTGCTAATGCCACCCTGTCACCAGGGTGAAATGTGTGGGGTAATGCTGAAGTACCAGACTCAAGATCAGAGCATTTTCCTGATATCTGCACCACAAAGACAATTTTTCATGTGCTTGTGAGATTACAATTTAGGGTTTTTATTGTCCCTTTATATCCAAGGAAGTTCTGCACACAAAGGAAACACCACACCTTCATGTCAGGAGGGCTATAAATCACATACCACTGAATGTTACAAGAACATCAGAGTGGCCAGTAGGAAATCAATGGTTTTGAAAAGCCCCCTTTTCCTCACAAATCCCCTCATTTCAATAAACCTTGCTTTTATTTTGAGAAGGTGAAGGAGAGCACAGTTTCATGAATGCAGCTATGAATGAAAACAGGTTTTTCCCATACTCATGGGACTCACGGCTGACCACATATGCTGGTCAATGCCTTCCTGGCCACTGGGACATTGCTGTTGCCCAGGTGGATCCTGTGGTGTTCAGAAAGGGCTGAGCTCCTGCTACACCTCTGCTTTCAGTTGAAAGCACTCAGATACTCCTTTAAACAGCCATTTATTTTATTTGAACAAGTGAGCACTGGGTTATTTTGGAAACCTCTCCCCTCCTTCCCCAGCCACCAGTTCTAGCATCTGAAAAGTTACAGAGAGGTGCATGTGTGCAGTAGCAAAGAGACTGCGTAAGCTTTGTTGCAATTTTCTGTCCTAGTAGAATACATGGTTACAAATACCAAGAAATGGAGAAAATAGTGGGATAGTCAGATCTTGGGCAAAGCAGCCCATCTGTCAGCAAAGGTCCCTTTCCGCTGTCTCTGCTCTCTGTCTTCAAAAGAACATCCTGGGAAGATTGTGGGGAGCCTTCCACTTCCTTTTCCCTGGCAGATACCTGAAATCCTCCTCGCAATTCTCCAAACTGCATACTGAAATCCCACTCCTGCTGAAAAACAAACCCTTTGTGTTTCCAAACTCCACAACCTCCCAAAACATATCAACTCTGAAAGCTTCCAAGCTGAGTGCAAATGTTGCAGATTGTTTCTGTAGCTCCTAAATTCTGAGTGATTACAATGAGGGAAAATACAGATGTAACCATTGCTTTCAAAAATACGATTGCCACCCAAAAGAATTATCAGAGAGGGGAGCAATTGTCTGAAGGACAGTATGATTCAGGATGGCTGACTTCCACTCCTCACTCGTTCAAAGTCACCAAGTGAGTCAGTTGGAAAGTCATTGAAACTAGCAGTCAACAAAGTACTGACATTCACATTTACCGACATTCCTAAATCAACAACATGGAAGATTTCAACTCAGAGGTACAGGTTTTAAAAGCAAGAGTAGGTAAAGGTAGGAGGCTACACTGCAAGCCTGCAGAAAATTCCATCCTAGACTCTGCTGCTTCAAATTCCAGTGCTTCTCACCCCAAAGAAGCGCTAGCTAAAGGTGTAACAGCACTTGGGAAGTCCATTTTCAGTCCAAGCAGAAACAAAGTCCGTATACCAGGTTCTCTGCAACAGCTAAAGTATTACTCTGCAAAAGAAATGTACCTCCTGAATATAAAATGCAGAATAATCATAGCATGCTAATCATTAGGCTGCAGAAGGTGCTGTCTTGAAGTTCTGCCACCAATGGCTAATTAATTCTAGGTACTGTAATGATTGCATCACAGGGAACCGCTATTCTGTGTGTAAGCAGAAGCTCTGTACACAAACAGCACAGTGCACAAGCAGAAATCACACCTCTGAGAGCCTTTTCATTCAGAAAAGTCAGTCATCTTGAAAGCGCTACTCACAAGAAACAGCACAGTAACCTGAATATGAGAAAAGTAAAATTCAGTATTCATCGGTATAATGAAATAGTAAGAAGATCACGCAGTGAGAGAAATCATCTGGAGAATAAACAGCTTAGCAGCTTCCAAATTAGCAGGACAAAGAATGCAGAGATCTCACAAATCCACAGGAAATGACTTAAGGAACTATATCAAGTAAAACTCCAGCTTCCAAGCCTCAGACATGTTTGCTTCGAAACACTGGGGCAAACAGACACGTAACAGCAGTACATAAAAATACATCCAGATCATATAGTCAAGCTTTCAAGCATTAATCAGACTGTGATTAATACCTCATCCTTCTCAGCAGTATATGCATTATAATGGCCTTTTAATTACATGATTGCACCCTGGGTTTTCTATGTGGTTGTAACTCTGCCCTTATTCTGGTTCTGTAGTAGCCAACTGCTGAGTGCCCCACTCCTCACATGCTCCTGCTGACCCCAGGGATTTTTTTGGCATGAGAGATTTTAAGGATGTTAGATGGCTGTGCAGTAACAGCATCATTTTGGGGGGAAAAAGAAGACAGATAGAATGGGTGGAAGTATGTCTAATCATTACATCTGGTCCTTTATGGTACAGCAGCTGAAAATGTTCCTGCCATTTCCTTGCCCTCAACCACTTACTCCTGCCCTGACACTTCCTTCTGCGGCCAGCTCAGCTTTGCCAAGATGTTTATCATGCCATTCTGTAATCTGGATCCTTGAAACACTTTCAAAAATAAAGATGTATTGAGGGGGTACTATTAGCTGGGACCATTTTGCAGATCCAGCAGTGAAACTCCCCACAGGGGGATACATACAGCCAACAGGGTGTCACATTGTGCTTTGCGGAGGAATGAAGGGGTGGGAAGGGGATGGGCAGTGAGGCAACATTGCCACTCCAGGGAGCACACCACAGGCTGCCAAAGGGAGGGGAGGAGGCTTGCACTCCCACACATTATCTGGTGTTATGGCCCAACCTCTAGCAATGACAAGTGTGTTACTATAATATTGCAATGCCATCGAAGTTGCAGATTCTGGTACCATCTCCAAAGGACATGGTGCTTCTCCCTGGGGGTAACCTCCCACAAAGACCTCAAAGATTTAATCAGCTCTTGTGCTCCTTGCATTTCTAGCCGTCCACAAATTTTTCTCCAAATTTCCACTTCTGTTCCTGAAAAGAAAATATACAACACTTAGACACTAAAACCCAGAAGAAACACAATTTCCACCCCAAAATCTGAAGGCTCCTTCAAGACTAAATCCCAGAGACTTGTCTTGAAAGACACATTGGTAAGTAGCTTCCATAGGAATAAGGTCTGAATATCCCTATGCAGTGAAATCAGAGATGGGACATCTCCCCATCTATGATGCAACTGAGGACCCTGTGGAGGCTGGAAAGGCAAAGCGATATACTTGGGTGGGACAGGCACATTTCATCTCCCAGGATTGCCCCATCACAGGGGACCTGATGGAGAAAGAAAAACCAAAGCTCACTGCTAATTATCCAGCTTCACAGGGCAAACTTTCTTTTCAAAAGACCGGACCAATCAAGTTTCCTGAGCAGATGTCACAGTATAGCTGTGGACACACAAGTTGGGATAGTGTTGATACACACACAGAGTTATGACACTCTTCATTGTAGCAAAACATCCCACTTAAACTGGCCTACAAAAAAAAAAAAAAATTGCAGTGCTACCAGTAGGGCTAAACTCACCTTGCTGAGAACAACTCTAAGGCCTGATTTGAGCTCTTGCAGAGGACAGGACTGGGTTGGAAGAGCACAAGAGTGGTGAGAAATCCAACTGTATGGGGCAGAGGAGCCCTATCACACTGGGGCAAGACTCCACAGCAGCAATGCAGCCTCCCTGAGCTCTTACCTCCTTATGGGCCATGTTTGTCATGAGAAGGAGCTGCCCTGAGCCAGGTTAGCTTGGGTCAAACTGAACCAAGCTGGGCTAGGTAGGGTTGAACCCAGTTCAAGCTGGGCAAAGTCAGGCTGAGGTGTGCTAAGTCTGGCAGGGCTGAGATGGACTACATCGTGGTGAGCCAGGCCTTACTAAATCAAGCTGAACAGGACTGTGCAGGGCTGGGTGAGGCTGAACCCAGCCAGGGTAAACTGAAGTGAGCCCAGAACCGGGCCGAACCGAGGCGGCTACGGGCGGGAAGCGGCGCAGGACGGCCGAGGCGCGCAAGAGTAGCGGCGGCTGTAGTCCAAACGCTGCGCCGCGGGGGCTCGGTGGGCCGGGCCACCGTGGGGGAGGAGCCACTTGCAGGCACGTCTCCTCCTTCCTCGCCGCCGCGGTGGCTCCCTCCCTCCGCCCGCCGGGGTCCGGCGCTGCCCTGCCCGCTCCCGGCGGCCGCGGCCGCTCGGCAGCGCCGCCGCTTCTTTCCAGGGCTTCCCCCCACCCTCCCTACTCTGCCGCTAACCCGCGGCGCCCCGCCATGGCGTGAGCACGGCCATGGGGCTGGCCCGGCGCTGCCGCCTGCCCCCGGGCCCTGCGCCGCTCCCCCGGGCCCGGACCCTGCGCCGCCGCGCCCCACCGCGCCCTCGCGGTGCGCTGACCACTGCCTCTCCTCCGCCCCCGGCCGCCGCCGCCCGTCGACAAGCGCGGCCGTAGCTTCACCCCCCACCTCCCCCTTCCCTCCCCCCACCACCGCCCGCGCTCCCGCGCCGTCGGGCCCGGCGCGGCCTCCCCCGCCATGTGAAGCGCAGGAAGATGCGGAGGGGAAGCCCGGCCGCCCGCGGCGAGGGATGAGCCTAGACGGGGAGAAGATGACCGAGGAAGCCTACCCTGACGAGTGAGCGGGGCGGCGGGGGGGGCGGGCGGGGGCCATTCTTTGTTGCCCCGGCGGGAGCCGGTGCAGATTGATCTCTCCCTCCCCCAACCCCCGACACAGACCGCGGGCGCACAAGGGGACGCGGACACGCGCGTACGTGTGCGCGCTAACCGCCCGCGCATCCGCCATTTCGCGCTCCCCCTGGCCGCGCTCATTTGCATACCGCCTTTTCATTCATAAAAACCCCCGGAAGGTGCGGGGACGCCGGGGTACGGGGAGCGGGACACCCTCGGACACCCCTTGTCGCCACCTCTTCTGGGTCGGGGTGGGGGGGCTTGGGCGCTCGGCGGGCGCAGCTTGCGGCTGAAGTGGGGACGGGGAGGGTGGTGGCGCGGAGGTGTGCTCCCCTTCCCCTGCCCAGCACCCCCCGGAGTTGATGGGGTTGGGGGATGGGGGATCTGGAAGCCGGAACGACGACAACTATACACGACGTCGCGGATCCCCGCCCCGGCCGCCGCCGTTTTGTGAATAGGACGGCGTCCGCCGCCGCCGTCACATGACGCCGCATTCATAAACCCGGTCACCGGCGGCCTCCCCATTCACCACCACCCCCTTCCCCGCCACCCCGCCCCGGGGTGCTGCGAGTACCCGCTGCACACCTCCCCTACAGGCAACCCCGCTCCGGAGCGCTCCTGCAGCCTCCAGGCAAAATAAATCCCCGCGAGGGGCCACACCGAGGATTTCAAAATGCCTGACAGTTGCTCTTTCCCTTTTTTAAAAAGAAAAAAAATCTTCTTTCCTAAAATAAAACTTGAAAGATCTTGCAGCAAAATTACAGGAAAGACTTTTACAAGCCACGCTGTCCCAAACATTGTTCCTGGCTATCTCTTTCTGGATTTTGACAGTCGACAAATGACTCACTTGCATGCAGAACTGGTTTTGTGCCAAGTGCCATAGGATGTACTGCATGTTAAAATGACTTCTCTCAGGGCTTATAAAGCAGTGTCAAAATTGTGCAACTTTTTGGCTTGTTTTTGGAGTCTGAAAAAAAAAATCATAATTGGTGGCATGTGCTATGCTTATACCTTTGTAAAGTCAAACTTATTTTAAGACAATTTACTGGAGAAATGTGAGTGGTGAAGGCAGTGGCTTCTGCCTGAAATACATGTGTGTTAAGAGGAATTGTTATTTTGTCACTTCTGAATGAAAAGAGTATAAATACATGTTTATATGTAGCTTCTGAAATTGTGGTTATTTTGATGTTGGTAGCGTTCTTCCAAAAACCCCAAACAAAACAAAACAACATTGAGTTTCTCTAGCAAATACTGACATGACCTAGCAGGCCGGAAAAGTGCAGCCACTTCATTTCCAATAAAAACTCAACAGTTCAGAGTTTGGTTTTTTTGGTTTTCATGTGTCAAATTGAACAGGAGGAGGAGAGATGGGTTCCTGTCTCTGGGTTTGAGAGTGCAGGGGAAAACCTAACCTAATTCAGTAGACGAAAACTATTACTCGATAACCTTCATCTTGCTTTTCTCCAAATGTGTTTTCCTTCAGGCCTGGTGTGGAGGTGAGTGTTGGTGTAAAGCTTCGAGCGCTTGGCTCTGATGGTTGGGGTTTTTTTTCCTTAATTATAGGCTGCAGTTTGTTTTGGACTAAATCTTCCTCCACATGCCACCATGCTACCTCCTAATGGGTTTCATGTGTTTCATCCTACCTGGGCTAGGAAGGGATGATCTTGGGTCAAGCTGCCTCTTCTGGGGTCACCAGTCAACCCAACAATATTGTGCCTCTGTCCCTGGGAGATAGGGAGTGCTGGTGGCCACAGGGAGATGGTACCCAACCTGCTTCCCAGGCCAGTGTTAGCTATGTTCTTTTTGGCTGGATGTGTTGGCTTTTAGGGTAAATGATGGACCCAGTGCACATCCCAAGCAGCTTTGGAGGCTGCAGTCCAGTTTATCATGATATGATCCGGGTTTTCACCTTGCAGAGCATGGTGAGGTGTTTTAGGTAAGCCATGACTTCCTCCATAAGGTCTTTACTCCCAACCTTGCATTGCTTGATAGCATCGCTAAAGCTGGTGACTCATGGGTTGTTTATCATTTTGGTGGTGGGTGAAGTGATTTATTTATTTTTTTATTTTATTTTTTCCCAATATATATGGTGTTAAAAGAAATAAGGACAGGCTTTCCTCAAGCTGTCAGAACAATGGTAGTATAACATGCTATTTGCCCTAGATATCTGGCTTTAATTTGCATAGCTATTCTCATTTCACTGCGTGCACTGTAAGCAAATGTTAACAGACAGATTACAAAAGAAAAGAGACCACTTTCAGGATGCATTTTAAACTAACACTCCTCAAGTAAATTACAAGGGGTTTCCCCCCTTATTTTTGGCTTTTGTTTTTTAATTCATTTAGAATAACTTGGTAAGATTTTGAGTTTTGAAACAATGTATAAAACTGAGGCCGGGGATCAAAATAGAGCTTAGGATTCTGGAAACTCATTGGTCTCTTTGTGACTGCACCATTTCAGATCGATACTTAGAGGACAATTTGTCATTGCAAAGCAAGCACCTCTTTCTGAATCTCAGCCTTTTATTTCTGCTGTCCTCCTTCCCCCACCCCCTTTCCCTCACCGCTGTGCTTTTCCTTTTCACGTTGCAGCATAGGGGGGGAAAACAGGGATGCCTGGTAATAAAACAGACACGAAGCTGTGGTGCTGAGCGTAAGTGGTGGGAGAGTTTTGGGCAGTGCTGCCTGCACCTGGGAGAGAGGGGCAGCAGCCCTCAGCAAACGAGTACCGTCTCAGCAGCCAGCAGCTCCCAGGTGGGCTGCTGGCATCTTTCTACTTGTAAGTAGGAGGATGGAACTTAACCCTTCAAGTGATTCAGTTATGCCTGGAGGCTGCTGCCTGCTCTGTTCTGCTCTGCTCTTCCAGTGCACAGTTCCAAGAAAGTCACAGGAAGTAATTAAATGGAAAAGGTCAGAGAACGAGGAAGTGTTGGTCTGCAGCCTTCCACTGCTTGGAATGAAGAAGTGATGCCTTGTCTGAGCCAGGCAGTGTCTGCATCCCCAAGGTGTCCCTGCTGCTCGGTGAATGCATGCTTGATTTATTCCAGCAAGCCTGGAGCATGTGTGCCAAACGTTTGCAAATGGGACCAATCCCCCAGAGGTTTTTAATGAGCTGGGTTAAATGGGCTATGTCTCAGGCAGGGTAGGGGGTTGCTATGGTGGTGTCTCAGGCAGCAAAATGAGATCACACCGATGCTTCAGGGTCATGCATTTTTGCCAGTCCAGAGAAATAAAATTAAACTTGACTCACACATGTTTGTTGTTTTGCTGGTCCTAAAATCACACTTCCCTTTCACAGAGCAGCGACCAGCTTGGTCTTAAAATGCAGTCTATACTGAAAAAACAAAATTTTTTTTTTTCTTTCTTCACCCTGTTTTTGCCCAATACTGATGATTTTTCTGTAGGTGTCATAAGCAGCTCATTCAGCTCAATTTTTTTTTCTACAAGCTCAAGCTAGGGAGGAAGGCATGGGACATGCTCTGTATTATGACATTACTGCTTGCAGATAGGACAGGAAATGAAGGATTGCCAAAATACAACTGTATATTTCTTGGTGTGAAAACATGCGTGTTTAAAATGCGACATTTAAGTATCCACTTTGGTTACTGTGAGAAGTTGCTGTTTATGAGGGATAAAAAAGTGATTTACACGTTCTACTTCTGTCTTGGAAATGCCTTGGAAAGTAGCTGTAGGTGGGTGACGTATGAAGAGGGTGTTTGGTCGGACAATTGGAAGGGAGACCTGTGGGAGGAGAATTGCCACAAGCCAGTGGAGGTAAGATTTGAGATTTCTCAACACATTGGTCTGCACCATGGCTGTGAGCAGCCATTGTATGACCCTAGTCCTGTACTGCAGAGGAGAAACGTAAACAACTCACCTTTGGGCCAGAAAGTGAGGTTTTTTGGCAAGGCTCCCCTTGACAGGAAGTGTGTTGGGACAGTGTTGGTGGGACGGTGTTCAAGCACAGCGCAGAGGTATCATCCTCAGCCTGGTTTTGCAGCTCATTTTTAATCTTGCTGGGGCAAACCTGCAAGCGTGGGTTAAAAGGTAGACTTTACCTGCCCATTTAAATAAATCCTGAGGCTGCAAACAAAAATACATTTTGTGTCAAGGCTCACTCTTAATGTGGACTTGGTTCACTGGTAAATGGATTTAAACCACAAAATTGTTTCCTGTCGGCCACTGAACCACATGCAGGTGATGGTGGTTGTCCTTTTTCTTCTGGACCAGGCTGGAAAACAGGAGCTAAGAGACATCTTAACATTTGATTATAATCTCTCCTTTTGGTTTCTTACACATTCAGGTGTGTTTGAGGAAGGGGTAAATTCTGATTCATTCCCTCCAACAGAATAAGAATAAATGATCTTCCGAAGGTGTTAAACTTGGGAGATATATACTTTGTAAGTTTGAGTACCAAAAGGGTGCAGGCACTTATATGTTTTATATATGCCATTTGCAAAATGGAGCATTTGTTTTTTTGGGAGGACATGCACTTCTGATACAGTGCAGAAATTTAAAGAGAAATAAAATAAAAAAGATCAATTGACTGAAAAAAGGCACAACTAGACTGTTGATCTCAGTTGATTGACAGTAGATGCAAGCTGCAGCAGTCCCTCTTTCTGGGGGACTACCAAAAGCTAGCATGAAGCTGTTGTCAAATATATATGCTGACACTGTTAAGAAAGGTATTCTCCAAGCCTGCCAGCAAGCAAAGCAGTGAGCATCTCCCATCACCTTGCTTGCACTGACCTTTACTTCCTGCCGTGGATAAATTCAGCTGATGGTTTCTAATGTGCCTTTAAAAATTTATTTATTTCCCCTCTTGTTTCTTTTCTTACCTGTTGGTTTTCTGACAAGATCTTATCAGTTTTCTTTTCCTTCCTTCCCTTTTCCCTATGCATGTCCACCCCCTTCCCTTGTTAAATTTCCTTTAATCATTTCTTTTTTACTGGTGCTTGCTCAGTACTGAAAACCTGACCTTCTGAAGCTGCAGAATAATGCAGCTGGGCTGTGCTAGCTGCCTTTTTGGTGCCTTTCCTTTTGCTCCTAACCCTCACCTTTGGTTTTGCGTCAGCTTTTCAGAGCAAAGGTTGGCTTTGCCTACCTCGTTTCTCATGCTTCATTTCCGTGTTTGGCAGGGCTGGCCTTCTGCTGATCCACTCTGATCTGTGAGTTGAGTGTGCAGGGCTGCAGAAGTGGATCTGGGGAGGGGAGGCAAGCCCTGTTAATGTAGCAAGGATAGCAAAGTAATAGCCAAATACTGCGCACCACTGGCACCATTGTTTTGGGGGGTTTTCTCCTATTGGTATGACCATTGCTGTTGATATCTGCAAATACCATAGCAGTGCCCCTGACCTATTTTCCTACTCCAGCTTGATGTCAAACTGATGTTGGGTGGGCAGAGAAATGTCATCTCCTTTAAGTCCAGGAGGATGTCTTTGCTCTGTCTCATTGCTGTCCTTCCTCTATCAAAGTCACCAGTGAGCAGTTCCTGCCCTGTACTGGTTGTAGCCATGAAAGCAGGCTTGCCCCAGGGCCTGCCAGCCATCTCTTTGGCATGGGAGATGTGGCTTTGCAGCTGGCTGAGCAGCTCTATGCACAGAGTCAACAAGGGCCATTCCCTCCTTGCACTGTGTTTCCAGCCTGCTTTCTCTGTTTCACTTCTTGTTTTGTGCTTTTTCGTTTCCTTTCCCCTGTGTTCTTTAATTTTGTTTGGTTTTTTCTTTTCCTTCTTTTTGTTCTTTTATTTCTATTATCTTGTATGTCACTCTTGTCTGGAAGCAGGACTTCTGCCATCACTGCAACTCTTGCTGCAAACCAAACCCTACTGACAATTTTTTCTCCTTTGCATCAGAAGTATAACTGATACAGCCATTGGAGCGAAAACCTGTCTACTTCTTGCATTACAAGTAGATGCTTCACCTTAAAAGTAAGCTGTGTTTTATCAAAAGGAGCATTACAAAGTGTGCTTTTAAAGCTGTTCAAGACCTTTTTGCCAACAGCCAGCAGGTTCTACCTGTTGCAAGAGGTCTAAGTGAGATTTAACCCAAATTATTATTTTTGTCTTTGGTCTGCTTGTTCTTAGGTTGTTTGAATAACTTTCCTCTTTGACTTTCTTCACTTGCAACTTGCACTTCAAGGAATGTGTTTTGGGATTTTTTGTTGTTTCTCCCCTCCCCCCTTCCCCTTTGTTCTCAACTCCTACCTGCTGTAATTGGAGAGATCTTGAGTCTATCATCTGAGCCCAGTAGCTGATGGCTATTCCAGCTTGGAAGGAAACTTACTACGGCAGGTGTGGGGAGGAGGGGTTGGTTACAGGGCTTTCTAACAAAATTACTGTATTTCCTCATCTGTGATGTTTCCAAAAGTGAGACCACAGAGTTGCCCACCTCTATAAAGTGCTTGGACTTGAACAGCGGTTCCTAGCAAGGAGAAAAGTATTTAATGGGCTGAAGACTACCCTGTTGGTGGAGCTTCTTACTAGCTGATGCTTTTTTGCCTGAGGTGCTTACAGAAGCTAGACAAAATACAAGTCAAAAGTAGCATCTTAAGTGAACTACCTAAAAAATAAAAATGGATTTTTTTTTTTTTTGTTAGTTTGCATGTGTATTAAATAGCCTTTCAAAAGTAACATTAGGTCTTAAGTGTGTTTCAAACCAAAGCCTGAAAGAGTTTCTCTCTAGGAACAAAAGTGTCTGTCTCTTGTTTAAAGCAAGCACTTTCCCCTCCTTGTTTTTTAATAGGAAAATTGGGCTGGCTGCTGTTAAATCTCTGCTGCTGCTCTTTGTGAGACTCATGTTGATGGCGCTGGGAGATGTGTTGTAAAACCTGATAATGTCTTTTGATCTAGCATATGAGAAACATATGTCTCTGCTTGTAAGGACCTGCACTGCTGTTCAAGGACAGAAGCATGTTCTTCACATACACTCAAGTCCCGAGGAGGTCTTGAAATGCTTAGATTATTTTTTAAAATTGCATTATCTGTACGTCCTGTTTGGATAGTCCCATTACATTTTGGGGTTTTTTTAGTGTACTTAAAAGTGGGTCTGAAGAACAGGCAGCTTCCCTCCTTGTACTGTACATTAAGATAATTAGGATTATTTGCCTGTTTCGTGAGTAGTTAAGAGCAAGATTTTTACTTTTTTCTTTTCTTTTTGTGTCGCTACACTATCTATGCTTTTTATTTATTTATTAATTCACATACTGGTGGTGGAAAGCATTTTTCAAGGGAGGAGCATGAGGTAAAAGAAGTCTCTCCCATAGCTTTGTGTATATCTGTTTTTAGCTTTCTAAATATGGGCAACACTATTTTTTCTGCAACTGAAATGCCTCTTCTGTTGCACCTCAAGCAGGTTCTCATGGTGAGGCCTCTGTCTGAAAAGATACCTGTCATGCTCACCCCGTTCCATCCCCTGCTTGCACTTGCTGAAAGCTGAGCGCTCAGCTCTGGTCACCTCCACTCACTGCATTTCTTCCACCAACATATCCCAATACTCGCACCTGGGTATTTAAGTACTTGGAAGGCAAGCTGGCTGTTTACATGGTTTTAGGAGTGGAAAGGTATGCTCCCGAGCTGATAGAAGGTTACTAATGCTTCACGTTGCAGGATATAGGGAGGCATGTGCTTTGCCCTGAGTTGGGACAAAATGAGGCAAGGTGGGGCTGAATAGCTAGGTTCATGTGCTGGTAATCAGCAGCAGCCCAGGTGGCTCATGATGTGCATCATTCCTCCTGCAGCCCATCACCCTGCCTCTGGCCTTGGGTGCCAGGAGAGTAACACCAGGATGGTTGTTCCTGGGGTCTTTATAAGATCTCTGAGGGCTGAGAAGAGAAAAGGTATCCTGGTGTTAATACTGGAGAACTACTTTTTTAGTTGCTTACCAGTCAGAGTCAAAGGGATGCTGTAAAGAGCTGCTGGAAAGTATCAGCAGAGCTTGAAAAGAAGACTTGACTGCTGTTGCAGGGCTTCTGGGTCTGGGGTTGTAGGTTATTTACAGTCTGGTTCTTAAAAAATTATGTAGAGATGTGAGAGTATCGTATCAACTAATTCACAGGAAACTTGGAGTTTTTTCAGCTGTTTGACTTAGTTTCTGTTCAGTAGTGTGGTTTTTCTAACACTTGGACCTTTGCATCGCTCCATCGTTCATCCCTAGTGCATGTGTGAGAGTCTGAAGATAGAAATCCAGTGGCATGATGGGAAGATGAATGCCTTATTTTTCCTGTAGGTGGGGGTGGATCCTCATGATGCCAGCAAGCTGAGAAATTCACCCTCCTCTGCTGCCAGGTGGCTGTTGAGGAGCTGCATGGGAGAGTACATTGCTGAAAGTGAGGGCTAGACCTATCTTCTACTGCCTTCTCCATGGTTTTTGGCAATGCAGCTGTCTTATTTGATCATGTTTCCTAAAACCCAAAGTTGCTTGTTCCTTAGCACTAATGTTTGTTTAGGTTTTTTTCTTGGTTTTTTTTTAAACTTTTTGTTGACTCCCCAGTGCCTCAGTGGGGATGGAGAGCCAGGTTACAGCCACCCGTTAGACTGCAGCGTAAATTCCTGTATTTCAGAGCTTGTTACACTCCACATATTTAAAGTGTGCGCGTATAAACTACTGAAAAGCCATTGATGCGTCAGCAGAGCACAGTTGTGGTTTTGTTTGTTTGTTCATTGTTTTGTTCTGGTTTTGGTTGGTCGGTTTTTGTTTGTTTGTTTGTTTGTTTTTTTGTTGTTTAAATTGGTGAAATTACAGCAGAAACTTTATCACTGGAGATTTATAGTGCTTCCGTGACTGAAACTTGGCATGGGAGGTGTTAAGCTGGTTGCAGCCTGTCATTGCTTTGTGTTGTTACTGGAGATATGTAGTTCAGTGGCTATAAAGATAGAAAGATTAGGAAATCACAGATTGTTATGTAAGAGTTTTGTAAAATAGTAATTCTGATACTTGCATTGCTTGAATGACCTAGCATTTTTAGAAAGGCATCTGATGTTTAGTTGAACCAGAGGAAAAACTTAGTGCAGAACTTATTTTCTCTGTTTAAAAACAAGAATAAAAGGCTGCAGTACAATTAAACCCCTGGAGCTGCTTAAGGGAAAAACTCCCTGTTGTGGGTTTGCTTTTTTTTTTAATCTGCAAGTATTTAGCACTTCGGTATTGTAATACTGCATGAGAGCCCATATGTTGAATGGCTGGAAAGTTATTAAGCAGTGTTGGAGATGAGCTTCCGCTTATTGTCTGAAGGAAGTGAAATGTAGAGTTAGCTAGCTTGGTTAAAAACAATAAATGGAATAATAAAAAAAAAAAACGCTAAGTGGTTGGAGAGGGGAGAAAGGCAACTAACTGTGCTTTTACAGATGCAGTTAAACCCAAACAACATAATGCTTTACATAAACAAGCATAGCTTGCAGATTTTTCTAGGCAAAAAAACACATCAAGAAGAACAGTAGTTTTCCTGTATCTTGTACACCTTAGTGACTTGGAGGTCTGTCCTGCTGAACTGCAGGACTTCTTACGAGGCATCTACAGCCTCTGTATTTTTGAGGCACTGGGTATAAATACTGCGGGACAGGCAGACTGGTGTGGAGAGGAACTGGAGGAGTATGGAGAGCATTGTCTCACAGATGCAGTCAGGAAATTCTAGAAATACTCTTTAAAAACTGCATCCTCCAGGAAGAACCATAAAGCCCAAATAAATAATTTCCCCCTATGCCTATGTATATATAAACTCTGCTGGTTTGGAAGATCTTAACCAGGTCAGCAATGTGCCTTTTTATAGTAGATCCTAAAACAAGTTATATAATAAATACCAACTTTTTGTTGTTGTTGTTGTTTCAGCTGTTCATTAGGACTGTCTGTGCTTTCATCAGTTATAAAAAAAGTCTGAGTCCCTCTCACCCTTACCCATAAGTCTTAAACCTTCCTAGGTCAGTTTGTCTGGCTAAGTGACCATTTTTGGTTAAAATCTTTCTGCATGCAGAGTTGTGTAGCCATGCAGATGTACAGATGAGCAGAGGCAGGAGGGTGGGTCATTTTATCCATTTGACTTGACGTGCATGTGTGGAGAGCATCTTCCTCCACCTAAAAGTTGTGCTTATATGTGTGTGGTATGTGCAGAAATGATTAACAGACAGCAGATATAGGGAAAGGCAGAAGAAGTATTTTTTGATGCCTTGAGCTTCAGAAGAGTTTGTTGGTCCTGGTATTGCCGTGGCCGTCTTGCATGATGCTGGACTGGATGATGTGAAAATATGTGAGCTTGTGGTACAGTGATGTTTCTACCCAACTTCTCTAAATCATCTTGCTTCTCTCACAGTTTTATCATGTCTCAGAAATGCTTGTGTATATAGAGGCTGAGATCTCCCAGTTTTTGGTTGTGGAGCTAGCAGTTGGCATGCCTGTTGACCTCAGTCATGATGATCCTCCCTCAAGAACCCTTCAAAATCACAGCCTATGAATGAAAAGTCCCCTACAGCTTAGTACAAACACATTTGGTTTGGTTCTGCATGCACGCCTCTAAACAAGATCTCCGAAATGCATTTCCAGGGTGTGCGGAAAAGCCCCCTTCTCCATCCTGAACCCCCTATAAGCGATTAAAAAGACTGCTTCCTAAAGTTAGTAGCTGTGTGGATTATTTTAGAAATGGCGATCGTAAGGACCTATAAATTAAACACAAAAAGCCCCATCTGAGGTGTTATTATCTTGGATGCAAGGGTTTGGCTTCAGAGCGCTGAAATTCTGCGATGCTTAGTACCTCTGAAACCTCTTCCTTTTCAGGAAAGCTCTAGATAAATTGTAAACTGGGTTGATTTGTTGATATGATTCGCTGTTCTGTACAAAAGTTATTAAAAAATATTTCTAGGAGCTTTGCTGGTGAGGGTGTTTGCATGGGTGGTTTGGTTTTTTTTCCTCCTTCCCCTTACTATATCTCTAAGGAAGTGTAGGCTACCTTTATCAGAGTGTTGGTGGAATTGCTTCTCCAGCCTTTTATAAGGTTGAATAAGAAACCAAACACTCCTCCTTATGGGAAGGAAGGGTTGGGGATAGAAGGGTGTTTTGTGTACGCTTTCCCATTCATGTTTTAAAAAGAGAATACATAAACTTCTGGAGTTGGTGACTTGTAACTCCTGTGATTATAGGAGTTGAGAGTTGGAATCTTAATTTGCTTTCTAAACCAATTGCTGCTTTGGTTTTGCCTCTTGGACAAAATGCACTCTTAAGTTCTATGGTGATTTAAGCAATACCATCACTAGCTACTTCTGGAAATCAGTTCTCTTTGGATTATGAATGTATGTAGGAATTTTGTGTTGATTTGGGATAAAAAGATGCGGAGGAAAATGTGTCCTTTGTTCCAGCACTTAAATTTTGAGATTTCAGTAAAATGTGTTCGTTTTGTGCAAACTTGGTATCAAGAAAAAAAACCAGACAAAATAGGAGTAGGCTATTGCCCACTTCTGCTTCCTCTCTGATGAAGAAATAGGAGGAATAGTATTTCACAAGACCAGATTGTGGTTCTACATGAGACTGGTACATTGCTGAAAATATTTGACTGCAAGTAGTACTTTCCCTGTTTCAAGAAGGAAAAAATTGCTCTGACTTCTGTGCTGAGGGACAAACAGTAGAGGTGAGACTAGAAATGAGTATCCCTGGTCAGATCTTTTCCAGATGATAATCCACCTTGGCTCACTAGTGGTGAGCTCTGGCTGACAACTCATGGTATAGATGTTTAAAGGAACCAGGTGACACATTCATCCAACAGTAAAGCAACCCTTGCCCTGTAAGTAAGGGTGGAAAAACTCAGTTTATCTGGGAGGGGCTTCTGGATCTGTTGGCTCTGACCAGTCATCTGTTGAACAATTGGAGACAATATATAACATATGCTGTTGGCAATTAATGCTGTAAAGGACTCATTCCATGGACTTCAGAGGTCTAGCTGAAAACCACTGCTGGCGGTTGCAGGGAACATGCCTGGAGGAGGTTGTTGCTTCAGCTGGTTAAGTTAGCTGGCCTTCAGTTATGAACTGACTGTCAGAGAGATTCTTCCTTCACATCCTTTCTCATCTTTCATGAAAGTGACAGTCCAAATGTTAGAATGCATTTAAAAATACTTGGTAAATAGCTGCTGATGTTGCTTTTGAGTACGCTTAGTACTGTTTGTTTGGGTTTTTTTTTTCTTCAATGTATGTGGATTTAAATATCTCTGTGTGTGCAGTGGGGAGAGAAGGGAAGGATGGGATGGCAGAGAAATTTGTTAACGATTGGTGATGGGTCAGCAGAAAAAATTACGTTTTTTATACTGATTTCTTCCCATTTGTGGCTTTATAAATTGCCATGATGTAAACCTGGGCCAGTTGGGCCAGCTCTTGCTACAGGGGGCATGGGAACATGGTGACTGTTTATCTTAGACCAGTAGAAGACTGTCTTCATGTCTGTCAGACAGCGTCTTCCAGCATCAAGTGGCATGCATCTTTCTCAGGTTGTCATTCAGAGGCGTGTTTCTTACCAGGTACAGAGCACCTGGCTTTTCATTTGACTCATTAAGCTTAGTATTGTGTCTTACTGTCTGGATTCTGGTAGAGTGCAGATACCTAGCAGCATGGCAGGGTAGCAGGGGATGTGCTTTTGGCTTCAACCGCAACTACTAGTTCAAGCACATATGCTGTATATTGGTCCTCCACTACCTTGCTTGCTCAGTGTCACCCAGATGCACGATGCCATTGCAGTTTCAGGTGACTCCAGATGTACGACAACAGCAGTTGTATACATTTGCTTGGTAGTGCTGAGTTGTCATGTTTACAGAGGAAACCCCAATTCTGATTTCTTCCGTGAAGCGGCCAGGAGCACATGGTCATGCTGAGCCTCTGTTGGCAAAATAGCCCAAGAGAGAGGAATGTTTTGGGTTTTCTAAGCTCTTTAATTCAAAGAGGCTCACAACAACTAATACCCAACTGTTCTTTTAAGCTGTCATTTCCTTAGAATGCTCAGCCCCTTTCTTTTTCTTCTGTGTGTGACTTGTCAGTGAGAAACTTCTGCTGCTCCCTGAACTTCTGAGTAAAACCAGCTTCTTGGGAGAGAAAAGGAAGGTCCCTTGAGAGAACTTTCTAGCATTGAAACACTCTGTATAAAAGCACATTTGTACACTTTGTTACATGAAGGAATTCCCGGCCTTACCCAGCCTTAAGTAAATAGCCAGAGAAAGGCAACTCAAGCGTGATGGATGGCTGTACTTGGTGAAGAAAGGCATGCTGCATGGAAGTCCATGGTGCAAAGCAAATGATAAAGGGAACCGCGCCATGTTTTACAGGAGTGGTGGTGTGTTAGAACACTGTCCCATGCCTAAAGTTGTGCTCAGTGTCTCTTGCAACAAGTACAGAAAGCACAGAAAGGCTTTCTTCATCTGTAAATTTTCCTGTTATGTGTTTCAAGACACTTAAAAATAAGTCTTTGTCAATGAGAGGAAGTAATCTGTTGGGGTGTTTTGCTGATTTGACGTGTAGCTTCAAATTCTGGTCAGAAAAAACTCCAGAAGTTTAAATTCCTTTTCCGGAGGCTGCATAAGGTAAGATCAAGGGAAGTCCTACTTACAGATTGCCTGACCCGCCCTTTCAGCTCCCTAGGCTGGTGCAATGACGGAAAACCAAGCAGTTTTCCTTGGATGGCTCCAGTAGGAATGTGCCTGTCTATGAGCACCTGATTCCTGTATCTCTTGCTATAAAATTCATAAAGGGGATTTAGAAACTCCTGTGACAGTGAAAGTAAACTTTTAAAACCCAGGGAAGACTGAAGAGTGGGGAAAATGTAGCTTACTTGAAGGTGCTGCATTGTGGGGAATGTAAATGCTGCTGTGCAAGTTGTTCGGTTTTATTGTTTGGTTTTTTGCTTAATCAAAAGAAATTGAAAGCATTGTGCATATTCACAGCTTGTGCATGTTCTTGGTGTTTTGTATTTGACTTACTCTGAAAACTGTAGAACATACATATGGTGAAGGAAATACCTAGAAGGCTAAATTCCAATCTGTATGTTCATTTTGGAACATTTCAAATACAGGAACTTTGGTTTTGCAGGAATGTGGTTTTGTCATTCATGATCTGGTTAAAATGCTAAAATATGCTAACCTATTTTGTGCTTTAGGAAGATACTTGCTTCTGTATGGCCAACTGTGTTAAAGGTCAGAAGATGGTTACCTTCTTCCATCTGATCAAATGTGTGCAGGCAGACATGGAAGATCTCTATGAGATTGGTCTTTGTGGGTTTTTTTGTACAAACCTGTTTATAGAAGAAGGTATTCCTTTGTGTTTTGTGACCAGGAGGTAGCTTGAAGACACAGTCTCCTGCCTGAGCTCAGCCAGCAGCCTCTTGCAAGGTCATGACTCTGGTCATGATAGCTCAAGGTTGAGGTTTGTGATCACCTCTGTCAGTATGTCAGTGCAGACATGTGGTTTGGTAGCTTCAAGGCTTTCTCTTCACGTTGCATAGCACAGCATTCTTGGCTTATGTAGTCTGTGGCCATAGGTCTAGTTTTGTGAATGCTTTTTGTCTTTTAATGCTCCTCTGCATTACGGATTGTGCATAAATCAGTTTTCCCATGTCAATGAGAAGGATTGTGTCAGAGTAGATTTTTGTTGTATTTCTTCAGCTAGACAGTGTGCTGAATGTGTTCTTCATTTTGGCTAAAATTAAACCTTCTTCCCCACCCCACGCTGCTCTCCCACCCTTGAACTTCCGCTACACAAGATGGGAGAGACATGCAGAGCACACTGGAGGTTGGTGCAATGTTTCAATTAACTATTGAACTCTTCAGCGTGAGATATGACCTAATGAAGTTTGAAGCGCATGCTCACGCCAGCTTAATAGAAAGCCTGCCCAAGCAAGCACTGAGGCACCAAGCAAAAATTACTCTGTATCAAAGGAAAAGCTTGATTTTAGCCTTAAAAACATAAATAGTATGTAGTACCTTCAGCAGCCCGTGGATGCGGGTTATTGTGTTGCCAACTGTTTACAGGTTAAAGTTAATAAAATCTACTATTTGGAAATGGTGTGGACACAGCTGGGCTAAGAGGCATCAGTGCCCATTTCACAGCAGCATTTCAGGAAAGCAAGTGAGGAACCGCTTTCCCCTCACAATGCCATTTGCTTGGCAGAGGGTCATGAGGAAGTCCCAAGCACGACCCAGGAGCAGGATTTTCAGAACAATCCCCATACAGTCCTCCATACTGGCAACACCTGGTCGTCATAGGCATAATGGCCTTCTGGGGTCCCTGGCACCAGAGCCCAGCTTTCCTTGTTGCTACCTTTGTTGGCAAAAATGTTCACAGGCCTCTAAGCCATGGTAATTTTTAAAGCTGCTTGATTTTTTTTATTTATTTATTTTAATTACTATTTTTAATTTTATTTCTGAAGTCATTGGCATATGTCTCTGACTTGCTGAAGTACCCATGAACCTCAAAAACTGGTTGATTTAATGGGTGAGGCAAAAATGACCTATATAACCAGGGCTGTGCAAAGCCAAGAAGACAGGAGATGTCCCAGAAGCAGAGACATCTGATGCTTTCATCTCACAACTGTCCTCGTGCACCGCATGCTCTGTAACCAGATCCTGGAAGGCTATTTGGGACAAGGCATTGGTTATTTTATTGTGCTTTTTTTGTTACTTCATGCTTTTTTTTTTTTCTATGCTTTGAGGAAGGGGACTTGTAGAGCCAGTCTGTGACTTCTGAAATTATCTCTTGAGTATTGGCAGACAATGGAGAAAAATAGACTGTTGTATTTTGCTGATTGGCTCACACTTGATGAACTACCTTAATGTCAGAGTGAAAGTTTGGTATTTTTGTGGAAGTATTGTCCAGGGTTTTTTTGTAGTTTTTACCTTCATGTAGAGCAAAGAAGGAGTGAAGCCAAAATATCTGGGTGTCATTTCAGGGTTGAAATGATATTTCCGGATGTCATTTTAGGGTGCAAAACACAGCCTCGTGAGCATCATATGCGGGTGCAGCTTCTTTTTGCTGCCTCAAATACTTCATTATCCAGGAAGTGTGAATATTAACAGTGCTCCTGAGAGTGATTTCTTAGAAGCTGATGCTCAAGGGTTTTGTCTGCACCTGTTACTGTTGTTATTATTATTCCTATTTCTACTTGTAATTGATGCAAGTTGGTTAATTACCACTACCATCATTTAACACAAAGAGCTACAAGGTGGTGGAAAAACATTTCGTCACACAAATTCCTGGTATGTCGACACATGTGAGAGACACAAAAAAAAAAAAAAACCACAAAACTTAGAGAAGATTAACAGCAGATGTACTTGGATGTACAGCAGTTCATCAGGATTCAGATTGAATATCAGGAAGAAGTTCTTTACTTTGAGGGTGGTAGAACAGTGGAATAGGCTACCCAGGGAGGTGGTTGAGGCCCCATCCCTGGAGATATTCAAGGTGAGGTTGGACAAGGCTCTGAGCAACCTGGTCTAGTTGAGGGTATCCCTGCTCACTGCAGGGGGGCTGGACTAGATGACCTCTGGAGGTCCCTTCCAGCCCTGGCCATTCTATGATTTTAATGTAAGTAATCACTTGAAAAGGGAATGTGAACTGGCATAAGGCAGGTAACCACTAGGTAGTCTGGCTGGCTCAGGTGGGCTTTTGAGCATGAACCTTTGCTTATCCGTAGTCATCAGGGAGCGTATCGATGCCAGTGTAGCAGTGTCAGTATTTGTCTAGACGGGAATAATTTGTGTGAACTGAAATTTTCAATTGTTTTAGAGTCAGATCTCTGCATCTCTGATTTTACTGCAATTTAATTGATGATGCTGTTGTTATAGATGGTTGCTGTCCTAGCTGATACATACAAAACCAGAAAGCGTGTATATTGGTATGTTCTATGTCAGACAAATAGCAAATGCTTAATATTTGATACAATATAGAGACATTTATATATAGTTATAAGAACGTTCCATGCAGTAAGCACACATGTAGCATCTAGGACTTCATTGCAGTTGTGCTAGAGGTCATATCCAAGCTGGGTTGATAGTATTGCACTTGATTTTATTTTTTTTTTAATGTAGATCATTTCTCCCCATAGTCAACTCACATCTGCTAACTAACTCAGAAATTTAATCATATTTCCTAAGTGATGAATGCCTTAGTTCAAAGGGATCACTTCCAGTGGACTAAAATAATTCAACTATATTTGGTACTAAAGATTGAAGTGCCAGGATGTTATTAGAAGCATAAATATTTAAACTTTTTTTTCTTTTTTTCTTTTTTTTTCCCCAAGGTTAAGTTAACTTAATTTCTGTGCTGATGGCTTTCCGCACTCTCGGAATTCTGTGGACAGATTTGAGTTTACTTGAACTCTTACAGTGCATTCAGTACAAGTGTATAGTATTGGTTGCAATGGGAACAATCTGTATTTCTTGCAGGCTTTTGCAAGAAAGATGCGTAGAAGTTGCTTCAGAAAGTTCCTGGTTGAGGACAAACTGATGTGGTGTTCCTGTCCCCTCTTCTTCCTGCTTTCTTTAATAGCAGAAAACCCCTGATCAGTGCTGACCCTCAGCCTGATTCATTTAAGTAAGGTAACTTATGTGTGAGACATTACACAAGTCTGAGGGCTCCTTGTGGGCTAGCATGAGATGTTTCCAAGGTGGAAGAAAAGATTGGTGCCTCCTTTCAGGTAATTGTGAGAGCAAGAAGCCTCCCTTAGCCATCCTTTCTCCAGACTAAACAACCCCAGTTCCCTCAGTTGCTCCTCACAAGACTTATTCTCAAGACCCTTCAACAGCTTCGTTGCTTTTCTCTGGACCTGCTCCAGCACCTCAATGTCTTTCTTATACTGAGGCACCCAAAACTGAGCTTCATCGTTGGCTGTATCACATCCCAGCTGCATACTTGGAGGGACTGTAAGTCATGGCGGTGGTGGTTTTATTTTCATTTGAAGAAAAACCAAGGCAGGAGAGTCCAGAACAGCTTTTCTTGATAGTACTCATTGAAAATGAAGAGGTTTACCACAAACAGAAACTATCATAATGCTGAATCATTGTAGTAAATATACTGAAATACGTATCTGGAGGGGAGTGCCTTAGCCCTGTGGCTGTGGGTGGAAATGCAACAGCAAAGTAACTTGATTTATTGTTATCACCTACAGAACATTGTCCATGCAGTGACAGCCCTTTCAGTGACTTCTAATGGCTTTAAATGATGTGCAAACCAAATAACAATGTTTGCTGGGGAAGCAGCTAATCCATAATGTGCAGGATGGCCTCCCTGGTCTGACAGCTCTGGGGACCTGGATGAGGAAACTCTCTGCAGCTGCTTTTGTATAGAGAGTAGTATGACTTGCAGATGGAAGCTATTGCCCGGTATCTTAAAATTTGGAAAAACAAATATTCCCTCAAAATAATATAAAAAACCCCACAACTTCCACTTCTTCCTGTTTTTATAGTTCATTTATTTCCTCAGTGTCATGGTTTTGTCTCCAGTACTGTAGATTATTAATCTTCAGAGTATCAGGACCTTCACAGAAGTATTTCCTGTACTTGTTTATCTGTCTTCTTAAAAAATTAGTATCTGCTTGTTCTTTTCCGAATTTTTCCTTGAAATAATGGAATACTCTCCTTCAGTAGTAAGACTTTTTGCTAGAAAAAATATCAAGATGAATCACTGCCGGGGTCAAAGTACCTTTTGTATGACTTAGTCAGTGTCATCCTTTAGGACATCTGCAAGTAGCCTCAAATTCCAGAGGCCACTGTCTTTGTGTTGGTTTTGGCAAAGTAGTGTTTCAGATAAACTCCATTCATCTGATTGTAAGTGAATCTGCAGATCTCCTGTCCAAGTGTCACCTAGACCCCTAGAAAGGGGGTGCTGCTGCATCTTGAGCTTGTTTTAAGTTGGCCAGGGATTTCAAACTGATTTATTAGCAAGGTGAGTGTTGACTGTTAGCAGAAAAATGCTAGTTTACTACATCCAATTCTTGTTATAAAGGGGTGGAGGCAATCTTCTCAGCGTCTACACTGATAGCTCCTGTTAATTTTAGAAAATTCCAGCTCAGTTTTTAAATACATGCATTTAAATATATTCCTTCTGAAATGTGCATGCATGCTTATGGTGGATGGGGACTCGACTCCAAAGTTCTCTGTGGATTTGTTACAGCCCAAGCACATCTGGACAGGCTGAAGCAAGGATCTGGTTTCTCCCTTCTACCTCAAAATTGATGGTATGCATCATCCATGCATGTCCAAGGGAGAGCACTGGATTGGGATGAGTGTCTGGCTTTCCACCTCCACTTTCTATTTCACATGGAGCTGTCATCTTCCAACTCCGTCGCTGGAGCTGAGTCTGTTTAATGCCACCTGTAACTTAATGCTCATACTGGCATTGCCTCGTGTTTCTGTGTCATGAGCTGGATTTCATTGATATCTGTAGCATTGGCCTGGTGGCTTCTCCAAGGCTGTCCACATGGTGGAGGAAACATGGGTTGGGTGCCTACTTCACCATGGTGCTAATATTAATAAAAAAAGGAGACCTGGACAAAGCAGCAGCTTGCAGCTCCTTCAAGGCATAACTTTTTG
This sequence comes from Todiramphus chloris collaris, assembly GCA_025345505.1. NCBI lineage: Eukaryota > Metazoa > Chordata > Aves > Coraciiformes > Alcedinidae > Todiramphus > Todiramphus chloris. The sequence continues at coordinate 54,679,446 of JANVCC010000020.1, forward strand.
AATTGCCCCTTACTCCATCTTGTCCATTAATGTCAGGAGTAGCATTTGATCAGACTCGGAAAGGCTAGGGGTGGTGGAGTGTGTATGTTGTATTGGTGGTTTGGTGGGTTGTTTTTTTCAGGCAAATTGACAAGTAATTTCCCATTATGGTGTAAATTGTTCATCAAAGCTCGTGTTCAAGTTGCTTCTTGGGCAATTTATGCATATTACTCTTCCTCAGCACACTAAAATGCCATTGCTGTTTTCTCTGAATGTTAATTTCTAACAGACAACAAGGCCTTGCAGGGCAGTCTTGGCATGTCGTGCTTCCATCGCTGTTTTCTGGGAGCCAAAACATCCCACCAGAATGCTGGATGCAGAGCTTCTCTCCCTTTGCATAAATGTCTTCAGACCAAGGGTCTTCCTGTGTAAAAGTTTTCTTGCTCCAAGATACTAGTGGACATAGTGGTAGAGGCAGGTAAATCCTAAGCAAGGAAGTCAGGGACTTACAACTTGGATGAACCCTCCTTAAGGAAAAACAAATTTGTAGATAGGGTGTTGAAGGATAAGTGTGCACTTCCTGTCGATTTTGCATCCTTGGGAAACAGGAATTAAAGCCCTAGTCAATCTGAGCTTCAGGGCAGGGGGGAAAAAACCAGACATTTTGGATTGAGATAAACACTTGTAGTTCCATTATCATCCACTGAACACATATAGAGTGGTTGTAACACCACTTGAGAGTGAAAAACAAGTGGAAGTTGGGGGAAAGAAAGAAATCAGGGTGTATCGTCTTTCTCTCTTGTAGGTATTACCTTAATAATTTACTGGAGGTGGGCAACATGTAGTGTAGATGGGCCATTGCCCAAAGATAAAACTTAAATTCTTCTCAGAGGTCTTCATGAAGAAGATAATGTCACTTTTCTTCAGTGTTCATTTTTGGATATTTTGGAACAGAGTGTCATGGCCTGTTAAATGAATAGACTTGCCTAAGCTGTTACTTGATATTTTCTAAGGTAAGCTGATAGTGAATGCACCAAAAAAACCTTGATGGCAATAGGATGAAAAGTTCCTTCACCATCTTTGCTGCTAAATGCTTCATGCTTTTATCATTATTATGTATTAATAGTATTATTTTATTCTATTTTATGCTAAAAGCAGCATAAAAGACCATGGAGGGGACTCTGTCTCTCCCTAGGCAGACATACCCAAAGCTTAACTTTTCGGAAGGAATTGGCGTGAAAACACAAATGTGCATTTAAAAGATGTGCTTATTAAAACGGAGTGCAGGAAATATAAGCTGTTAAATGCAAGTGAAACTTTAGTGACCTGGCAAAGGACCGGTAGGAAGAGGGGCATGCAACTGCCTGCAGCTTGAGGAAACTTTGTGCCTTTTCCAAAGCCCTCTGGCTGTGCAAGGGAAGCAAGTAAACAGGAAAGCTGTCTGCAGATAAAGTAGAGGTTGCAAGATGCACTCTGTTCGCTTGAGGAAACTCTGTAAAGAGCCAGAAAAGGTACAGCAAGGGCAGGATACTGTTTTAGTAACACTTTACAGGAGAAGCAGAGTCATCTTGAATATTTCAGCTGGTTAGCTTAAGTCAGTCCCCACCAAAACAGGGAGTGGGCTGAAGGGTGGCACAGTCAACATCAGCTTGAGTGTGTGAACTTGGAGCTGGTCATCACAATTTTATGGAAGTCTTCACCGTATTTAGGCATGTAGGTGGATAAAGGTTATCATATCACAGTGCTTGCTTCTTGGTCTGCCTTATCTTGCTGCCTTTGCAAGTGCTTTTGGTATGGAGTATTGAGTCCTGGCACGAGGGTTTTGTGAAAGATAGTGCCAGCTCTTGGGAAGAGCACCAAAGATGATTTGAAGTCGAGAAAGAAGAAACTGGAGAAGACAAAAAACTGGATATATGTGGTCTAGGCTACATAATTAGTTTGAGAGTACTTCAACAGGAAAATCTTTAATCCTACAGGAAGGCAGAGATGCAGTGGTTAGAAGTTAAATTTCACACTTAAAAACCCCCAATGTACATGTTGGGGTTTTTTTAAAGTATGTTGTGGATTCTTCATCACTTGAGATCTTTTGCGGATTAACTGGAGTGAAGAGTTAAGTAGCCTAAATTACAGCTGAAATGAAACAAAAGTTAGATTTAGGAACAATAAGCCAAGTCAAGTTTTGAACCTGTTTTGTGAGCAATTGATTTTCTCAGGCAGTCGGAGGTTTGAGTCCACTAGTGGCAGTAATTGACCTTGGCTCCTAGAGTCAAGGAGCTCCTCAGACAGGTGTCTCGAAAGAAGCGGTTGACCTCTGCCAGCCGGCTAGTCTAGGAGATACTGATACTGAGTGCAAGAAAAAAATACTAATTCAGATGGAAATGATGGAGAGATGGGACATCAAAAACAACTCTGCATTGAGATAAGTATTTATGTGCAAAAAAAGGGAGGAAGAAGGTCTTGGCTTTTTTTTACTAAGCGTGTATGTTTGGTTTTTTACCAGTTTTTTATCAAGGAAATGAAAATTTGTTTCCTGCTTTGTGATGGTCAAGTCCATGTCACAGAAGTAAAACAAAGTACAGGGTTTGATTTCCTGGAGTATATTACAGCTGTTTGTCCAGGTATCAATTAGAAGCTATGAAGGAAGGGTTTAATTAGAAGAAAAGCATATGAGGCTTTTCCAGTGCAGAGGAGCTCAGTGCATGTCGTTTGTGTCTTTTCTGGTTGTGGATGTTTATTTAGAGGTAAGATGCTCTCAGCGACTTTCCTTTGATCTGTCTTCAGGAAAATTAAATACACATGGCCTCCACCTGGAATGGCGGAGGTGGATGGAAATACTCATCTATGCTGGGTCATTTTTTTATTGTCATTTATATATATAAAAGTCCATTCGTGCAGAGAATGACATGTCTGTCCAAGGCCTAAGCTTTAAAACAGAAAAGAAAAATGATTGTTATAAGCTGTCAGTTGCCTGGTGATGGACTTCTAAAACCAAGAGTTGTCTTGGTTTGCACAGTTTGGAATGGCAAAGAAATGCTGCCTCCAATTTGCCATGCTCATGTAACATCTTTGTGACTTACAGATATGTTGTGCCTCCACTAAGACCTGGGATTGTATTATTCATAGCAGTCTGATGCCAAAGGTATGCGTGCATGCAGCATTCTGCCCGGGATGATGGCCTGAGGACTATGGCCTCCCAGACAGTCCTCTCCAGCTCTGAGCTACAAAGTAATTGCTGCTAGGCCTTAATGCAAGATGTTCCCACCATCCTAGTGGTCTGCAGCTTGCCTGAGCAAAAAGAAAAAGGGATGTATCATTGCTGTTTCAGATCAGACAATGTCTACAGAATAAATACTGCAGCTTTCATCTTTCCTTAGTTTTACTGGAGTACTCCGGGTACATTTGTGTTCAGGAAGCATATGCTCAGTGAGGCTTAAGATATGGGTGCAGTCTATATTGAGAAATGCATAAGCAGAACTGAGCTGTGCCATGACTACAACTGTTCCTGCAATGGCTTTTATGGACCATCTATCTCCCAGCAGACTCCTCAACTTCTGAAGCACTATTCAGATGTACTTTTAGTAATATCTAGCTTTTGTGCTGGTAGAGGTGAGCAGCATGAGAGAGCCTTATTCCAGTTTCATGGACAACAGGGAAAGCCTGGTAATGGTGGGTAGTGAGCAGCATTTCAGTGCTCCTGAATATTCAACAGACCCAAGCAAATCCTAAAAAGTCTGAAGTCATTCCTAAGGATCAGCTTTTCTGCCCTTTTTCCTATTTCTGCTATACTTCCAGCCCTTCCATACAAGGTTTTGAGGATATTTTTTCACTGTAGCACCAAGCTAGTAAGGATGGGTATGCAAAGGTTTAATGGACAGGGCAGTATTTAAGGGGAAAAATAATAATAATAAAGTGCAGCAGCATTACTAACCCTGAAGCTGAGGCTGGTTAGCTTAGCCTTAAGTTTAAAGAACGTGTGCAAAAGCAAGAACCCAACTAGCGATTCAGCTGATAGTCACAACTATCTGTTGACTTGATACCTGCTTCCCTTCAGAGAAAACCCTTGGGAGCAAATCTTGAAGCCAGCTAAATTAGGTGGTGTTTGTTCTTCTTGACTAATGCAACAACTTCTTGGGCATAGACAGGAGACCAGGGGTCTATTTGCATCCATATGGACTGAGCACACTAACATTTGTAACAGAGCTTTTCTGTGTCTTGCCTTTTCACAAAGTATTTCTCCCTACCTGCCCCTGATCCTGGCACACCAGCAAACAGGCAACTTTGCAGAAAATACCCAAGTCATGGCTCAACCCATCCATGGGAGTTGAGAGCTACTTGCAAAATTGTGTTAGCTTTACACTACGAGTGCTTTTTTGAGGGTGAGAGCAGCGCTGCTGCAGAGCAAATCCTGCCACATCTGGGTAGGATGAGTTGTGGGCTGGGGATGTATAATGAAGTTATTTTAATAACCTTTTTTATTTTTTAATTACTTGGGTAGCACAGTGCTCTGACTGGCTAATGAGTTTCCACTGGTTGCAAATGCACTTCTACCAAAACACTTATACCCTTTGCCCATTAAATTAAGGACATTTTTATACTGTATATTGAAATAGCATAAACACAGCTAGCACTTCATCCCACTAGAACAAACTTAAAATGCTGCCTGTTGCCTTCAGCATGGCTTTAGACTGTAGCTTGATTGCATTGTGTGACAAATCCAACCAAGCTGTGCCTGCAGCTACATCTGCACATGTGCTCGCTGGGTACTGGAGAGAAGCAGCGAACAATTGTTTCTGTCCTGGTGACCCTGGATGTTCTCAGCATCCCCCTCTACACACTGGAATCAGATTCAAGCTACAGTGGTCTCAAGCTCAGTGTTTACATGGTCCAAGCTGGAAGTTGTCCAGAGCATGTACGATTTAGGTTATGATGTCTGTAAAATGGGGATTTGGTTTTCTTAAAGGATGCCTTCAGGCAGTGGCACCTCGGTTGCTGTTCCCCACCCTGGGAAAAAAGGAATTTTGCCGCAAATCAAGGTTAAAGTAGTTTGGATTTAAGGAAAGCAGAAGCAGCTGAGCCTGGAAACACTTAAATTAGGTTTCCTTCCCCCTCCTGCCTAATAATCAGTGTAGATTAGTTAGAAGCCGAGCAAGTATTTCAGAAGCTGCTTTCAGAGCCCCAATGTCACAATTTTTATTCTTGTTGTTGGTGCCTAGGCAGTTCTTGAGCAGAATTTTTGCTTTAAAAAAAATAAAAAATAAAGAGGGCGTTTAGGAATGATCATATAACTTTGGAGAGGGACAACAGAGTGAGGACTTAAGTGATTACAAAAGCTTTGGGAGCAGTAAGGGAGCACTTGAGACCAACTGCCCCATGAACAATGAAACAAAGCTCTTGCATAGGGTTGTTGCTGTGTTGGCCCTTCAGTTCTGTGGGCTGCCTGCTAAGGTATGGTATACATAGCTGATACTTAACAAATACAAACTTCTTGCAAACTGGCAGTATTTAAAATCCTGTTAAAAGCTGCAGTGGAGACAGGCACTGCAGAAAGCTGAATTGTTTGGACCCTTGGTCCCAGCACTGCATGAGGAGCTTTTGAGGAATAAAGTGCATCTGGGGTTACCAGAGATGACTACTGCTTTCAACTTTGGACCTGTTTGCAGTCCTGGGTGAGCGGTGATGCACCTACTGGTCTTGGTGCAACCTCTCAGCAGTGTGTTTGTTCCATCAGCCACTGCTAAATGCCCCCATTATTAGTTTATGGTGGTTTTATTGTTTTGGGTTTTTTTCCCCCCAGCCTGTAACTGGGGTGGGGAAACAAGGATCTTTGTTCAGTGCATGCGCTTGTGCTTTTGGAGCAGGGAGGATGTTACAAATGAGTAATGGTCAGGCCGGGCTGTAATATGCAGAATACCTCTTGGATGACTCACCTGGTACAACGCAGCACATCCCTTAAGGAGACTGAATCACGAATGGTGGCAAAGCTTCCTCCATTGCTCATTCAGTGTCAGTCAGCTGAGACGCTAGGCAGCCAACGCCGACTGGGAGGCTGGTAGTGGCAATGATGGTAAAATGGAGAAATCGGGGTGGAAAATGTAGAGGAAATGGCATCCCCCGGGCGGTCTGTGTGTGTGTTCTCACTGTGTAAAATTTTGTATTGTTTTACCCATTTTTTTTTTTTCCCTCTGCTTCCCCCCCCATGTGCTCCCACAGGCCTTCTGAATCTTTTCTAAATCAGCATAGAGTTTATGAATTTATGTATCACTACTTCTGTGAAACACAGGCTTTCTTTCATGGCTATGTGTGTATATATATATATATATATATATATAT
>JANVCC010000020.1:54685854-54780688 GCA_025345505.1 Todiramphus chloris collaris
CCCCCCCCGAAATAATAGTTTAGTGTGCACCCTCTCTTAAATACCAAGAGAAAAAACAGTGCTCACTAGGAAGCTGTTTCCCTTGATGTCCCTCCTAGCAGGGGTTAAAGAGAGCTGGAAGGCAAACTTAATGTGGATGCTGGTTTTCATGTAGTTAAGAATGTCATTTATTCAACTTTTTTAAAAATGCATTTATCTGACAAAAGGTAAAAGTCTTTTAGATTTAGACAACACTTACCCTGCTTATTCTCTCTGCCTCTGAAATAGATTCATTTGGAATTGCATCACAGGAAGTTGTGTGGTTGGTTTTTATTTTTGCAAAATATTTTCTAGTCTTTGTAGTTGTATTGTACACGTCACAGAGGCACTTACGGGGGATAAATATAGCTGCATTCTACACTCATTAAAATGGAGGACAATGGGGGGAAAAATCAAATTGTTTTGGGTGAGTGAGGGATTTTGTTTTTTCTTTTCTTTGTAAACTTTGAATTTTTCAGAGTTACAATGTGTGCGTCTACACAATAATTTTATTTTTATGTTCTGGAGTATCATTGATTTTGTAGATTAAGATCAGCATACCTTGCATTATTTTCACTTGCACTGTAGTACAGCTGCATTAGGACATAAGTACCACTGTCATGCAATAACAACTTCATTTCACATTACAGTAAATGACAGTACTATTTAGCTTTCCTTGAAATCTGTTAATATTTTGTACCCTTGCACAAAAACAGGAGGACTTGAACATGCAACTCTTGCCTGTACTGCATGATGGCTTCATAAGGCACAGGGTAAATTATTTAATAAATCACATTATCTTATTAAACTGATTTTTATTTATTTGCTGCTGCTCCCAACTTTCTGATGTGTGCAGCTATAAAGTGTTATTGCAGAATTGATCCATTTAAAAATGTATAATTTTTTTTTTTTAATAAACACCAACCACAAACAAAGCAGCCACTGTGCAAAGTTGTGAGGAGGCTAGTCCGTTCTCCAGTGAGAAGAAGTTCACTGTGATTATTTTTGGTTGAAGTTTTATTGAGTTGTTGCTCATTAAAAGTTTTATTTGGTTTTGTTTTGGTTTTTTTTCATTTGTGTGCATCCCAGTGGGGGTGTGGCTGTCTTATAGGAAAAAAAAAAATAAAATTCTGGGGTGTTTTTTTAACAACTTTTGCTGTGAGTTTTGCTAGCTCTAACCCAGTTTCAACAACATATTACAGTGATGCTTCAATATGGTGGCAAGCAGTGAAGTAATCTGTCCCCAGTGCAGTTAGATTTTAATTTTTATTCAATACTGGTTGAGTAGTAAGCTAATTTCTACAGATAGCCCTTAAAATCAGTGCACTTGAAGCTGTGTCAGTGGATCTCAGCTTGCTTTTTTCCCCTAAAAATCCACTTGCTGGTTCATGTGGGGTTTGTCCACACTTGCAGCACTTTGTGGGAATTGCTAGGCAAGCCTCTCAAAGGAGCAGAGGTTACGTTTGCCAAAAACCAATTTAGCCCATGCAGGGCTAAAACTCTGACATGTGTAATTAAAAAAAAAAAAAAAAAAAGTTGAGATACGTATAAAATAAATTAATATATTACAACTTCATACCTACATTTATAATTTTATGTATATTATTTTTATACATATAATTTTTTCAAAATTATTTTTCCACATACTTCCTGGAAGGATCTGAAATAATTACAGGATTATGAAATCCCATTTGAGCAAGTTTGGATAAAGCTGTTTCTCGTAAAGTCAAAAATCAGCCTCGTATATTTAATAAACCTTTTGGTGAAAGTGTTCCTTTGTTTGTTGTTGTCTCGGTGTTCAAAGGAGCTGTGGAGGTCAGCAGCTGGATTGTTCCAGGTGTCTTGGTTTTTTGAGAAGTCCTTTTCCTTCTGTAAAAACAACCAACCAACCAAAACTGATGTTAATCATTCCTGTGGAGGATTTTTGGTTGGGCCGAAGCGCTGGAAGCAGACTCAGGTTTGATAGGCACCATCTGTAGAGAACCTGGCCCCTCTTTACTCTCCCTTTCAGGCTTTTCTAGACCCAGAAAGTCCTCAAGGAATGAAAAATAAAATAAAAAGGTGGTACTTTGGGTTTGCTCTAGCCTCCTGGACCGGTGTTCCTTGCATGAGGCCATGTGTCATAGGAAAATAAACTTTTGAGACTTGAAGGTGCTTGAGCCTTTGAGCATCCCTGACACATCCAGGACCCTTCTCCCAGTCTATTGGAGTGATATCGCTGCTAGGTTGTGGGTTTTTTGCACGCAAGATTTTGAGCAGCATTCAGCAGGAAATCTCTCGGCATTGAGTAACCTTTGTGCAGAACTACTCCTCTGGGGTGCTTTATGGGATGTGCAGGTAGGACTGTGCATGTCTTAAAACTTGGCAGTGGTGATTTCCAAATCCTGCATAAGTGCTTCCTTTGGGGCACTACCTTCTGTGCTGCTGGAACTTAACAGTGTTCTTGGAGTTAATATAATTAATTTTTTTTTTATGTTTTTTTTTCCCCTGAAGTGGCCAGTATGCAAGCTGAACACACACTGCCAAACTCAGTTCAGCAGGGGTTGGAAGGGACTTCCGAAGATCATTGAGTCCACCCCTGCTGCCAGAGCAGGACAAAACTAGAGCAGATCCCTCAGAAATGCATCCGGACAGGTCTTGAAAGTCTCCAGAGAAGGAGACTCCACAACCTCTCTAGGGAGTATTACAATGCTCTACAACTCTTACAGTAAAGAAGTTCTTCCTCATGTTGAGGTGGAACTTCCTGTACTCGAGCTTGAATCTATTGCCCCTTGTCCTATCACAATGCGCAAGTGAAAAGAGGTTGTCCCTGCCTTCTGAACACCCAGCCCTTATGTATTTATAGACAGTAATTAGATCCCCTTTCAGTCTTCTCCCCTCCAGACTAAAAAGCCCCAGTCCTCTCAGTCTTTCCTCATAAGGCAGGTGTTCCAGCCCGTTAGTCATCCTCGTAGCCCTCCTCTCAAGTAGATCTCTGTCCCTCTTGAACTGGGGAGCCTAGATCTGGATGCAGTACTCCAGGTGAGGTCTCACTAAGGCAGAGTAGAGGGGGAGGAGAATCTCCCTTGATCTGCTGGACACACTTTTCTTAACGCATCCCAGGGTACCGTTTGTCTTCTTGGACACAGGGCATATTGTTGTCCCATGGTTAACTTGTTGTCTCTCAAGACTCCAAGGTCCTTTTCCATGGAGCTACTCTCTAGCAGATCACCTCCTAACTTGTACTGGTGCCTTTTATTGTTCCTTCCCAGGTGCAGAACTCTGCACTTGCTCTTGTTAAACCTCATTAGGTTTCTCTTTGCCCAACCCTCCAGTCTGTCCAAATCTTGTTGAATGGCCACACAGCTTTCAGGTAAATCAGCCAATCCTCCCAGTTTCATGTCATCAGCAAACTTGCTGAGAAGGCACTCTGTCCTGTCATCAAGGTCATTAATAAAGATGTTGAATAGGACTGGACCCAGCACTGATCCCTGAGGGAACTCCACTAATTGCAGGTCTTCAGATGGACTCTGCACCACTGATCACCACTCGCCAGTGTTTAATCCATCTCACTGTCCATTCTATCCCACAATTCCTGAGCTTGCTCACGAGGATGTTATGGGAGGCTGTGTCTAAAGCCTTGCTAAGGTCAAGGTAGACAACATCCACTGCATCTATCCATTCAGTCACAACATCATAGAAGGCTATCGGATTAGTGAAGCATGATTTCCCCTTGGTAAATCCATGCTGACTACTCCTGTAAACCCTCTTCTCTTCCAAGAGCTTAGAGATGACCTCTGAAATGAGCTGCTCCATCATTTTTCCAGGGATGGAGGTGAGGCTGACTGGTCTGTAATTTCCTCAATCTTCCTTCTTGCCCTTTTTGAAGACTGGAGTGACACTGGGTTTCATCCAGTCCTCAGGCACCTCTCCTGTTTGCCATAATTTTTCAAAAATGATGGGGAGTGGTAGGGCAATAACATCAATCAGCTCTCTCAGTACTCTTGAGTGCATCCCATGAGAGCCTATGGACCTGTGTATATTCAGTTTGCATAACTGATCTCTGACCCACTCTTCATTGACTATTGGAGAGTCTTCCCTCTTCTAGGCTTCCTCTCTTATATCCAGGGTCTGGAGTAAAGACTGAAGCAAAGAAGGTATTCAGCAACCCTGCCTTCTCTGCATCCTCTGTTACCTCATTAAGCAATGGGCCCACATTTTCCCTATTCCTCCTTTTACTACTGATATATTTAAAGAAGCTCATGTTCTCTTTTACTTCCTTTGCTAGTTTAAGTTCTAAGAAGGCTTTGGCCTTTCTTGTTGCCTTCCTACAAACCCTGACAGCATCCCTATAATTCTCCAAAGTGACAAGTCCCCTTTTCCACAAACTATAAATTTCTTTCTTCCACGATACTTTCTTCAGAAGATCCTTGCTCTCCTGTGCAGGTCTTTTACCACCTCTACCTGTTTTTTTTTACTCAAAGGAATGCACCTATCTTGGCCTTGGAGGAAGTGATATTTAAAAATTGATAAGCTCTCTTGGGCTCCCTTTCCTTACAGAGTCTTAGCCCATGGGATTCCTGCAAGTAGATCTTTGAAGAGTCCAAAGTTAGTCCTGTGGAAGTCCAGGGTTGTAATCCTACTTATTGCCCTACTTCTTCCTTGTAAAATACTAAACTCCACCATGTCATGGTCACTGTTGCCGAGGCTGACGACAGTGGGGGAAGATGGAAGGAAATGCTAAATGCCAAGGAAGTTTTCTCATTTTGTTGAGATGGAGAGAAATGTCCTGAAATTGAGCTTGTAAGGTTAATATTGGTTTAAGTGCCCCAGGACAGGCATATTGCAGGACTTGGCCGCTATCTCTGGAGCAGGGCACGTAGAGATTGAACTGTCTTGTATTTATTCTGACTTGGTGGAACCCAAAATTTCACAGATGCCTTTTTATTCTGTCAGTATTGGACTTGAAATGCAGAAAAATAGAGGTTGTAAATTTGTTATACTAGAAATGGCTTAGAGATACAGTGATTCTGTGTTCCTGGGGTGATGCAGAGGTGAGAGAGGGGAAAACTTTTGGGACATTTTCCATGATTTTCTACATTTAAACATTGGATCTGACCAGAGGGGTGCAGGTGGCTTTTTTTTCTTGGTGATATTTAATAAAAAAGTTTCTAGCCTGCTGGAAATCTAAGTGGTATTGAAATACCAACTTCAGTTTGCTATGACTCCATATGCTCAGAAGTTTTCATTATAACAAAGTGCTAACTTAGTGTTTTGAAGAAGAAAATGCTGCTTATAGTATAATCTGCAGGTATTTCAACCTTGCTAGAGGCTTCACAAACCAAGCATCAGATCAATGAAGTGGCACTCCAAAAATAACAAGTTTTGATGTAAGCCATGAAAAAACACTGCTTTCTGGCTGCAGGCTGAACCCCAGAGAGGATCCTTGCAGTAGAATTCTCAGCAATCACTTGAGCAGAATGGGATAGCTTTAACTCCAGCTGTTGGAGGGACTGGGTCAAGTACAGAGGACAGAGGAAGAGCACCATGAAATACATCCCGCTCAGCCAGAGAAAGCGTATGCCCCAGTAATTGTAAAGTTAATTTTGCATGGATATGTGTGGCTGCCACTGTTATGTTTGCAGTCTCCTGCTGGGTCTTCCCTGAAATACAAAGTCTGGGAATGTCGAATGCTGTGTCCATAATATTGAAACCCATTGTAAGCAATTGCCTTTCTGTCTGAGAGCTAAATTTCTCCTGGCCTTGTAAGCTGCAAACTTGAGAAGGGAGGAAGACACTAAAGTGCTGTATGGTTGCATTAGCATGGAAGCTTCTAAGGTTGTATTTTGGTCACCTAGCCTGGCTAAAGGAAAAAAATTGTATTAAATTATGGATGGTGTCTAGGAAGTATTTTAGATGCTAAATGTGACTAAAAGGAAAGAGGAAATGTGGTGGATTGGACAAATTTATTTTTTTTTTTTTGCCCCTCCCGTTGGGATTTTTAGACTATCAGATGGTATTTGCAGTTGCTGCATTTGAAACAAAGTAGAAAAGAGCAGCAGCCGGTGGAAGTGAGCTATGTGCTTCCACTCTCCTTTTACAGACACTGGCAAAATTAAAGCCTTAACAAATGAAGGAGTTATTTGATGTTTAGTCTCGGATATGGGATTGCAGCCATCAGCTCACAGCAGGCATCCAACAAGGCTCAGGACTTTATCTGTCTTAAACACAGTCTCTCTCTTAGACACAAATGCTCTGTAAAAGTTAGGGTGTAGGTAATGCAACTGTGGTTCAGTTATTGCAAAAGTAGTAGTTCAGTCACTTCGTGTTTAGGAAAATTCTCAATATCCTTCAGAGTTGCAGTTATACACACACTCTTTTTCAATATTTTTTTTATTATAGATCTAGATGTACATGCCCGCGAGCTATAATTTTTTAAAGGTCTCTCTTTTTCTTCCAATAAAAACAAGCACGTGTTTTTCTGTTCTACCTTTACTCCCCAAGTTCATTATGTAGGGGTTTTTTGCTCAGGGTGGGGCAGGTGAACAACCTGAAGCAGCCCTGGAACATGCTGGCTAGCTGCCATGCAGCTGGGTAATCCCTGCAGATACTTTCTTCCCAAGCTTTTAGGCTGTTGGAAGACAAATCAGTAGGGTTAAGATAGCAAAGTATGCCATTTAAGAACGTAATTAAGAATAGTTTGCATGAAATGCATAGCACGTAGGCCATAAACCCAACAATTAGAGCAGTCTTAAAGTTTTAAGAAGCCAATAAAATACGGGGGACTAATGCTACTGTGTTTGAATTTATTTTATTTAAATTTTTTTTTGGTGTTTTGTTTTTAGCAGTATGAAAGGCTTGTGCTATCTCAGCAGCAATCGGTATCTCATTAATGGGAATGGGCCAAATATTTTCACATACCTCATGAACTGGTTCACCTGGAATAGTCAAAATTACACAGTTGCCATGAAAAAAAGTGCAGGTGGATGACTTGAACATGGTTGCTTTGCTGCTTCATGTGCACCGAGGTTTCAGCAGTGACATTGCATGTGGGATTTGCAGATTACTCCTTTGCTCTTGAGGATTTTGAATGCTGTCAACTAGCCTGAGCCTCTGTGCAGTCACATAAAATTAAATAGCAAAGAAAATAAAAAGCTTTTACACTAAGGAAGCAAGGTTCTTACATGGACTTGAATATTTGAGCACCTCTCAAGTATTTATCAACACTGTTAGGAGGGAAAGAAGCATTACCTATTCTAGGCTTGTGGATGGAAAGGAGAGGCAAAATTTTGACATAGGAAACTGAAGGAACTGATGTGTAGCCTTGAAAATTCAACATCCATCTTCTGAGTCCTGGTCCAGTGACTAAACCAAGATGTAAAGCCCTAAGAAGCCTTAACCACCTTTTCTTGTTATTTCTTTTTGTTCTTTTTCTGAAGACCTTTGGAATAAGTTGTACATTGGAAAGTGTGCCTGTGGCTGGAACCCAGTGGGTGTGGGGACAGGGCTTTCCAGGGTGTGCAGTATCACTGGTGACTTCTGATTGTGCAGGAAAGCATGCCAGGGCATTATGTGAACAGGGCTCTGCTTACGTTGCCAAAGGTGAACCTTTCTGCTGGACAAGGTCTTTTTCTGAGAGGGGAGCGGAGGTCTTCAGGCTGTGGTAAGGGGATGGAAACTAGCCTTTCTAGCTTGATATATTTAAGGAGGTAGCTCTTCAAGGTGGGAGATGTGCAGTGTACGTGGTGTTCTCTTGGCACACGAGTGAAACCAGCGGCCATGGTGGCAGAGGTTTTAAGAGTCATAGGTCATAGTATTGGTGTGGGTATGAACATGACAACTGTATGGCTGTATGCTCCAACAGATAGTGATGATAATGGGCAGGGATAGTAGTCAGGTGACCTAAATTTAATGTGTAGGCATCCACCAGTATTCAAAAGTAATTATAAGCCTGGAGAAATCACTGAGAAGTGATGCAAACATGCAAATAATTGATAAAACTCATGGACTACTTAGTAGCTGGTGTTTTCTTAATTTTTCTTTAAGTGGATGATTCCTGTAGCAAAGTAACTGAAGATGACTACTTTTGGGACAGACAAAGACTCCAGCTTCTGCCATAAAAGTGACTGGTAAATCTGCAGGAAGTTATATTACTAGCAGCAGTTTTCAAGTGTGGAGGGAAAAGCAGCAGTTTGTGTGGATGATTTAGGTGGGAGAATGGGAAGGAAAGTAGTACTGAGCATCTCTGACTTCAGAAGAGAGCTTGAAATTTAATTGGAGCTGCCCATAAGTGAAAAGAGTTAAAAATAAGTCCAAAAAGGATCCTTGGGCAACAGGAGAGCTATATAGAAATGTATAATTGGCTTTCCTTTTTTCTTTTCTGTTCATGTTCTCAGTTTTGCCCAGGTTTGAGTGCCCTGTGGCACCTTTTTGAATGCTTGTGGGTGTCTCAGCAGCTCTGCAGCTGATGGTGCTGTGGTTGTGCATGGTTGACATCCTAACTGTGCTGTGGTGACATCCCTGTGAAGGCATCAGAGCCATAAGTGCTGTTCTTGGGCAGTCACTTGATTTATCAATGTCTTAACATGTGATGGGTTGCACTGAGCTGAGACATGGTGGCAGCATAAAGACAGAAAAGCTAATTTGGGTATTTCACAACAGCTCTGAGGTGGGGATAGCCCATTTTAGTTTGAAGTTTGTTGTGTGTCCCATGCAAGGTGCATGGCTTTTGCTTATGTCCATAGTGGCCTTTCTGCTCCCAGAATGACCCCCTCCCTGCTGATGTCCCCAGCAGATGCTGGAGAAACTGCTTGTGGAAGGGGCATGGCAAGAGGCCAGGGCAAGCAGAGCCTTCTGCTGTGAGAGCTCTTTTGACCCCTTGCAATGGGCACCTGGTGCTTTTAAAAGCACCTGCTTTAAATCTCAGGTGCTTTTAGAATAGTTTCTTGTTCATGCCACCTTTGAAAGCCCCTTGAAATACTGATTGAGGTGTTTTAGGGACATGGGTGTGGTCCTGATGACCTGAGCTGATATGCTTTATATCTCCTTTTGTCTGAGGTACAAGCTAGAGCCACATTTTTTAATTTTTTTGTTTGGTTTTTTTGGTTTTTTTGTTTCTCATAAGGATGTCTCAGCCGCAGAGGAATATAAGTGTTTTCTTCCAAAGCCCACTTCACTAATTTCATCACAAAAACCGTAACATACTTTACTCTTGGGTCATGTGGGCTCCACATATTTTTCCAACACTTTGGAGACCTGATGTCACAAAGCATCCCCTCTGGGTGGTGGTCTTGAGGTGCTGCCTGGCTCACGCCATTCTCTTGGTCCTTGTCATGCAGCTGCATGAGGGAAGGTGTGTCTGGAGCCATGGATTGTTTGATCTGTATGTTGACATCTGGAAACCCAATGGGTTCATTTCGCACTATTTGATGAGTCTCATTCCTATGGTGGCTTGGGTGGTCAAGGCTATCTCTCATAGAGGTTGACTTCCATCCTGAGTGGAAACCCTGGGGCTAGACCAGTGCTGCTTGAATATTGCCATCAAGAAGAAGGCTCTGATGAGACTGTGGGATGCTCACAAAAGGTTTTGGTTTTGTTTTGTTACAATTGCAGTGACAGCTATATTGTGCGAGTCAAAGCTGTGGTTATGACCCGAGATGACTCCAGTGGGGGATGGCTGCCGCAAGAAGGAGGTGGTCTCAGTAGAGTTGGCGTCTGCAAGGTCACATACCCAGAGGGCAATGGAAGAAGTGGATTTCTAATCCATGGTGAAAGGCAGAAAGACAAACTGGTAATAGACCCTAAATCAACTTTTGTCTGTTCTTCTTTGCTTGGTGGTTTGGTTTTGTTTTTTGGGGGGGTTTTGTGTGGTTTTTGTTTGTTTGTTTTGGGTTTTTTGTTTTTGTTTGGTTGGTTTTTGTTTCATTGGGGTTTTTTTGTTGTTCATTTGTTGTTGTTGTTGTTTTTCCCCTAAGGCCTATCAGGAGTAAGTGAGAAGTGAATTGAAGTGTAAAGAACCTATGAAGCCAGTCAGATTGCACTGAGTAATGCAGTGCTAGCCTTTCAAACGACCATGAATTATTTATGCTGCATGCTATTCCAGATTTGAAGGAGCAGGGTGAAAATATGAAGACAAGTTGTCTCTTATGGATTGATGCACTTGGTTTCTCCTGGTGGCTCTTTATCTAAAAAGGAGCTCTCTTCTTTACCTACACAAATCAAAATAATAAATCTTTCTCCCTATTTTCAGGGTCCATTTTAGATGTTATATTTTGTTATCCTATTTCTATATTCTTGATTCTTCTGAAATTCGATCCTGGGAAGAGCTAGGCTGGCTTCAAAATAACGTTCGCTGCACAGGCTCTGCAAATTCACTGTTTGGGTAAAATAAGCATTATTTGAGTCAGAAATTATCTCGCTTTCAAAGAGACTGACGTTTTAAAGCTGTTTCAAGCATAGTTTGTCTTCTGCAATACTCTTTGGCTTAGGATGCTTTTTTTGATGCTATTTGGGAGCCATGCTTATGGTTTTGAGGGACAGAATAAGACTAACAAGCCATTCCTATTCTCCCTCAGCGTCACCCTAGAGATGTTTTTTGGCACAGCAGACCTTGAGATGAGGGCCTGGCTGGGGATGAGGGAGGGAAAAAAGGTGAGGGGAGGGTTACAGTACCTCCTAAATCTGCTGCTGGCAGGTAAAATTTCTTCTGAGCAATCTTCTGGAGGGAAGAGGTTCTCCCTCCACTTGAGTCCCTGCTAGATGTAACCTGTGCCATGTTGGGTCTGGGTCCAAAATAGGCTTCTGGGGTAGGGACCCAGCACCTCCTCAAAGCACAAGCAAAAGATGAATGTGCAATAGTTACAAGAATAATTAGAGCATCTGGTGTTTTCTATTAGTCATCTTTTCGTAGGGAAGGATACCTACATGAGGTATGACTTGGCTTGCTTTTGGGTCTGGCTTGAGATGGTGCCAGGCGTGCCCTTGGGGTGGGAAAAGTAACTTCTCTCCTCTTTTGGGGCTCATGCCCTCCCAGGTGGTGTTGGAGTGCTTTGTGAAGAAGGACCTGGTGTACACAAAGGCGAATCCCACCTTCCACCACTGGAAAGTCGACAACAGAAAGTTTGGGCTTACTTTTCAAAGTCCCGCTGATGCTCGAGCCTTCGACAGAGGTGTGAGGAAAGCCATCGAGGACCTCATTGAAGGTACCATGGCAAGTGGCAGAGACCACTTCAATCCTTGGAAATGTGGAGAGGAGGGTTTGATTCACAAAGCTGGGAAGAGGGATGAGTTTAAAATAAGTTCTTGGGCTTGGACGTCTCTTGTGCATGTGTCTGATCATAGCTGTGTGCTTACCTTGCACTAAGCAAGCCTCAGCTTACTTTTAGGAACTGAGTTTTCTCATTCCTTTAGCAGAAAAGGGATTTCAGTCCAAGGACTTTCCAATCCTATCTGGCCTCGTCTGTCCAGGCTTCCCTCCTTAATTATCTGTTATTACAACCTTTTTTGATAGGCTTGAGTTTCATGCAACTCAAACAGCCCAGGCTCTTACGCAGCCAAATCTCATCTTACTGAGTCAAGGCATAGTATGAATTCCTGCCTAGAGTTGAATAAAAGTGGTTTTGTTTTGGGTTTTTTTGCAATTAGTTTTGTAATTAGTGTTGTCTGCATCCTTCTACTTGAATGGTAGTTCTTGAAGACTTTGTTGGGTTTTGTTTGTTTGTTGTTTTTTTATTTAATGCTGTAAAAAATGCATTTAAATTGCCTGTGCTTTGGAGGTGTCGTATTTTTTTCCTTTTCACATATCATTGCAATCAGGCAATCATAATACAGCTATAATTCAATAGTACTTTATTTTGATGAAATGTGATTCTTCATGCTTTTGAGGGGTTTTTTTACCCCCTCTTTTTTTTTTTAACCATTTTATGTAGGGACTTTCTCCTTTCTCATCCAGTGTGACTGGGATACTTTTATATACAGGTGGTATTATCTTTTTGAGGATACTAGATCAAATAGATGTGTATTCTTTTTGAGGACAGCAGATCCATAAGACAGCTTAACCTTCTGGATGCCCTGTTCTTGCTTTAACATGGACATTGTAGATAATGGGAGAGAACTAACCCCGTAGGGCTCTTTCCTGGTAAATAACTCATCAGTTAGAGTAAGGATCTTCTCAAGCAGTTACTCATTTGCTCTTCCCTGTGCCATTAATGTGAAGAAGTTACAGCTAGGCCTTGTGCTTTCTTCTTGCTTGCTTGCTAAAACTGGGAAGCATTTTTAGTTGTAAAAGTGATGTTTTATGTATGTGACATGGGACTGTGCAAAGTTTCAAGGAGATGATAACTCAGCTGTAGCGAGTAGTATTTTGGGGATGCTGATATGTGGCAACTCCTGTTCTGCTCTTTCTGATCCATTTTACAGTGGAGGCTTTTAAAATCAAGTTATTCTCTATCTCAGATACTTCAAAATCAGCAAATCTATATTTGTCCCATTATCAGCACAGACTGATCCTCATGAATGTATTCCTGCTTAACTTCCAAATAAGGCTTTCTGACTGTAAACCGGTAACTGGCATGTTCATACACAGCGTTGGGCCATGGATTTAATTTACCATTTATTCTTTGTTCACATAGTTGATCAAATTAGCTGGTAATGTTAAGCACAACCAAACTATGTGCATTTGAAACTTCACTTGGTGAAATCACTGCTTTGTTATTAATGTTTAAGTGATGCTTTATTCCCTGTAGCATCATGAGCATAGAAGTTTTGTGCACAAGTACAGGAATCCTGTGCAGCTCTGTAGAGCATATGGATTTTTTCCTTTGAAAGCTACTGTAGCAAATAGCACAAATGTTTTCATGTTACTTAGTGTTTTAAATGGGTTTTCGCACTTAACTCTGAACATCTTTGTGATGATGCAACTGAGAGCAGACAAGGCTGGTGTGGATAATGTTACATAAAGCACGTTATTTAGAAAAAAATCCAGAATGAAGGTGGTATAAACTCTTCAACTATTTTAGTTAGGTATTTGATGTGGCCCTAATTCGGCATAACAGTGAACTTACATTAAAAAAACCAAAACCTTTGACTTGGGGTTTCTCCTCCCATCAGAGCATCTTGCTGCAACCACCCAACCTCCTCAGCAGCCTTATGAGGGGTGAAGCCAGACAGGAAGGGGATCCAAAATCCTTCAGCAGGTGGGGAGAGATGTCACCCCCTTTTAAGCCACAGCATAAATTCACTGCCAAGTGCAGCAATGTTGTGTGCCACCCTTCCCGCTGCCCTTCTGCAATGTGGGTGCTTACCAGGGTCTTGAGTGGCTCAGGAGGGGGATGTCTGTGGGGAGGAGAGGGTGGGGAAAGAGGGTGGAGAGAGGTGATTGGTTTTTTTAAATACGATTTCCCCCTTTTTCAGCTGTGTACTTTGAGATCTGCACCCCAGTATTTTGCTCGTCTATCATTTTATGCATTTCATCTCATTTCAAATACTTTGCTTATCTGGGGCATGGTGGTTCTCTGAGAAATAGCTGGTAACAAGGATTACCTAGACAATATAAAGCAACTTCCAAATTTAGAAGAAGAAGAAAACTCAATCTAACTCTTCATTGTGAAAGTGAGGTGTTTTGTTGGGTTTTTTTTAAATAAAAAATCATTTTACCCCCACATTTAGGGAGTATGCAGGACCTATTGAGATGTGTTCCCAAGTCCTGAGGGAATTGGCTGACGTAGTTGCCAAACCACTCTCCATTATAACTCAAAAGTCCTGGCAGTCAGGTGATGTCCCTGGTGACTGGATAAAGGGAAACATTGCACCTGTTTTTAAGAAGAATAGAAAGGAGGATCCTGGGAACTACTGACTTGTCAGCCTCACCTCCATGCCTGGGAAGATCATGGAACAGATCCTCCTAGAAGTTCTGATAGGGCACATGATGGGCAGGGAGGTGATTTGAGACAGATGGTATGGCTACACTAAGGACACGTCTTGCCTGACCAACCCAATGTGTTTCTACAGTGGAGTGACTATCATTTGACAATGGAAAAACTACAGATCTTATCTCTCTGAACTTCTGTAAAGCCTTTGACATGGTCCCCCACAACATCCTTCTCTCTAAATTGGAAAGATGTGGATTTGATGGGTGGACTGTTCAGTGAATAAGGAATTGGTTGAATGATTGCCTCCAGAGGGTAGTGGTCAGTAGTACATCAGTAGTAGCTTGATGTCCAGATGGAGATTGGTAATGAACTGTGTCTCTCAGGGATCTGTACTGGGATCAGTGCTGTTTAGTATCTTCATCAGTGACATAGGTGCTGAGTGCACCTTCAGCAAGTTGCAGATGACACCAAGCTCAGTTGACAGGCCTGAGGGACAGGATGCCATCCAGAGCACCTGAACAAACTTAAGAAGGGGGCCTTTGTGAACCTCATGAGGTTCCGTGAGGCCAAGTGCAAGGTTTTGCACCTGGGTTGGGGCCAGTCCTAGTAACAATACAGGGGGAAGGGGGAAGGGATTGAGAGCAGCCCTACGGAGAAGGACTTGGGGATACAGTGGATGAAAAGCTGGACATGAGCTGGCAACGTGTGCTTGCAGCCCAGAAGGCGAAACTTATCCTGGGCTGTGTCAAAAGAATTGTTGCCAGTAGGTTGAGGGGAGATGATTCTGCTGCTCTACTCCACTCTGGTGAGACCTCAGCTGGAGTACTGTGTCCAGCTCTGGGGTCCTCAGCACAGGAAAGATATGGAACCCCTCTGCTATGAGGACAGGCTGAGAGAGTTGGGGTTGTTCAGCCCAGAGAAGAGAAGGGTCTGGGGAGACCTTCTTGTAGCCTTTCAGTACTTAAAAGGGTCTGTCAGAAAGATGGGGACAGACTTTTGATCAGGACCTGTTGTGACAGGACAAGGAGTGATGGTTTTAAACTAAGAGAGAGGTTTAGACTAGAGACAAGGAAGAAATTTTTTACAGTGAGGGTGGTGAAACACTAACAGAGGTTGCCCAGAGAGGTAGTTGATACTCCATTGACTTAATTTGAGCCAATCTTTTCCTTAATTTGAGCCAATCTTTTACACATCTACATATATCATACAAAGTTGTGAGAATCCAAATGATTACTGGCCTAATAAGAAAAAAAGAGTTGCATAGAAATGTCATGTGTTTAAAAAAAGCTATTGTTTTCTTTTCTAGGGTCTACGACTTCCTCATCAACACTTCACAATGAAGCTGAGGTTGGTGATGATGATGTCTTCACAGTAAGTAAATGGCACCTGAGGTCGTTCTCCTTTATGCTATGGTTTACATGGTTAAGTTGGAAAGGATTTTTCTTTTTCTGACTCGGGATTGGCTTCCATCCGTCATCGTGTTTGGCCACTGGGTGTGTTTTATTTGATGGAAGTATATATTCTCCAGAAGGCGGAACCTTGGGTTTCTATCAGCCTCCCATCACTACGTGAAAAGTGTGACAGAGCAGATGTTATCAGGGCTAGAAGTGAGCAAATAACTCCCAGATTTCTTATGGCTTGGTCTGAGTGGTACACACACATCTTCATATCTCTGTCTCAGTTCTTAAAGCTTCCCACAAGCTAAAGTAGGTGGCTGCTACTCAGATGCATACTCAAGGAAATGAAACTTTTGAATTGCAATTGTTAACAAAAGCTAACTTTAAAGATGTTTCGCTTTTGTTTGAAACATGGAAAGTTCAAAGAAGTGTTCGTCAGCTGGAGAAAGGCACAGTAGCATTGCCATCTACTTAACCAGCAGTGACTTAAGTAGGAGTGAGTTGCTTATATTTAATTTATGGTAATGTCTAAACTGTGTTTCTGAGCTTTTCTGAAATAGAAGCAGCTACTATCCCTGCTGCACTTGAGGCAGGAAGAAAAAAAAAAATGTTGGATGAAATTGGAATCTAATCATGTATATTCTGTGGGCTGAAAACAAGATACTCACAATGAATACTTTGTTAAATTTATTTGTTCAGTTCCAATCGTGAGACCCTGTGAAGATGCATTTGTGTGTTAGTTTTATTATAAATGTCCTCCTTGTCCTGTGTCACAGATGGGGACTGGATCATAGGAGGGTGGAAGGTGGGATGTGCTCATCACAGGAGCAACAAACTCAAAGTCATCTTTGGGGTGGTTCCCTGCATTAAATGAATGAGGGAAAACTGAGGACCAGCATCAAGCCATTTGAAAATGGGTACTGGGAGACACCTGAAGCTGAAAGGTGTTTTTGAGGGCGATGTTTCGCTGGTGTGGGACCAGGATAGGTTCCCTGCAGCATTTTGACTGGGTCCTCCCAACAACTGGTATGTTGTCCACATCTGTCCTTTTGTCAGGGCTCTGGGAGACAAACAACAGCAGGCAGGGTTAAAAGGTGACTTCCTGTGCTCTGAAACAAAACTGTCATTAGCACCTGCTTCCCAACTACCTGCCAGAAGTGTTTTATAGGCACTGGATTGGGGCAGACTTGGGGGAAGCACTGCTGGAGCCAGAGCAGTTCTACCAATTTGTAGTGTTTTGTCCCCATATTTGCTGGGTGAGCCGTGCTGTGCTGGGGATGGATAGTTGCATTGGACATGTATGTGGCTCTTCTATGCTCATTGGAAAGGAGATGACTGTCAAAATACACCTTAGGCACATGCATGCCAGCTCTGGCTGGGTTAGACATGGAAATACTCATTGTTGAAGCAGTGAAAAGTAGCTTGTGGAAATAGGAAAGGATGTTTTTGCTAAAATCCAACTGGCTGATGTTCAGGGACCTGGGAGTGCTCCTGAATTTTTCGACAAGCTCAATCTTGTGGTTGAGTGTTGATTTTTAAACTCGTTAGATGCTTTTTACTTGGAGGAAGAAGTTGTTGCCTTTAAGCAGGTGTTGCTTTCTGTTGGGACAGTTGGATAAGTGGAAAAGTGGTGCTCCAGCTGCATCAAAATCACTCAAACTCCTGCATTTAAAGTGAAGAGCCAAAACTTTGAGAGATTTCCCCCCCGCCCCACACTTGACTTCCAGGAAGTGACAGATAACCCCCTGCTGTGCAGATATTTATGGGTAGGATGCTCATCAGAGGAGGAGGAGCAAGCTACTCATAGCAGGAGAAAGGAGGGAATCCTCAGCTATGGTCATCACCTTGTTGGGATGCAGGGGAACATTCATACCTTGAGTTGTGTCCTGCCTGGCAACTCTCTCCGCATGTTGTGTTATCTCTATAGAGTGCAAGAGAGACTTCACCAGTGGTAGTAGCTCACATGGTACTGTTGCTCAAGCTGTCACATCAGGGAGATTGTGTTATACTTCAGAAATAAGGTTTTTGGAGCATCGTTTTCCCCCCTTTGCTTTTCTGGGATGAAGTCTCTCCTTTTCATGAACTCCTTAAGCTCTTCAGAGTGTTTTGCTTCCCATTTGTCTCGTAGGTGATGGTGGAGTATGAAGTCTGTGTAAGCCAGAAGTAACAGAGTGAAGTGTGGAGGGGTTGTAGACTGGAAGAAATTGATAGGGCTTTGATAGGTTTATCCTTCTGCTTCATTCTTTCTTTGTGCTTCTTTTTGACTTGTGTATCACAGTCCATTTGGTCATCCTTGCACACAAAACTTTGTTACAACTTTCCTGTAAACTCTTTTCCCCAGTTGATTTTTTCCAGGATTTTGCTTTTTCTTTTTCTCTGTTTTAAAGAGCAAGTGCATTTATTCTTTTTTATTTCCTAAGGTAATTATTAAAATCTTCACAGTCCTTCCCCTCTCCCACACATGCATGAATAAACTGAACTGCGTGCGGCAGAATTTTCAAAAGCATCTGCATGATTGAGTCATTTAATCAGTCACCCATCTCTGAAAATGCCAGCCGTCGCTGCTATGCTGCTGCCTCAATTATTTGGCCCCAGGTCCTGCCTCTCCTTGAAGATGTTTCCATCCATTTGACTACATTGGTCTAAACCTTCAGGTTTCTTACACTGCTTCGCAGACAGCCGCCCCAACTTTATCTTGCACATCAGCACTGGTGTTTGCACCAGTGTAAAGGCACCAGCTTACAAACCAACCTCCCTCATTACATACAAGCACTGATTCTGATATGGCTGCTGGATATTGACTGACAGAGGGCTTTTATATTGTTTCTGATCCTGTTCACTTCAATACCATGCCATGATATGATGATTTTGTGCATATTATTGTGCATGTGACTTGTACATCATCTATTTTGTTTATTCATCAGCCAGCAGGCAGCCCTTCCAGGCATCCAGCAAGTTATTTACATGGGGAAGAGAGGAGGTAGAGCTCTTCCTCAGGCAATGATCTTCAGTGGATTAATGAAGGATAATAATTGTCTTGTACCAGGTGGGTGTTTTGTTTTGTTAAGAGAGTGAATTATCTGTAGCTGTGGATACCTGAGCCTTTGCGAGAAGCATCACCAGTGTCAGTAGTCTGATCTCCTCCCACCACTGTAACTTGTAGTGCCAAGACCATAACTTGGGCAGCAGTACCTTGCCCTATCCCTACAGCATATGCTCACCATCCATCTTTATGAAGCATGGATTTTATCTTTAAGAACAGGACTTTGCCATCTAAGTATTTTCTTGTGGATTACAATAAGTTACCTATGGGACAGCAATGTGCACTTGTGTCCAGGAAGGCCAATGGTATCCTGGGGTGCATTAAGAAGAGTGTGTTCAGCAGGTCAACGGAGGTTCTCCTCCCCTTTTACTAGTGAGACCACATCTGGAGTATTGTGTCCAGTTCTGGGATCCACAGCTCAAGAGGGACAGGGAAATACTAGAGAGAGTGTAATGGAGCCTATGAGGATGATTAAAGGACTGGAACATCTCTCTTATGAGGAAAAGTCTGAGAGGGGCTGTTTAGTCTGGAGAAGACTGAAAGATTATCTTATGAATGTTTACAAATATCTGAAGGGTGGGTGTCAAGTAGGAGGGACCAGTCTCTTTTCAGTGGTGCCCTGTGGTAGGATGAGAGGTAGTGGCCACAGACTGGAATACAGAACATTCCATCTCAACATGAGGAACAACTTTTGTCCTGTGAGGGTGATGGAGCCTGGAACAGGCTGCCCAGAGAGATTGTGGAGTCTCCTTTTCTGGAGACTTTCAAAACCCACCTGGATATGTTCCTATGTGGCCTGCCCTGGGTGATCCTGTTCTGGCAGGGGGGTTGGACTCAAGGATCTCCAGAGGTCCCTTTCAACCCCTACCATTTTACGATTAGACCTATAGCAACTAGACGAATCAATACAAACCTCTGTTCTGAAATTCATATCTAACAGGGCTGAAAGAAAAAGTATCCGGAAATACATGTCACTGGCTTGAGGGGAATATGCTTCTTTCTTAAATCTTCATTTAGAAGTTCTAATAATATGTAGTTGTGGGTTTTTTTAATGCCAGATCCTCAATAGAGCCCATGAATGCTTTCCATATGTTAGGAAATAATTTTTTCTTGTCGTGTACGTTATAAATCATCCTCTCGAGATGCAGTCTGAGTAAGACTAGCCATCCGTTCTGCCTCCACCAGAGGAAACATTGTCTTTGCAGCAGTCTGAGATTGTTCTGTTTGTCTTCATCCGTCCAGGCTGCATCTTCAGTCTTCTGCTCATTTCAGAAATAACGTTTAATAAGGACTGAGTATATTCTGTACTTCCTCAACCATAGAACTGGCCATATTATTGAGTTCTAGTGCATTTTTTTTTCCTTAATCTACACTTTTATTTTCAATTGCAGATAATAATCCTACATGACCATGAAATGAAAAATATGAATTGAGTCCAAAGAAGAAAAGGTCAATGTCTTCCAGAGCCTGCAGAGTGCCTGAAATGGTCTCTTTTAGGAACCCATCAGAAAAAGCAGAAGTGTTCATTCCAAAACATGGTGTTTCAGTTGAAACATGACTTGCTTGTTTTTCACATAATCCACAGCCCTGTGCCTGCTTTAGTGTTAAAGGAAAGACACCCACTGGCAGGAACAGCAACAGCTCCCATGTCATTTCTGGTTTCTGAACCTAAATATTACTACAATCCCCTTCTGGGTTAACAAGAATGTGAAGGAGAAAACAACAAAACTAAACATTACAAATTTTGATATGCACATTACACTTATAGCTGTTATCAGTATCTTTTTAAATAAAAAAAATCCTAGTTTTTGTTCAAAATGAGGCTTGCAGAGCTTTGCAAATAGAGCAGGCATGATCTAGAGCTGCATGGCTGAGCTACAGGGTTCCATTTCAAGACTTGTAGATTTGCTCTGTTGCTTCTTTTGCAGGCTTATGGCTGAAAGCCTATTTGCACTGGTTCTTCAACAATAAGGCAGGGAACATACTCTCCTGCATCACTAAGGTGATGTGGACAGGTCTTCTGCCACTAATTTTCTTTTCTGTACAAGAGCCTGGTGTTGGGATTCACAGTGGTCTTCAGACTCATGTTTTCCTCCAAGAGTTGTGTGTTTGGAATGATCCTGCACCCCTTGTGCGTTTTTCTCAGAATGAATGTGTACTCCTGTGCTCAGGGATGTTCAAGTTGGGAAGTTTGTCATGTGACTTAGACATGTCTGACAGTCATTTAAGAGGCAGACACAATTATCCGTTCTCAGCTGTAGTGGTGCAGATTGTGGCAGATGTTAACATTACAGTCCTCCTTGCATCTCTTATGGTTTCCTAATTAAAAGAAACATATTTTTCCTTGCTGTCTTTCCATGAAACCTTTTCCCTACTTTCATTTCCTATGTGGGCCTCAAGTGTGTTAAAGCCTCACTATTAAAATTTATAAGATTTATGTTAGATCTAATCTAACATAATCCAAATCTAATTTTTCTTGCTGGCTTGGTGTTTCACATTCGTATGATTCTGATAGAGAACCACTGTAGCTCTTTAAAGTTGACGTGTAGAAACCCAGTCCAATTCCTTTGCAATATATTCTTAAGTTCTGTGTGACGCTGGAGCATCCCTCATCCTACCTGCCCATGGAGTAAACAAGGTTGCTGAGAGTAGAGAAGTGCTGAATTGCAAGATTTCTTTCTTTCACAAGTAGTGCTCGGGGATTAAGGAGCAGCATGAGCCTGCAATTTCCTTTTACTTAAGGCTAAGATAAAATAACAGAAAGGAAAAAAAATGCCTTTTGGAGGAGCAAAATTCTGTACCTGCATGGTGGGTGCAGTGCCTATGTTGTTGTCACCATTAGCAAAACCACCTTGCTTGCTCTGTGAGGTTCACCAAAGCAATTATGAGATCGTGACATCGATAGGACTCAATGGCCTTTACCTATGTTATTCTTCCTACTCAGCAGCCAAACGGTACATTGCTGCCAGCCACATCCTCTGATGTCTGGATTTTGGGCTTGCGTTGTAAACTACAGCTATTCAGAATGGAAAAAAAATAAACCCACTAACAAAAAAAAACAAAACAAAACAAAAAAAAAACAAAACAAAAAAAAAACCTTGCCAAGAAGAGAGAAATTCACACAAAGAACCAGCAGGCTGGAGTTCCTCCCTCAAAAACAAACAAACCCACAAGTCTTTTCTGGCTTTGAGCAATGAACTAATGAACTGGACTGAGATTTACTCCTATTTCTTTACAGTTGGGTCTGTCATGTTATAACAGTGCTCTGAGCATCCCCACCCTACACTTGGAACAGTCAGTGCAACACCACCTTGGTAATCTCATCATATCTGAACACGGTTTTCACTCTGTAGTTTAACTGTTTATTTCCTTCTTCCCATTAATACTAGGATGTTTCAGCTTCTTGGTAGAATTTTTCTTGCTTTTATGCCACAGGGCAGGAGGCAGGAGAGATGCCACTGAAATAGTGAAAAGGTCCTGAACATCCAGCTATTTTAAAGGCTGGCTTCTTTTTATTCACTTTTTTTAACATCTGTCTTCTGGTTAACTTTGCCCACAACAAAGTCATGTCATTCAATGGGAATGGATAACATTTTCGGTAAGAAAAGTTAAGTGGAAAGTTTTTCTCAGGCTGTGAGGTTGGGTTTTTTTGTTTGTTTTTTTGTTTGTTTTTTTAGTGTTGTGCTTTTCCCTTTCCTTCAGGACCTCCCGTTTCTTATACATGATGCTGGAAATGAACCCTGTCTTGGTTTGAAAGACAGGTGTCTGCCAAGGAAAACAGGAGTCCCCCTTGGAATAGAAACGCAACCCCCTCCCCACCGAATGCTTATCATTTTGAAATTAAGGGGCTTTCAGGCAAAGATATGAGGAATAGGAATAACCGTTCTTTACTAAATATATATATATAACAAGGCAAACTAACAATAACTATGGTAGTAACAACAAACAGAGCCAGGAACCCAGTGCCAACCTCTCGGGTGGCTCCTGGTGAGCAGGGAGGGCGCCCTGGTCTCCCCGCCGCTCTGGAGCCAGCTCAGTCCTCACGGGGCAATGGCCGACGGAAAGCCCGCGTCACGAACCCCCCTGGGCAGCCGATCCCAGTGTCCAGCAGGATCCTTGGGAGGCAGCAGGGGTAGAAGGAGAGCGGGAGACGCCTTGGGGACGCTTTCTCTCCACCACGAGGGCAGCTTCTCACCTCGAATGCAGGGAGCAAAAAGAGCCCTAGGGCCTCCACCCAACCCCTTTTATTCGTCGGATGGGTGGACCCCTCCCCCTGTCTCCAGGTCTTTTTGTCTCTCTTAAGTACAGCAATTTATCACCTTGACAAACAAGTATGGAAAAATTCTTTAAGAGAAGAAGGAAAACAGAGGAACTCCCCAAAACCCCAACAAACCTTTTTTTTTTTTTTTTTTTTTAACTCCTTCTACCATTACAAGCAAGTTATGCTCACTGATCATTTAATTGTCACCGACACAGAGGTATCATCACTGTCATCTGGGATGCAGTTGCTCTTTTCTTTAAGCTCTTCAAAACTGTAGGGGCAATTAATGTCTATTTCAGCCTATAGGTTGTCCTCACAATAAATCACTGTTGTCTGGACAGAAGGAAGTATGAAAATTACTGTGGTGCAGAGTTATGCAGAAGATAAAATCTATTTATTGTGTATTTAACAGATTTGTGATATTAAGTGAAGATTAAATGGTAACTGATAAAGAAAAACTGGGGTAGATTTGAAGCTTTGTTTGCTTTCTTTAAAAGAAAGGACGAGGAAGTAGAGGTCTTGTACAATTTATGTATTGCTTTATTGTATTTATTGCAGTATTTTTTGCTTTTCAGTCAGTCTCTGGTGTAAAGCAGGCTTTTCTTGCTAGAGATAAGGAATATGCAGTTTAACCCACTTCACGAACACATTGAGCTTCAGATGCTTCAGCATTATTTCGGTCTAGGGCTTTAAAACCGGAAGACTTTTTTTGTTGTCATTTTCCTTTCTTTTATTAAACCAAACTGTATCAATCTGGCTGGTTTACCACACACAAACTCCTGAGTCCATGGCAAGGAAGGGATCACCAAAACAGTACTGCAGCACTTCCCGAGGGTCTGACAGTCCCCACCATGCTATCATGGGAGATGATGGGAATGTGGTTGGAAATTCAGGTGGTCATGGGCACCCGAGTGCACTTTGTGGAGGAGGCAAAAAAGCATTCACTGTCACAGAACCAGACTCAAAAGAAAGGACGAGATGATATTATTATTATTATTATTATTATTATTATTATTATATGGACTGGTGCCTACCTAGCTGTAGTTTCTAGCTGATGAATTCATGATCTGAATTTGTCGCAGCACCATTACACACTTGCAATCAGCAAGATGCATGTTTGTCTTCTGAGAAAAAATTTGGCTGTATGGTAACATACTTAAAGTAAGTGATGAGTTGAAGTGTGAAACTGTTTATGAGCACGTTCCCTTTTAATTTATCTGGAGATGAACACTTTAGTGCATTCGTCTGCTTAAGGCACAAATGTATCAGAAAAAAACATAGCCAAGATCAAATTGCCTTTTCTTCATGTACAGTCAAATGGAGGGGGGAAGGGATTTTTATTTTTTTTTTAACTTTTAAAAAGAGGATTATTTTTTAACCTGGATCATCTTACTAGATGGACTTAGTGCATGGCCCTACAGACAACAGCAGCAGCTCAGGTAAAGGGGGGATGCAGGGGAGTTAGCATCTAAAGGTGGAGCCCAAATCACTCTGATGACAAAGCCATTCCTAGGACCCCTTGCCAAAGATGAGCTTTGCTGTTCCTCCCAAGCAGCCACCATGGCCCTTGCTTTTTCCCTTGCACAGCTCTTATCCCTTGCCCTCAGCCAGGAGGAGCATTTGCAAGCACAGCTCATCTTCTCTGTGTTTGCAGCACCGTGGTATTGACCACCTCAACTTGTCAACAGAGCTCTGCAGGCTGGGTTTGTGTGGCCTTCTCATTTTGGCCTTGGTTTTGTTTGGCTATGGTACCCCAGGCATTTCTTTGGTATTATGGAAGGGGGACCTGATTCAAGGAAAGACACCTGTGAAAAACAAGTTATTTTACAGCCAGCTCTGTTCCCCCCACCTTGCTTTTGCAGCACATCTGTGCCAAGAACAGAGCTCGTGTGAGGAAATAGGAATAGGGTTGCTGGGGCTATTTCAGCATCATATATGAAAACATAGCCAAGTGATGCAAATTGACTTGATGATCTTTATCCTTAACGCTGCTGAGAGACAGCAGAGCAGAGCAGGGCTCCTGCCATACTCCTTTTACCAGCATGGCTGACCCCGTGCTAAGGCAGCCCAGGGAAGTGAAGCAAAAACTAGCCTTATAAAAGCAAGTGGATATTTTCCTGGTGGTTCATCTCCTCAAATCAGCTTGCTGTAGGTCTGGAGAAGAGGAAGTGCTGGCTCAAGGGAAACCATAAGAGCAATCAGATAAGCAGATGGCAAAAAACCTCCACTGCTCTGCTAATATTCATCATGCTACCCAAAATCTATTATGTACCCCTTGGCCGTGGATGTACCTACTGCATTCTGTAAGATGGCTTTACTGCAGACCTGTCATGCTTGTGCCTGTGGTACAAGGTGGTTCTTGAACTTGTGGCTGAGCCTGGCTTAGTATTTATAGCATTTTCATCCTTTCTGTTGCTACTGCAAAATTCATCATTTGCTTGAGACCAGGAGACACTAGGATAGCTGAGGCAGTGTCGATGGCAGCGTGTTATGGCCAAATGTTAGACTTTTACCTTGAAAATGCTCAGTTGATATTACTATAGTTTTCCATTAGATTCCTTCTTTAATCAGGGCTATGCAGTTAGCCTCTGAAGTGTATCGGTCTTTCTTTCAGCCACAGGGTGCTTGAAAATTTCACAAAGACAAAAAAATGGCCTTTTTCGTTATTTTATTACACAAGCTAAGGAAGTGGCTTTCAGCAAGCAGCTATATTTGTAAGCTACAATCTCTCTGACTGCTGCGTTTGAACAGAACTCTACTGGTTCACTTGCGGGAGGAGGCACCAGGGACACCAGCCAGATTTAGAATGTTTTTCCTGGCCCCAGGCACTGGCTCTGAAGGTAACAGGCAGAGCAAACCCCAGGGAGTGGAGAGATGACTGACAACTTCCCACACTGCAGCATCAAGGATTAGGGAATTACCACTGGGTTGCCTTGCACATAACCCAGCGGCACTAGTGTGGCCAGAGCAATGCGGGTCTGGAATGAGTGGACAAAACTATCTCAGCCCTGGCATCCCAGCCATTTCTCTGCGTAGAGAGGAAAAAGCAATTGGCTCCTGGAATAACTGGCTTTGTGGTGATATGAAGTGGGCTGAGTTAGAATTGCAGCGTAAATGACTTATGTTGCCCTGCACTTCCTGAGGGAGCCTGTAATTTCCATGTGCTTTTTAAACACTGGCAAATCTGGTTTGAATCTGTTGTCTCATGTGACAGGTAGAAAGGAAAAGAAAAAAAAAACCTCAAAGAGTTGAGGCCACTTGAAGCATGCACCTGAGTTTTGTTAGTGTAACCGGAATTTGGTTGGATCTTCTCAAAAATCCCATGGGTTTCTTTTTTGTTTGATTGGTTTTTTTTAGGTTTTGAAAGGAAAAGGAGGAGTTTGGTAAAGCTAAACAATTAGACATGGTTTTACATGAGACTTCAAGAATGATTTTCCTTTAAAGCAGCAGGCTCCCTCTTTCATCCCTTTAAAAATAATGCAAACAACCTTCTGACTGACAAAATACTGCAGAATTATGTTCCCTCCATCCCCATGCATGTAACTGAGGATAAGCAACAGAATACAAGAGTCCAGGGAGCTCAAAATGATCCTTTGTCTAGTACAGAAATGCATTATAAACAACTGCACCTAAATAGCCCTGTTTCCTTCCGTCACCTGCCTAATGTGTTTTGCCAAGGGTCTGCTCGCCTCTTATCTCATAAATATTTTATGGAAATTAAATCAGAAGTGATTATGGGAAGCAGTTCATCTGTCTCTGGTTCTGTCTGCAAAAGGAGAAGGAAAGGCAAAACTAAGGACCACTGCATTTTTAAGATTTGCAGTGCATGTGAAGAGAGTATTTTAAAAGTTTGCATCAGCTGTTGGATTCTATTTTGGTGATGAATTCCAGCTAAAAAAACGTGGATGCTCATAACTGGATAAATGACCCCTAACTGACTTCTTAAAATAACTGTATCAGTCTGCTGTGGGAAGTTCGTGTTTTAACTGTTTTTTTTTCCCCCTCCATTTGTAATGTGATGTATTACGTAGGAGAAGCATGCTGCTGAATTTAGAGTATGAAGCATTGAATTTGTACATGGCAAAGACATTACTGATGGATTAAGTGCACTGATTCTTTCCACTTAGGTAATCTAATTTTTATTAGCATTTCTATTCCTTCTTCTCCCTTCCAGTCTTACTTTCTTCCTTACCCTCCCTCGGAAATTTCTGTATAGTAGCGCTGAGATGCAGTGGTTAGTTATGTGGAGCCATGTGTGTTTGGCTGCGCTCTTGCCATCCCCTGTGCACGTCCAGTGTTTAACACCTCCCGTCTGAGCTTCACTGCTTTATTTCCTAGCATCCCAGCCTGGGAAGGAAAAGCTTTTTCCAAAAGGAAAGCTTTTTGGGAGCATTGGATGTGCAAAGTTCCCTGTTAGACCCTTAAAAACAGGAGCTAGCACTTTGCAAATTAATTGCAGATATTCTGATGATAAACGTGGCAAAGATGGAAGAGTTTAAAGAGGGGCTGGCACCCACCTCCCTCTCCTGACAACTCCTATGTCTGTCCCCTGCTTCACCTGGAGACTCTCCTGTGCTATCAGGGCACAAGCATCTAGGGGTGGTCAACTGGGATCAGGGAGCTGATGCAAAAATTATTGTGGACTGTATTCCTGTGGTTCTCCATCCAAGCAAGCGCACAGAGCAGATGGTGGAACTGATGGAGGGAAAAGCAGGGACCATCATCTCCCCATGGCGTTACAGACCTCAGTGACCATCTGCCTTAGTAGAGGACAGCTGTGGGAACATGGCTAATATTACTTGTTAGAGGAGGAAGGCTTTGCTAATCTTCAAGGAGCTACACAAACACAAGTATTGGGCAGCTGATCATCCTGACAATACTGTAGTCTGCACCAAAATGTCATTTCCAAGGCATAGACTGATTAACAGAGCCCTTCATGAAAAAAGAAAAAACCTGCCTCTGTCCCTGATGGTTTTAAGCAGTTGGTTGGTTTAAGCAGTTGCCAGCTTTACATAAAAAGATCCCGCTGAAGAGATGTAGTTCATCTCAGTATGGAGAAATCCAGTCAGGCCACAGCAAGGAGGAGTTACAGGAATGAAGGAAGAAATGTAGGAGTCCTGGTATAGAAAGGCTCACCAGACTGACAAGGACACGAGTGCCTTGTGAGTTGGCAAAGTCATCCCACTCTCACTACTGTACTGTGGGATTTCTGTGCTACCTGGAGAGCAGCCCAGTAACTGGGGCTTGTGGTTTGGGGTAAAAAACCCCAAAGGAAAAAAGGAGGAAAAAATCCTCTTAAAAATTTCTGTGTTTCCCTCCAAAGTACCTGGTGCAGAGACTTTTCCTTCCATTGAAGCAGTTTTGTGGGGCAGTAAGGGCAAAGTGTGGGGTATCATATGGAAAGGAAATGTTGAGTGGATCCACTCACAGCGTCTGTCCTGGACAACAAAGGAAAACAGTCCTCCTTTGACTTCTGCAGGCATTTCTTTTTGTATCCATTCAAATGCCTACTTTTGCAGAGACGTGTCCAACGCCTACTATCACAGGCAAGTAATGAAACAGGAAAAAACTCACCAAGGTTTCCCCTTACCACATCTGAGTGTTTTTTGTATCATTTAACTGTGTCTGATTCTCATGTGTTCATTTTACTCTTCAAAGCGAGCCATGAAGCCACTATCTGTGGTCTGTGCAGAACTGACCAGTGGTGCCAAAAATTGGTTTATTAGCTTAACGGAGATGATCTTGTGCACTGGATCCTTGTAAATGTTCCTTAAATTTTGCTGACTTAAGACAGCACAGCCACTAGCATCTTTCTGGCACCGAAGTCTATAACCACAAAAATTAAAAAAGGTAGCAGTAAAACTAGCTCACTTTCTGCACTTTATATTGGTATTTGTGTAAGTGCTGACTAGGAAGCAGTCCAAATGTTTGAGAAATTATAGTCCTCTTCTGGTTTTAGAAAAATCTGAATCCATGCTTACTGTAATGGTCATGTACAGTCAAACTTGTCTTTGAACTGTATTGGAATGTGATCTAACATGAAGCTTTTTCCTTCAGACTCTCTTCTAGGGCACTGGATTCAGCTTCAGCAGTCCTCAGTGTCAAAACATTTCGAAAATGTATGGAAGCAATTTTCTTCAATGCAATTTCTGTCTTGTCTTCAATGATAGGAAACAAACAGAAATTTAACAAAAGCATTTTCTTCCATGGCTTTATCTTGCTGTGACAAATCAAAAGCTTGTGCTCAGGAGACAGGAGTCTCAAATCTTAAAAGATTTTTCACACTGAACCTTTTTCTTTAGTACTTAAGTAATGTAAGCCCCTTTTGAAGTGGGCTGTTCTGAGTATATGGGGCACACTTAGGGGTGGATGGGAAGTGTCAACTATTTCCTTTTCTATTTTTCTTTAAGAGAGAAGAAGGTGTTTTGAGAGAAAAATAAGGATTTTTGCTCTTCCCCAGTCTGTGGAATACAAAAGTGCTGTATCTCTTTAGGCTTTAAATAAAAAAAAAAAAAAATCTGGAGAGGAAAGGAAGGACTTGTTCTGGCAAGATTGAGCTGAGGGAGTTCTGCGAGACTACATTTTATCTTAATTTTAAGATGGAAGTTACTTTGCTGTGTGTCTGAAATAACTCTCAGGCTTTGTCATTTGTAAAGTTCATAAACAGTGGAGG
This sequence comes from Todiramphus chloris collaris, assembly GCA_025345505.1. Taxonomy (NCBI): domain Eukaryota; kingdom Metazoa; phylum Chordata; class Aves; order Coraciiformes; family Alcedinidae; genus Todiramphus; species Todiramphus chloris. The sequence goes on from JANVCC010000020.1 coordinate 54,715,094, forward strand.
GTCTGCCGATAAATGTTAGATGGGCAGTTAGTTCAGTATCTCTTGCTTGCTGTGGCGAGTTTTGCCAACTTCATCATTTTTCCTTTCTGTGTTGATAGCACAGCTGTGTTTTCCCTTATTCCAGCAAATGAAAAGGGCCAAGTGAAGAAGAGCTGCCATGTGCCAGGGCTCCCAAGGGATCGCACTTGGACAGCGCACAGAAACAAAGGAATCTGGCTGCCTGCAAGGAGTTCATCATGTGGGTTTCGGCCAGAGGTGGTTGGCTGGGCTACGGCCACAGGGAGGGTGCAGCTTGCTGGCTGTTGTTTCTCCAGGCTCATCTTCCACCTGTGAATTCGGAAGGGAGCTGTGTTTCTTGTCCCGGGGACAGCAGGGATGTCTTTTCAAATGGTCATGGGCTCCTCTTCAATGTGTCCAGGCTTTCTGAAATGAATGCAGCAGCCACTGCAAGGAGGTTTGGTAGATGGCTGCCTTGGTAAAGATGAGACCTGGAGCTTACACCAAGTTTTGCGCTTCCATGCTGCATGTCAGTAGTCCCTAGATATTGGTGGTGCACTGAGCAGGCTTGCACGGCACTGGGAGCATGGCAGTAGAGAGCCAGTTGACTTACAGAGGGCTTGTGCTTTGCAAACACCAGGCTGGCACAGATTTTAGATCCCTTTAGGATCATTACTTGCTGCTTGGACACCACATGTTCAACATTACGATACTTCTGTTCCCCCTTGTTCTTTCTACCTCATGTAACCATTAAAATCCTAGAGGAGAAACAAACCACCTTGTCTTACTTCACCCACAATTATTTTTGGCAGCAAACTTGCAAATCCTTTAGCTGTCTGAGAGCACTTCTGGAGGTTACAAGTGACAGAGAGTTCCATAATTTCCCTACGGCAACTGACTTCTGACAAGCTGGCACAGCTTGTATTGCTTCATAATTTTGAGATTAATCTTTCTTTTTATTTTATTCACCTTTGGATGTTGCATCACATGGAGTGAACCTATTCTGTGAAGCCATTAGAGCCAAGATGATCAGTCCAGTTCAGGATCAGAAGGCTTCTTTTTCTCATCAGTTTTTATGATAGATGTTTATCTCAGAATATTACTTGGGCACCTGATTAGCTGGCTGTTGTGGTGTAACAAATCCATTTCAATGAGAAATAAACTACAGTAAATGATTGACATAATCATCTTTACTAATGACTAGGGCTTTTTAATTTAATGAGTCACTTCTGAAGGTCTGAGGGGAAAACAGGGACACTTTTTTTTTTTAATTATTGCAGAACAATCATTTGCATGTATAAGTCTGGTGGTGTTTCTCAGAGCAGCTGTTATCAAACGTGCCGTATGTGAGCTTGCTCAGATACATTCAGCTCACTTGCAAAAGAAAATACGTTGCATGGGATTCACAAAATTACTATTACAGTCATGGTTAATGATTTTGTTATCCAAGCAGTGAAACCACAAGACTTTGTGACCGCCATAGCAATCACAAAGCTCTAGTTTGCACGGACTTCTCTAACTGACCATTTGAGGGCGTGTTGAAATGGAGTTTCTGACTGGACTCCCCATTCCAACAACTTTAGTTCTGGGTTCATTTCTCTTATGTGGCTGCTGGGCATGTTTACAATAGTTTCCCCTCAGAAACAAATACTGGGGGCTGGCTTGGTTTCAACAGGCTTTAGAGGAAGACAGTATTTCCCTGACAGACTGGTGGCTTGTGACATTTTGCTATCAGTGAAACAGCCTGGTTCTGGAGACCACGTGCTTTCTAGATGTGTTCCTGTATGCAAGTGGTGTATTTGGATGACCTGCAACAAACCTCTCATTGTGGATGCTGAAAAGCTACTAGCAGAGGGATTTTCTCAGGTTCTCACAATATTCGGTGAGAATCCTGCCTTTCTTACCAGTGCTATGAAAAACAGTAGAATGTTTTTTGTAAGCTAGACCAACACCTGGTGTTTTGCTAAGTTCTGTTTATGGTACATTGGAAAAATATTTTGAAATAGGTGTTGTAGGACTTTAGCCAATCACCCTAGGAGATGGGTGATCACTGACCAATCATCCTATGGGGCTAGGGTATATAAACCGGGGTTATAATAGAGAGTCATCTTCTTCCTCTCCTAGCTCTCTCTTTACTGATTTTGTGTTGCTGCATCTCTCCACTCCCAGTATAAACAGCAACATCTCATGTCTTCCCCTTCCACCATCCTTCTCAAAATTTTCACTGCTGTACTGGTGTAGAAAATCCCAGCTGAAAACCCAGTCTTGTGGAGGACAGAAGTTGTTCCCTGCTCCCATTGCTGACAAAATTTTGCCATCATTTGTTACTAGCGGCATTTGGCTGGAGACTGTCTTTTCTTTGAGAACATTCCCAATTTTCACCAATAACCACATCCAGGTTCAGTCCCAGTGGCATGCTATGGGAGAACAATACACTTTTGAAGGCCTGAGCATCATCATGCCTTTGATCCTTTGGTCGCCTGTTTTCTTCTGAGGGTTTCCATATGGCTTCTTGAACCACATTTTAACTACTGGCTCTGCCAGAAGTAACTCCTTCTGTTTGAACCTTATCTGAGCCTCTTCCAGTGAATGCCACATGATCTTTCTTCTGAAGAATACCAAGAGAATGATCTTTTCCTACTCATGTTCCCATGGGACTCACAATTCAGTAGACCACTTTTCTTTCCATCTTCATGATCCCTTCCATCATCTATTTTCCAGGCTGGAGAGACCCAGCCTGTTTAGCTGTTATTGAAAAGCTGGTGCATGTCCTTGATTGTTCTGTCCACAGCACTGTGAGCTTGTCGTGGTGGAAATACCCTTATTGACACAGGGTGGAGGGAGGGCCAGAACCACAGACAGACTGGGGAAGCACAGCAGATAAACACAGTGCCTTGTTAATCATATTTGCTGCTGCTTTGTGGGGTTTTTTTCATATATTTGTTGCTGAGCCATGAAACTGACACTGTCACAGGGCTATCTGTTTTAACCCCAAGGCCCACTTCCAGAGCAGCAGTAGCTGGCTTAGAGTCCATCATTGTACATGTCAGATCAAGGTGTTTCTGTCATAGGGGTACTTTATTTACAGTTTGGTTTTTGGTTTCGTTTTTTTAACATCTAGTCTGTCCAAATTATGAGATACTTAAACAAATTTTCAATGTCAGTTTTCATTGTTACTCCCTTGAATAACTTACATTTCATCAGAAAACTGTGTTATCTTGTTGTTCACTTCTCTAGATCATTGATGAGTATGCTTACCTGCACGGGCAAGGAGCCTGTGGGGCTTATTTGTGACCTGCTGCTTGGGAGCAGGTTATTTTCTACTTTTTTTTCTCAGTCTTCAAACAATTCATTCCTATGTGCTGAGAGCCTTCTCTCTTTTGGTACAGAAGTTTGAAGCTTTGATGGGGGACCATGTTGGAAAGTAACAGTGCTTATCCCAGACGATGGTCACCCTGCCGACACTGTGTTTTTCAACCAGTTGCCTTCAGCATCACCAACCAGGAGGCAGTGTGAACTTCTTTATGGCTGAGTTAGCAGAGACCTAGTCTCAGATAGTTTTGCTTCCTCCCTTTCTGGGCACTTAGAGTAAGTGTTTGTGTTGGCAAACTGCCCCTCTAATCTGAGGATATTGAACATGGAAATGCAGCAATTTTTAATAAGGTGAAAGCGGAGGCCAGAGACACAGCCTCTGTGGTATGCTGCAAACAGGTTTTGTAGCCATGTACACACATGTGGAGGAGAGGCTTGGTTGCCTTGCTGGGTCTGAAGGAGAATAAGGTGTGGAGGAAAGCAAGGGCTGATAAGAATCAGGCAAGATAAAAATTGCTACAGCCTCTTTTCCAATTGCCTATTGTAGAAATACTGCTTTCCCCAAGGGTCAGCAAATAACACACTGCTGGGAGGGCTGGTTATAGCTCCCAGCTGCCCCACTGAGATTATCTAGTAGTTATATCTAGTGTGGGATTTTTATTTTCGTCTAGGAGGGCTGAGGTGGTTGCAGGCCACTATGTGCAACCTGAAGGAAGGGTCCTGCTGTTTGGCACAGCACCATGTTAAAGCCCTGCCTCCTTTTCCTTTGTTCATGACAATCAAAGTTTGAGAGTGAACTGTAGGCTGAGGCTGCCCAGACTATGGTGTGTGTGTTTTCTGGTGGTGTTCTGAGAAGCTTAAATTACAGCTCAGCATCTGGGTCTGCACCACATACAGCCCTGCAAAAAGGTACTTCTTCCTGTGAAGTGGCCAATATAACTAAGTTTTAACTTTTATCAGGTTTTCCAGATAGGTTGGAAGGTTAATGTTGTTGTGAAGTACTTGCTTTTAGAAACTGCTCATTTTCTTCTGAGATGTCCCCAAAATATGCTAGATATTGTAGGACTTAAAGTTGCAAGCACATGAATTAGCTTGGAGGGTTTTAAACCCCAGATTTGAAGTGCCTTTGTCTAATAAGTTACGAAGACTGAGCTGCTGAAACCACTTTTTAAAAGGAGCCTGAGTATCAGTGAAGTTACATTTTAGAGGTGTTCTTAACTGTCTTAAGAGTTGTTCTGCTTTTAGGTACTTGTTTAACAAAAAAACCCCAACAAAACCACAAAACCAAAACATGCTTTAAAACTGTTCATAATGAGTGGGTCAGCCATTCAAAACTCATCCTGGTTCTTGTACCTCTCAGATAATCCAACCTGGAAACAGATCTGGGTATTTGCTTTCCACAAAGTAAGTTAGGAGTTTCAGTGGTTTTAAGCGCTATACTAGATAAAGAGGATCACCACCTGTTTTGTGTTGTAATGCTTTAAGGTGTGCTCACCTTTGGACAGTCTTGCTGAGTGTAGTTTTCAGAATAAACAAATACCCACAGTGAGTGTTCTTGTATCCTTGGAGTAAGATACATGTCTAATATGTTAATTGGAAAATAATATTTAGAGAGTGCATTCTTGTCAAGGAGAGAAGGTTTTTCAGGTAGCAGCAGCACAGTGTGTTAGTTGGAGGAGGATGAATATCTTTCTCAGTTCAAAGCACCAGTATTTTAGTCATGTGTAACATTACAGCCCTTCTGATAGTGGTGCATGGAGGCTCTTTTTCCTGCTCCTCGTGTTTTAGTGCATTTAACAGCTGTCCTCTGATACTTATGGTAATATGTAGAAACCCAACAATTCTATGAGAAGAATTAATGGACAAAATCCCAAATATCTAGGTATTTTATGGAAACTGTTTTAATCAAGGAAGGACTATGGAGAGAAGATGGCTAAGACTCAGACCACACTGTGTGTTTCTTCAGGAGGAGAAATACATATTTAAGAAGCTGCAGCTATAGGCAGCAGCATGTTATTGTATGATATTTCACTATTCCATAATTGTTGTGTAATGATTTAACTAATTAACTTAAGAGATAGTGCTTACTGTGAGCCAGGAGTAGATAAAAACACAAGCAACATTCATTGCACATTAGATTAGTGAAAAAATGGGAAAAGAAAAAAAAAGGGGGGGAAGCTTTTAAAGGAAACCTGATTGTTCAGGTAGCCTGTGCTGAACTAGAATTCAGTGAGTTTTTGGAGAACATGTAAAGGGGTTTTTAGCTTAATGGGACAACTGCAGATTAGTAAAATTGTCAGTAGCCTGGATAACTAATAGGGTACAGCTTGGGCACACAGATGCTCTTTCTGCATCCACCCACAAGACTTAAACAATTGCATCATTACACTGTTTATTCTTCAGAGGTAGCTTCTAGCATGAACACTCATCATCCCATAATGCCCAATATACCAAGTAACATGCCAAGGGAATACAAGTGGTGTTGGTGAATATGTCAAGGGTAGGCTATGGCATATTGTTTTTCCATATGTATGGCAACAGCTTTTATGTCCTGGCAACAGACCTGCATCTTTTAAGTATTTTAAAGTGCTGCCATTATTGCAGGTGCGCACAAAGTCAGGTGGGTAACAAAACATGTCTTTTAATATCTCAAGAAAATATCTCTTTTAATAAGCTCAACATAAGATGATTTTTCCTCCCTTTCCATTTGAAACAGAATGCTACAGATAGCTCCTCAAACTCCTCTCAAAAAAGGGAACAGCCTGTGCTAACTCTGGCTTCTCCTGCATCTTGTGAACATCGAAGAATTTGCACTCGTGGACACCTTCATGACCATTACAGCTCTGACCACTACCATCTAGAACAGGTAAGCTTTCTTCCCACTGTTGCCACCTGAAGGGCTGTCTCTGCTGTTGCTAATACATTCCCCACCCCCAGCATCCCTGAAAGACACAAACCTTTTCCTTCTTAGTTACCTTTAAATGGCTTGCAGTTATTAAAAAAAAAATAAAAATGGGGTGGGGGCTACACTGTGATTTAATATGTTACGTTGTACCACGTTCACACAGACTATTGTAGGTTGGTGACAGTTGTACTCATTCCCGAGCCAAACTTTGATACTCTTGTGATAGGTCATGGTGGAGGGCATACAAATAAAGACAGGCAAAATTACTAAATACTGGCTTTTCACTAAGCAAGGAGATGATGGTTGCCAGTAGCAAAGTGAGCTTACTTAACTTTTCTCCCTCTTCATCTCAATCCCGGCTTTCACAGTCAGTACCACGATCCTACCGGCACATCAACTTTCCAGACGATGATGAGGAGATAGTGCGCATCAATCCTCGGGAAAAGATTTGGATGACTGGATATGAGGACTATCGTCATGCCCCAGCACGCGGAAAGAACTTTGATCCTGATGACATGGACTCGTACGTACGTTTTGCCAAAAGTGAGGCCTCAAAACATGAATACACTTATCCTTATGTAGACAACTCGGACTTTGACCTGGGTGAAGATATCAAGGGTGCTGTGATAAAGACTCAACCTGTCAAATTCAAGCCCAGGAGGAAGGAAGATGGTGAAAGGTCACGGTGCATGTACTGCAGGGACATTTTCAACCATGAGGAGAACAAACGGGGTCAATGCCAGGATGCTCCAGACCGTGTCAAGACTTGCATCCATCGAGTGAGCTGTATGTGGTGTGCAGACACTATGCTCTATCACTGTATGTCCGATCCAGAGGGAGACTATACAGATCCTTGCTCATGTGACACCAGTGATGAAATGTTTTGCCTCCGGTGGATGGCCCTTATCACCTTGTCTTTCATTGCTCCATGTATGTGCTGTTACTTGCCACTTAGGGCTTGTTACCACTGTGGGGTCATGTGCAGGTGCTGTGGTGGAAAACACAAAGCTGCTGGATGACTACAGATGCATTCAAAGTGTTAACATTTTTCCTGTAGTTCAAGGAACATGTCGGTTTTGGAGCACTGAGATAACTCACTTTGATGCAGCCACCATGCCCAACCAGAAACCATGCCCATCCAGAAACCACCAGTTCAGATCACTTTACATTTGGTCATCTGGGGCTCACACTGCATTGATTTGCTCATCAAGTGTTCTAACTAATTAATCTACAGCATAGACTTTTGTATTACTAACCTGTAATCAAAACAGACTGTCTTGTACATGTTTATATAATTTTTTTTTTTTCAGTTAAAATTAGTTTGAGAAAAGAACTACTTTAAATGGTGGTGGATTGTAGAACATCTACAGGTTTTGTCTGTCTTGCCTCCGCTTGTGTGGTACCATCCACCATGTTCACAAGCTTTGGCACAGGGTGGTGTAGTGAATGAAATCTCACTTGGAAGATATTTTAACTTGCTGTCAGGTTACTGTGTGTGTATAAAAGGTGTACTAGTAACAAACTTGTACCACAACACAGTATTTCTCTCACTAGTTTTCTTTGGGTTTTTTGTTCTGTTTTCCATAGCCAAAATAGTAATCTGAGCTGCAGTTGGTCTTCGAGAGTCCATCATAATTTCATTCAGCAAACATCTTAAATTATTTTTGTGTTTGTAAAGATCTGCGAACAGAAAGCAAGGCTCAGTTACATATAGTCACATAACCATTGAAAATCTGGTAGTCCTCCTTATCTGTAATCATTTCAGACCACTACTTGAAAGGGAAACTAAAATGCTAGGGTTTTCTTTTTTCCCTAAATAACATTGAAAAAATAAAAATGTGTTTTCAGAGTTATGCCCAGAAAAAAAAGGGAACTTCTTCATTAGCCATCCAGGTAATGATCTGTGAATGAAACACTAAGGTTCCAGATGAGGAAAAATGTTGTTATGCAAAGAATTACTAACAATGCAATGTCAAAAAGCACTATTACAGCAATTCTGGGGAAATGCTGCATTAAGTGGTGGATTTATATGGAAAATTGTATTTGTTTTTTTATTTTCTGTGTAATACATGAGCATGAGAACATACATGTCCATGATAGAAACTATATTTATCAATCTAAATAGATATTTAGTATCAAAAGCTAGGATGTTAACTACCACCACTTCCACATCCTGACCTGCAGTCCCAGTCGTCCAGATGCTTACACATATCTTGACAAATCATGTGTGCATCCAGCATTTCTGTGACTTTGTGTGTAAGATTAGGCATCCGAGTCTTTGCAGGACCCAGACCAAAGTATCTCTCTGGCTTTCCCTTCCCCGGTTCACCACCCAGATTTAACAAGTGGATGCATAAGGTGCATACAGCAGGATAACATTACTTAGATTTTTTATTTTATTTTTTTTAAATGTCATGTTGTCTTGTGTACAAGGCTTGTAATTAGCTTGGACAAAAAGAGTATTTTTCTAATATATTACAAGGAATAGCCAAATAATTTTTATTAAAAAAAAAAAAAAACAACCAAAAAAAAAAAAAAAATTAGTGCAGTGAGTTCTAACTAGCATAGTACAATCTGAATACTTTGAGGCAGCTAGGGATTGGCTTGTCAAAGCTGGCACTGCTGTTCCTGCCATAATTTCTTTCTGCAGTAAATTGCCAGTGGGTGCATGTCCTTTCCCTCCCTCTATTGCACATTTACGTCAGTCTTAAAAGAGAGGAATATTTGGGGGGTTTTTTTGTTTGTTTTTTTTGTAGTTAATTTGCCAAATAAATGTAAAAGGAATGCTTGCCATTCTTTCTTGGTGGAATGTCCCAATGTTTCCTCTGAGAGTTAATCACAGCTTTTTAGTCAACCATGAGTTAAGTATGCAATGTGCTTACACGCTATAGAATTTGGTAGGCTAAATTCATGGCATTTGCTTGGGACTTTTTTAGTTGGGGGGGAGGGGGGGGAAGAAAAAGAATGATAGTGGAAAAGAGATGGAGTATTACACTTTGGGTGACATGTCTGGGTTTGATGAATGAAATACAAATATATTGTGCCTAATAGCATTTGACAAATCTCTCAATGGTGTCTAGTAAACATCAAGCCAACCTCGTAAAAAAATTAATGAAACAACCTTCTTCTTTTATTTCTGTTCTCAAGGTTGTTTCTTGTAAACAAACATCTGTAAGATCTTCTCTCTATAAAGCACAACACTACAAAAAGATCTTACAGTTTTTTGTCTGATCTTGAAGTGCCCCTATTTATTTAAGCAGACATACTCCAAGCCTTTCTGTATGTCTAGAAATAAAAGTTTTTAAAAGAACAATGCTTTTTTTTTATTATTATTATTCCCCTTCTTCTTCCTCCCTCTTCTCTTGGATTTTTGTAATACTTGTAGATTTTGCTGCTTGTGATTTTTGGTTTGTGAAGGCAGTGGTGTAAGGGCACAATGATAGAAATGGATGGGTTTTTGTAAATATTTCTCCTTAATTTCCACACTGCTGCTGAACAGTGTGTAGCATTCTCCCAGTCAGCTCTGCAATACTGACAGCAATCATTTGAGAGAAATTATTCAGATTTTATTTTTGTATCTGTGGTAACAAAACATTTGCCAATTTATTTTTTCTTTTCTGTTGTGGAAAAGTTCTGTTTGTTTGTTTTCCAAGCTATCGCTCACGTTAACAAATTAAAGTGCCTGAAGCCTCATCATTATTGTACCTATATACTAAAAGTTAAAACCCTGTTGTATTGATTTTTATAAGCCTTTTTACCTCTGTGTAAAAAAAAAAAATATATATATACAAGTGTATGATGTACATTTTAGTTCTTAACTTCTTTTTTTATTGTTTCTAATATGTATGATCAGTGTAGCTATTGCTTTGAAATGTACCATGTAAATATAAATACATCATATCAAAATGACGCTGTTTATTGTTATTCAGCTGGATGGAAAATGAGGGGAAAATGGCCGTTGCCAGAGCCACCTCCCCAACACCTTGGGGTTTCTGAGAAAAAAAAAATTGATTAATTTTATATTATTTGATGGGAAATGCTGGTAGCCTTGGCAAAGGCCATACAGGCCCAAATGCTGTGTGGAGAATGGGGATGGGTGTTTGTTCAAGTGTTTTTTAGGTGGTTTTCAGGTGATCTGCACGTGTTGGGGGAGGTGGGCCCTGTGGCAGCTGGGTCTGGTGGTATTGCACCCCAGGAGGCCCTGGCAGCTATGACTGCCGCCAAGATTCCCCTTCTGCTCTCCCTTCTCCCTGGGCCCTCATCCCATGTGGTCCTTTGGACTGGGCTAAATATACTGCAGGCCTGGTTTTATTTTATTTTGTTTTAATCCAAGAAGAGCAGCGCCAAAAAAAAGGGGAAAGCAGAGAGCAAGGCTGGAAGACATGGCTGACAAACAAGGGCCACCTTTCTCTGTAAGGGTGTGCAGTGGGAGTTCACAAGGCTGGCTGGATGCCACAGCCACTGCTGAGGAGAGGCACCTGGGGTGGCTGGCACTGCCATCTCTGCTCAGAGAGGTTTAATGTGGAAGATGGAAGAGGAAAGGACACCAGGCTGCAGTTGATTGCATGAGGAAACAGTAGGCAAACCAGTAAGTATAGATGAATTTTTACAGTTATTTTCCATGAAAACTAGTCAGGCCAACAGCACATGCTTCTGGAAAGCCTGGTTTTATTTTTCTGTATGTAAGTGATAACGCAACCAAGGTGATAACCAAGACCTTGCTCCTTTTTAAAAGAAGTTCGTTATAGCTTTGTTGAGATCCTGAGTCCACATTCGCTTGTTTGTTTATACTTATATTCATGTATTTCTGGAAATATTACATGCTCATATAAACATAGATTTCTGATATTTATGATAAATGTGTATATTTGTTATATTAAAAAAAAAAGACTGTGGGCCTCGTGAGAAATACATGCACTGTGGGTCAGGGGTGTTCAGAAGGACTTGTTGCACACACAGTCTTTCAGTCTGCATTGGTGTTCACTCCAGCTGCAGCTAAGCCAAGGGCAAACAAAATCCAATGGCCTGTTGCTTATTATTCATCATAATCTTTTGGCCAGTTATGGCAGGAAGACCACTGCTGCCATTCCCTGGCCATTTGAATTCAGCTTGTGGTTAAGCCACATACCTTCTTGCAGCCTGCAATGTCCTCTTGCTTTCATCTATGAATCAAAGGGATTGCTTATGCCTGGAGATTCTAAACTGAAACAGCAAATAGTGGTTTTGGACCCTGGATCTGTGGAAAATGCAAACACCACCTAGGCACAAGGCACCATGAAATGCAATCAACTTTTTGCAGCCTAATCAATGCAGGGGTCCTGGACTTGGTCTTGCTTTTCATCTGGAGCAGGTACTGTCCTCCTGTCAAGATGCAATCCAGGAGACTTGAGTTTGGGGAGGATAAAGATACTATAAGCTTGCAACCATTTGAAACCAGGTTGACTATTTTATGGCTTTAAAAAGAATTTTGCTAGTAAATATAACAGTGCCATCTCAGTTCACTCCCAGGCCCTTCTCCTGAGGAGTCATCCTTGGGTTGAGACAAATGTCACAGCAGTCCCACCTGCGTGAACTTTTCTCCTAGTAGCCTGTGAAACTGAAGAGACAGAGTGCAAGAAGAGGATTTTCTTGGCTGTGCTCACTCAGGAAACCTGCAAATACTTCCCACAAACCCCTCCTCATAAAAGTGGTATTAGGTCGGTGTTGGGGAATGGCTAGAAAACAAGGGCCATGTATCTTTAAAGGAAATGCTTGCTGAGGCTCAGCAAGAGTAACAGAATGTGGCAAGGTCAGTATGTTCTTTTGCTTGTGAGTTGTATGATAAAAGAATATAGTGATTGAAGGACTATGGATATGGGCTGTAGCTATCACTGCAAAAGGGAGTTTGGATTATGAATATGTATTCTTAAAGCAATAACCAATGAATAACGGACAAGTGTACTTACTAATAAGGTGACAGTATAAAAGCACCCTTCTGATCTCTAATAAATGAAGTCTTGCTTATCAATCATATTGGTGTCGTGCATTTCTTCCCTTGCCATTCAACAGGTCAGGAATTGCCGGGGGAAAGGAGTGCAACTGCAAGAGATGTGTCCCTTCAACTACCAGCTCTGTTTTCCTACAAGGCACCAGGACAACACTCTCTCAGGAGTGACTGTATCTTCCCAGTGTTGCCTTCAGGGGCAGAACTTTTGCATGAGGATTCACTCAGCTTCCTTTAATCACTCAATAAGAAACCTCAGGGGGCTATAACTGAAATGGGCAAAGCTGTCTTATCTCTGTTGTGAAAATGAGTAAGTCCAAGACAGTTTGAACAACTTGCATAATGGCACATGGAGATTTTGTAGCATAGTTTGGCCTGAAGTATCCTGAGAACAAGTCCACCACCATCTTCATCCAGAGGTCATCTCTCCTGGCACTCTGCCTGAAAATTAACTGGGTGGTTGGTGCTTCTATAGGAGCCTTGCTGCATGGAGCACAAACCAAACCAAATGGACCAGTCAGCAAGGAATGTGTAAATCTTCTTTCTCTGTTAACTCCACTTAGAAATGCAAATTGCAAGTAGCTGTCAGGAGGCCTGGAAATAAAAGGTATCATGGCATGTGTTCCCAATGCTTATCTCAGCCAGAACCTGGCTTCTTGTACAGACCAAATGCAGCCTTTTTCACAAATTGTTTGCGAGCAAATTTGCATCACTAGCAACTGGAACCACTTTCCTTTAATCAGCATGTGATGCTAGATGAATTAATATCCTCCTAACACCTTGTCATTTTCCAGGATGTTCAGCCTTCTGGTATTTCTTAATATTTTGAATTAAACAATTAAAATTCTTATTATCTCAGTGTCATAGGTTGAAATAAATAGAATAATGTTTGGCTTCCACCCAGAGACAAGATATTTAAATGCTGGAAAATATGTGTGTATTTTTGGGATGGTGTATTTAGATTTCCACAAATATTTTTAGTTGTTTTTCTGCACTCATATACAACCATCCCATGCCATTCATGTCATTCCCCCATTCCCCACTTGTAAATTCATTTAGGAAGAGTTGACAAACTTTGGTTTGGCTCCTGCTCAATTTACAGCCTGCTGCCTAATGTCATGTGAGACAGGATCTCAAAGGAACACTCTTGACTGTTGTAAGGAGAAAGGTAACACAATCCATCTCTCTGCACAAGCAACCACAGGTCCACATACTGATGGCAAAGAAACTACAAAGTCATTTCCAGAGTCTATATAACTCATGTATTGATTTAAGGAGTCGCTGATATTAACAATACATATCTAGCATAGGGGAGCTAGAATTAAATGCATACTTTGTGATGGCAAAGACATTACCAAGTCATACACAGCCTTAATTCTTATTTAGAATATTTAATTACTCATTATATAGAGGCTGTAATATGAACTGACATTTTCTGCATTTTATGAGGTTATGTCACAATGAGCTGCAGAATTGGCCAATGATCAGTTGCTAAGATCAGCCTTATAGTCTCTGAAATCAGCCTTATAGTCTCTGAGATCAGCCTTCAGAGACAGACTGTCCATGTGGCAGTTTGTCAGAGCAGCAGAACTCAGCATACAGAGCTTTTTTCACCCAAAAGCATGTTCCACATTGCCAGCAGGGTGATCTCCCCCACAGAGCCAGCAGCTTGCCTAGTTTGCATGATTCACAGAACCTAAGATGGAGCAAGCCTAAGATCAAAACATCTGCAGTTCAGAAAAAAAAGACAGGTCCTTGTTGTTGGGGACTCGCTTCTGAGGGTTGTAGAAGGTCCTATATGCAGACCTGGTTCACTTCTTAGGGAAGTATATTGCCTCCCTGGCGCCAGGGTTAAGGACATACTGACATACTACTCTAGTCCATCCATCTGACTGCTACCCATTAACGGTTTCCCAAGTAGGCTATGATGAAATCTCAACAAGAAACCTGAGAGCAATGAAGAAAGGCTTCATGGCCCTGGGACAAATGGTGAAGGGATCAAGTAGTATTTGTCTCTATCCCACCATTACCTGTGTTTGATGAGAGCATGAACAGGAAAAGCCAGCAGATTAATGCCTGGCTACATAGCTAGTGTCATTGGCAGTATTTTGGGTTCTTTGATTACATGATACTTTACAAGACCCCAGGCCTGCTGACTACAGATAGGAAATGCTTGTCTCAAAGGGCAAAAAGAATCCTGGGGCAAGAATTAGCAGAGCTGATTGAAAGGTCTTTAAACTAGACTTGAAGGGGGATGGGGATGGAATGGGGCTAAACAGAGAGAATACCAATGCACACAGCATGGGCATGGGCATGAAAATGAAGGCTATACCAGCCATTAAGTCAGCTTTGGGGACTCACAGTATTTCATTGGGGCCCAGCTCAAATGCCTTTATGTGAACACCCACAGCATGGGCAATAAACAAGAGGAGATGGAAATGCTTGCATACCCGCAGCACTACAATCTGATCGGCATCACTGAGACATGGTGGAATGCGTGGAAGGGTATAAGCTCTTCAGGAAGGACAGGCAGGGGCAACGAGGAGGGGCTGTTTCCCTCTATGTCAATGAACAGCTAGAATGCATGGAGCTTCACCTGGCGAGTAATGATGAAAAGACTGAGTGCCTATGGTCCAGGGTGAAAATAAGGGAGAGGAAAAAGTTCTGCTACAGACCACCTGACCAGGAGGACCAAGTGGACAAGGCCCTTCACAGACAGACAGAAGTTGCTGCTCATTCACACGCCCTAATCCTCATGGGGAACTTCAACTACCCTGATATCAGCTGGAGAGACAACACAGCACGGCATAAGCAATCCAGAAGATTCCTGGCATGCATTGATGATAACTTGCTCCTCCAAGTGATAGAGGAACCAGTGAGGAGAGATGCCATGCTAGACCTTGTTCTCATCAACAGGGAGGGCATGCTGAGCAATGTTAAGCTCATGGGCAGCCTTGGCTGCAGTGACCATGAGATGGTGGATCTCAAGATCCTAAGAGCAGCAAAGGGGGCACCCAGTAAGCTTGAAACCCTCAGCTTCATAACTTTGGCTTCTTCAGGAACCTACTTGGTGGTGTACCATGGGACAAAGCCCTGGAGGGATTGGGAACCCAGGAAAGCTGGTTGACTTTCAAGGATCATCTCCTCCAAGCTCAAAGGTACTGCATGCCTAAAAAGAAGAAATCAGGCAAAGATGCCAGGAGGCCTATATGGATGAACAATGAACTCCTGGCCAACATCAAACACAAAAGAGGAATCCACAAAGTGTGGAAGCAAGGACAGGTAACCTGGGATGACTACAAGGAGATCATTTGTGAAACCAGAAACCAGGTTAGAAAAGCTAAAGCCCCAGTGAAGTCAAACCTGTCCAGGGACATTAAAAATAACAGAAAAGGATTCTACAGGTATGTCAGAGAAAAAAAGAAAACCAAGAGAGAATGTGGGGGCTCTCCAGAGGGATGCAGGTGACCTGGTTACTGAGAATATGGAGAAGGCTGAAATACTCAAAGACATTTTTGCTTCACTCTTCATTAGGAAACACTTGAGCCACACCACCCAAGTCACAGAGGACATTGGCTGAGTATGGGAGATTGAAGAATCACCCAAGGTAGGAGCAGATCAAGTCCCAGAACACCTAGCGAACCTGAAGGTGCACAGGTCCATGGGACCTGATGAGATACATCTACAAGTCCTGAAGGAACTGTCGACTGAAGTTGCTAGACCACTAGCCAACATATTTGAGAAGCCATGGCAGTCTGGCAAAATTCCCACAGATTGGAAAAGGGGAAACATAACCCCCATTTTTAAAAAGGGAAGCAAAGAAAACCCAGGGAATTACAGACCAGTCAGCCTCACCTCTGTGCCAGGTAAAATCATGGATCAGATCCTCCTGGTATCTGTACTAAGGCACATGAAAAATATTGAGGTGATCAGTGAGAGACAGCATAGCTTCACCAAGGGCAAATCGTGCCTGACTGATCCAGTGGCCTTCTACAACAGAGTTACAACTCTGGTTAATATGGGAAGAGCAACTGATGTAATCTACCTGGACTTGTGCAAAGCATTTGTCACTGTCCCACATGACAACCTTGTCTCTAAGGTGGAGGAGACATGGACTTGATGGATGGACCACCAGGAACTGGCTAGAAGGTCTCACTCATAGAGTTGTGATCAATGGTTTGATGTCCAGGTGGACACCAGTGACAAGTGGAGTTCCTAAGGGACCTGTTCTGGGTCCAGTGCAGTTCAACATCTTTGTCAGTGACATGGACAATGGCATCAAGTGCACACCCAGCAGGTATGCTGATGACACCAAGTTGTTTTGTGTGATGGACTCACTTGAGGGAAGGGATGCCATCCAGAGGGACCTTGACAGGCTTGAGAAATGGGCCAATGCAAACTGCATGAGGTTCAACAAGTCAAAGTACAAGGTCCTGCATCTGGGCTGGGACAATCCCAGGCACAATTATAGACTGGGTACAGAGTGGATTGAGAGTAGCCATGAGGAGAAGGACTTGGGGGTGTTGATTGATGAGAAGCTGGCAGTGTGCTCATGTGGCTCAGAAAGCCAACCATATCCTATGATGTATCTAGAGGAGTGTGGCCAGCTGATCAAGAGAGGTGATTCTCCCATTTTACTCTGCTCTTGTGAGACCCCACCTTGAATACTGCATCCAGTTCTGGTGTTCCCACCATAAGAGGGACATAGATCTGTTGGAATGAGTTCAGAGGAGGGACACAAAGATGATCCAGGGGCTGGAGCACCTCTGCTACGAGGATAAACTGAGGGAGCTGGGATTGTTTAGCTTTGAGAAGAAAAAACTCTGGGGGGAACCTTCCATTACTTGAAGGGATCCTACAGGAAGGCTGGAGAGGGACTCTTCACAAGAATGCCCAATGACAGGGCGAGGGGAAATGGATTTAAACTGAGGGAAAATAGGTTTACATTGAATCTTAGGAAAAAGTCCTTCAGTACAAGGGTGGTAAACTCTGGAAGAGAGTGCCCGGAGGGTTTGTGGATGCCCTCTCCCTGGAGGTGTTCAAGGCCAGGTTGGATGAGGCCTTGAGCAATCTAGTCTAGTTGAGAGGCATCCCTGCCCATGTTGGTGAGGTTGGATTAGATGATCTCTAAGGTCCCTTCCAGCTATGCCATACATGATTCTATGATTCTATTAATACCGACAGGATTACTATCAGACTTACCACTTTAAACAAGCGTTTTTCTCATTTTCACATTCTTAATGTCTCTGTTTCAGTGTTGTGCCAATATTAGGTTATTAACTGTTTAAGATCTTGATGTGAGTTTTCAATTTTACAAAAAAAAACCAAAAAACACAGGGTTAAGGAACTTTCCAGTGCAAACAGATAATGGATGCTGAATTATCAAGGATGATATATTCCCAAATGTACCCTATCTTCCAACCTAAGATTTCTGCTATTCAGATTAAGTTTATCTCCAACCTGATTCAGAAACTAAAAGCTCAAAAACTTCAAGAATTTGAAGCATTAATGGCCTTGTGCCCTGGAGGACGGTTCCCACCTTTAAAAGCTCAATTCCAGAACTACTGAGTTCAAGTGATTTCACTTTAAAAGTGCTTACTCTTCACAACTTCTGGAGAGCAATGATAAAAACCAGGTTAGAAAGTATAACTTTCAACCACATTTTGCAAAAAGCACTGGCTACAACTTAAAACAGAGATCATTTTGATGTGCACAGCTGAAAGAAGCAGCACTCTGACGGTTTTGTTCATGAGTGTGAACACTGCAAAATTCAAATACCAATAAATGTGTTTTGAAGAACTGAGCAGCTAAAGAAGACAAGAGCAGAAGCTAGGACTAAATGCAAGATTTATGGTTCACCTCAGATAAGAAATATAAGTAGAAATACTATCTTTTTTTTTTTTTTTTTTTGAGGGGTACCTAAAATGAATTCTGGGGTACATAAGAGTGTGTTCAGCAAGTCAAGGGAGGTACTCTTCCCCTTCTATTCTGCCCTAGTGAGACCACATCTGGAGTATTGTGGCCAGTTCTGTGATCCACAGCTCAAGAGGGACTAGAGAGAGTGTAATGGAGCCTATGAGGATGATTAAAGGACTGGAACATCTCTCTTATACGGAAAAGTTTGAGAGGAGCTGTTTAGTCTAGAGAAGAGAAGAGAAGACTGAGAGACGATCTTACAAATGTTTACAAATATCTGAAGGGTAGGTGTGAAGTAGGAGGGACCAGTCTCTTTTCAGTGGTACCCTGTGATAGGACAAGAGGCAAATGTCACAAACTAGAACACAGGACATTCCACCTCAACATGAGGAAAAACTTCTGTCCTGTGAGGATGATGGAGACTGGAACAGGCTGCCCTCTCTTTGGCATCCTCTCTGGCTGTGGAGTCCCCTTCTCTGCAGAGTTTCAAAACCTGCCTGGATATGTTCATGATGTTCCTGTGTGGCCTTCCCTGGGTGATCCTGCCCTAGCAGGGGGGTTGGACTTGATGATCTCATGGGTTCCCTTCCAACCCCTGCCATTCTATGTTTCTATTATTCCATGAAGGTCCTAGGGTTACACTGATGTATTGCTACTGGGCCTGATGTTCAAGCTGAGGCACCCTCACCAGCTTCCACATATTCCTACCAGGGAGGGCAGATAGTCTGTGACTCTGAGATGAGTGTTCAGACAAACACTGTGTCTCAGGCTGACAAGTAGGAAATGTATATACACATATGTATGCTTATGTGTGCATGCATGTATCCTCTTGCAGCAGAAATCTGAAATTACCAGCATAAGTAAAAGGACAAGTGATAGTTACCCTTTAAACAAATAAATAAACAAAAAGGTAAAACTCCAGCAGTGTGGCTGACCCTGGTGGTTTAGCAATAATGAATGAAGTTTTCGGTGCAGTGGACCCAGCTATTGGGTATTGCTGCAGGATTTCTACATTCTCTTAATGAATAGACCTTAGTGAACATCCTTATCTTGGGGAAAACCTCAGAACCCCTTTAAGTGGTTGAGCCAGCCACAGAAATGGGAAGGTTTCCAAAACAGAAAGCAAAATAGTAGCAAGAGGATGAAGCAGAGAGATATATTCTGCCCAGAGGAGTTATCTGTTTTGCTGTGACTTGAGGGTCATGTGCAGAGTGGTCAGTGACTCTGTTTCTCTAGGGCCAGAGGAAAGCCTGTGCATTCATTCATCTGCCTGAAATTGTGCCAACTATTTGGCCAGAGCAAGGCAGCCTTTGCAATGGTGCCAGCATCACAGTTTAGATACAGCTTCTGCCATCTGCTGCAGGGTTGAACTGTAACTGTACTTCCCTGTGTGGTCAGAAGTTCCACAGGTCTGGAGCACGCTGCTAGGTAAGCAAAGTCCTCACACCCCTGTCTTTGAAGAGAGATTCAAAGGGCTGTAATGTGCCAGAGAGGAGCATCCATCTCTAGCATCCATCACAGACAGCACTATTCGCTGCATTTGTTCTTCCCTACACTTCAAACAGATAGACTACATTCAGCATCATGTAGGAGAAGACTGGAGAGGAACACCCCATTCAATGCCAGGAGATTGCATTCTTCAGTTCCCTGGGGTAAAATCCAGACTCCACTTAAGTCAGAAGCAAAAATCCCATACACTTAAGTGAACCTAGGATTTGTCTCCTTGGATCTGCAGGATTTGGATGCCAGTGTCTCAAAGTCTGGCACCAAAAGTACCCCCTGCACTGTTAACTACCTGAGGCAAATTTTCTATGGCCTTTTCCCCCTATAGCCCATTCTCCTAAGGAATACATGAGGCACAATGACAGTATATGTCCATAAAAAGAAAATTATTACTCTGCACAGTGCACCAGTTCCCCAATTCTGTCTTTAAATGTCTGTGTTTGAAACAAGAGCCACTTTCTGCTCTTGTAAAGTTACAAGTAGATGAATGAGGAGCAAGAATATCTTCTTGACAGTTGAGGAAGGGCTTTGGGGGCCCTCAAGATCACTGGTTTTAACCTTAGCAACTTATCACCTATTCTCCCATGCCAAATTGTCAGGTCATTTCATTCACTTGGACCTTCACAAACCATCTTGGAAAGAAAAAAAAGGGTATCTAGAAGGAGTAATTCTGGTACCAGATTCTGGTACCGGGTTCAGGAACACACAGATCGGATCGAAGACAGAACGGACAGAGTCCTCCTTAGGTGCTCTGAGGAAGGAACCGAAAGAGGACCCGAGCCAAGCCAAGCAAAAGCTGTCAAAGCAGTCCAAGAGGGGAGAGAAGAGCCCAGAGACCCTTCGGGTTCCTCAGCTCTAGACCAAATATAAAGGTTTTTTTTGACTTAAAAAGTGACAAAATGGCAGGGACATTCCCTCCACCAGATTTCACTCATTTTTGACAGCTTGCAGAGTTTCAAGCTGTCAGCAATTCTTATTGATAATAGGTTTAATTTCCAGTCAGAGATTAAAAAGGCTTAAAGGGTACCTATGTGCCAGCATACATGAGAAAAAAGTCCTGTTACAAAGAACCCCTGAAAGGACTGTGTTTTCAAACACACATATATCATGTTTTAAGAGCTGTCACCATCAGAGCACATTTTATGGCCAGTTCCTGAAGGAAGTGGTTGTAAAGATGTGGAACAAAAAGCATAAAAACCAGGTGCTGAGCAGAGAGATTTTGAACGTAGAGCAAATGCATGATACTTTCTTCTAACCAGAACAACTGCTGTTTGTGACCATCTGAACTTTGAGCTACAAGAAAATGTCTTTGGGGTACATCAGGCTGATATCCTGTCTCTAACCACAGACTGTACCAGATACTTCAAAGGAAGAGAATACAAGAAAGTCTGTATTGGAATCATTGGCTAGCAGAGGAAATTTCTTCCCAATGTCAGACAATTTGTCATTGATTTATCCCCTCCAACAGAAAAGTTTATGTACCTTGTATAAAAAAAAATTGAATGTAACAGCAATGTGAGTTTATTCATTAAGCCTAACAAATTTTTAAATGAATTTTATTTGTTTTCTCTGAAATACCATAACAACTCTTTTATCTTTTTCTTCCGAGATTTTTCTAGTGCTGAATTGGTAGCTTGAAGGCTTTGCAATGGTATTCAGGAGCTGTGGTCCTGTAGTAGTCTTTTTGCAAATGCCAGTGTCTCTTCCTCCAAATCTTTCTTTTGGCAAGTGTTTTTAATCCCCTTTATGGATCCTTTAACCTTCATTTTCCTATTGTTGAGATGATATTATGTTCTTATTGTTACAGAGTTTCTTTGAAGCCTCCTATGTGTCAAAAGACATAAAACAGATTGAGGATATGAAGTGGGTAGTGAAAAGACAGCAAATTTATTGTTTTGTTTATTTGTCAGATTGCTGACATTGAGCTGGTTTTATAATATTTGTTTTCTGTGACTCAGATACTTTCAAAGACAGCTGTGCTGTAGCTGTGAATAAAAACTGGGATGATCTGGGTGTCTGAGATGAATCTGGAAATTCCATATTTAGACTCTGAAGTAGTTTTGCTCTGAGATGTGTTGAATGTTTTAGTTTCTTCCTGAAACCTGTAAGATTTCCTAGCTGGGTAGGAATAAAACATTAGCCCTACTGAGGTCAATGGAAAAATTCCCCCAAAATGCAGTTAGGAGACTAATTACTGGCAGCTATTTTTCTAAGAGCCTGGCTAATACATAGAACAATACCAAAAATGCCTGTGTTTATTTCTTTGTGCAAAACTCTTCTGTGCATTTTCCCATCCCCTATAAAGAAATATAGAAAAAGTTTTGCAGCCCAAGATGCCATTACAATCTCTTTAAGGGTCATCTCTTTGGTCTTAGTTACAAGCAACATAAGTGAAAGACCTACTTTGCTTAAAACAAGGCCTGGCTGGGTGAGCAGTTCAGCCAAATATTAGAAACCTACCAGCTCTGACAGAGAAACTCATTGGTTCATTTTTGGATCCTAATTTGAGACTTCTAATTTGATTGTTTAATAATTGTTGGTTGTTTAATAATTGTTGATTGCTTCAGATGATCGCATCTCTGGAAATCCTCGCACAGATCTCTGAAATTAGCAGGTATGGGATTTTTTTTTTAAAGATGTGGGTCCTAAGGCTCTGTGCCTCTTTGAATTTAATTAGAGCTTGGAGTAAAAAGACACACACAGATTCAACTTTGGCTTGGTTTCTAACAGATGTGAATTTGCACCAATAATCTTCTGCTTGTCCTACTCCTGTAATGGTTCTTGAACCACATGGCCAGTGAAAACCAAACCGAGGTCTTGAAGAAACTAATTTTCTACGGGCTTCTACAAAAATAGGCAACTAGATAAAATGGAAAACTGTTAGTATTCTTGATGAGGCAAAGCAAAGTGTGAGATCACCCTTAAACAGATACCAGGAAAACAAGATGGGAAAAGGCTTGTTATGAATGCCCTACCTGTGGATAAACTCTCTGCTGGCAGTCATGCCCTACTGGACATTAATCATTCACCCAGTAAGAGCAATTTTGCTTTCACACCATACCTCTCTCTTCAACAGCCACTCATGCTCAGACACATCCTTTGGAAACCAAGTGCTGCTGTTTTCATAGCTTTTGAAATACTTGTTTTAACATAGACCAGTGATATCTAGGAAGTAAGTGACATATTTTTCTAATCAGGGCAAAGAATGCCCTGCATTTTTTGTCAGTCTGGCTCTAGATGCTAAAGGGTCTGATTTGTTAATTCAGTTGAGAGCGTTGGTTGTATCTTTGAAGGGCTGTAGGTGGATAATTTGCTTTTTTTCTTGTATTCAGATCTTTTTCATCTCTTTTTTTTCTCACTTGCTCGTGCATCAATACGAGTATCTTTCTATATATGAAATGATGTATCTGGAAAGTCAATGATTCCAAAAGATTTCCTTAGACTTCTACTTGCATGATGAGAGAGATTCCTGGACTCCAAGAAGCTTAAAATGCCCAAGTCTTGCTAATAATTATAACCGTAAAAGAATAGTCCATCTGACTGTATGTAGTCCAGACTTAATAATTAACACACTGAGACAATGACATACCAGCTTATGAAGCCTCTAAATATAATCATGTGTGAAGACAGACACTGGCTACAGGATGTCTGGTGGTTTCACAAATTAAATAGCACAAAATTGCCAATATTTATATCTGTGATATCCAGAAAGCCACACTGAGAGCACAACAGCATTTTTCCACACCAAGATGTCAACAGAAACCATGGTTCAGGAGACAGCAATAGCAGAAACAAACAGCTTTCACCTGCAGTCCTTTATGGATGGTGATTGCAAACTGATACCTGTCAGAGTTGTTCAGCCAAAGTCAATGGGATGATTCCTGCATACATCTTTGCAAAATGGGGTCCAGCATACAGGAATGTTACTTATTTTGTAAGTTTCATTTGTATGCGTCTCCATATTGCTCAAGCTCATGTGAGCCAGAGTTTGCAAAACAGCTTTTTAAAAAGTGGGCCCCAAAATGTCAAAGGGAGCCCCCTTTCATGTAAAAGATGAAAGCCATGTTGTCTTGGCTGAAATCCAGCATCTATCCTTGTGGGTTCAAGCAGATGATGGAGGTTTTCTTGTGATGGCTCCTGAACCGGGTGCCCTTTTATGGATGATAAAGCTAAGTTGATTTGCCTTGATTTTGCTGTAGGCTAAATTGCATACAAAGGGGTTACAGTAAACTCTTAATTGGTGACTGCTTGGATGTGTGTGTGAGCCCTTAATTCAACCATCTGTATGATGAGGATGAAATAGGGGTCCCTTCCTTTTTGACCTTTTTTTCTTACCTGGTTTTGGTTGTAGGATCTTCCAGGCAGAGATTATTACCACATGGTTGCACATTATCTACTAGGATGGGGACCCTGGTCTCACTGCTAAATAACAGCCTACAACACTTACTCTAACGTGAATAAAATATGACCAGCAGAGCAATCTGAGTAATCCATCAAATAACCCACAGCTCCACCCACATCTAAGTCCTGAGAATCTTAAAGAATCTCAAAGAATTATAAGGTTAGTATGATTTTGGTTGTGTTGAAGATTGCTGTATCCTCACAAGCTTTCCATACTGTTCCTCTGGTCTTGGGTGCTTGCATGGTTGCTGGCCAGTTCCTGAAAGATTGGGGCTGTTTCTATCTGCTCTGTGCAGGCTATGCCAAACTAAAGGTTTAAATATTCATTGCATTCTTCACATACCAAATCATCTAAGTTGGAAAGCAGGAGCTGAAGACTTTGCAAAGCTGCTTTTGCACATAAAGGCCATTAAAAATTCATTATGACAGTGAAAAAAAAACCAAAAACATTGCCAGTAGTAGGGAATTTTATGTTGACTTGGATAATGCTGTGTGGGGCTAAGTTAGAACTAACCCACATTAATCCACTTAAATGGAAGGGTGAGCCTGATCCAGTAAAAACAATAAATCCTCTTTAGAGCTGACCAGACTCCAGCTGCACAACAGTTTGGGGCTGAATGGCAAACAGTTGGCAGGAGGTAACTGGATGGGGCCTGAATTTCCAATGTGCCTGGTAATTTAACCCACAGCATCCCCTTTCCCCCATATGTGCAGACCGGTTGTGGGTAGGACCACATCCCAAAGCTTTTGGCATGAGAGGTGGAATGATAGACTGAAGGGTGGGGAGACTCGCTGCCAATACAGAGCAGGAAAGGTTAAAGCAGCTCTCTGTCACTGCAGGGAGTGGGTGCCCGAGATGACTGTGTTGGCAGAGTTACTATCCCAGGCAGCTCAATGGAAAGGGGTGAGATGCAGAGAGCAGAGATGCACAGAAAAACACCTGACCCAGAGCTGATGAGAGTGCCTTGCTATGGAGGCAGCCTGGAGATGTCAGGAGAGAAGGGCCAGCTGCTGCTGCCTTGCTGTGGGTAAGAGACTAACTGGGTTGTTGTTAAACTCCACAGAATTACATTTGAAGTTGAACTGTCTCGGGAGCAAACAGACCCACAAGCCTGGGAAGTGTCTGTTTACCATCAGAGAGCAATTTTCTCAAGGCTGACCCAAAACACAGAACTAAATTCAGCCTGGGTGAATATCTCTGTTTCCTTATTCCTCTGAGAAACTGGGCCTGAATTTAAAAGTCTATTTAACACTTTGAAGCCACCCACAGTCCTGTCTTTGCCTCCCACACAAGCTCCAAGGAACTGACTCATTCCCACTGTATTCAGGTGTGTGTAGATCCTGCTCATGGCCCATGAAGATCCCTGTTCAGCCAAGCAAATCAAGTGCACATTGTGACTTGAGTTAACTGGTCTTGAAAGGGTTTCACCACACTAACAGTCAACTGTAGCTGAAGACATCTGTCCTGCCTTTTAAAGTAGACTAGGAATGATATTCTTTAGTTAGCTGTATAATTTATGCCTGTCCACTGTTCTCTATTCATGATGCTTCCTTATGTTGACTGCTAAACAGCTGTCTGTGAAAATAAGTGATGCTGTCATCTGTTGTTACATGAAAAGAGGTCTGCTCTATGAGCAGGCATTCATTTCTCCTCTCCCCTTCTCTGTGGCAAACTCATGTTGTTTCTCTTCCCATGGAGATGATACCTTGGGTTTTGCAGCACTTTAAAGAGTGTGAGTGATACATACAGCTCTTGGTGATCCATAACTCAGGAAAATTCATGAGTCTTTCTGCAAGGATTGTCCCTCTGTGTCCTGCCAATGTGTTGAGCTCAAATGTTCTTTCCAGTTTGGACTCAAATCCTGACATCCATGGATTTCTAGCTCACTAATTCTTCCACTGCTGAGGAAAACAACTGATTTCTTGATGACATTATGCTGTCCTCCCACTATGCCATATCCAGTGAGTCTTTAAAGCTTCATGCTATGCCTGAACAATTACACCCATGTTTTGGATGGGAAACAGACAAATGAAGGCAGTTAGAAGTAGGACATGGAAGCCCTGCCTTCCCTTTTCCTGTTCTTCACACTGGGCTCATTACTGCCATCCTCCCCCTGCCTGGTAGCAAATCTACAGCAAATACCTGTTGGGGTCACTGCTTTGTGCCTTTTCCCTGCCTCTCTGTAGAAATATCCATGGTCTATCTGGGCCCTGGACCACTTCTGCAAGCCATGACACCACAGCACAGTCATTACAGATAAACATTTGATTTTTTTTTTTTTTTTTGAGCATAATCCTGCTCACTATAGCATTACAGAAGAGAGGGGGAGTAAATATCCTTTGCAGTACACAGGAATTGTCAACAAACTCAGAGAAGAAGGTGAGGTATGTTCAAAGGTGTGCTCCATTTTTGGCATTTGGTTTTCTTCATGCAACTCACTGAATGCTTGTCCCCCCCTCTGCAAAAATCCAGGGCTAAAGCCTGGCTCTTGTCTGCAATATTAGCTAGTGAAGTCAGGAAATTACCTCTGTCACCACCTGGAAACTGAATAATGTAAAGCCTAGCTCCTCCATCCTACTGGCACTGGGCTGAGTTCCATCAGATTCTGAGGAGCTTTCTGGAGTGCAGAGTCTTAGCCTGCTCTCATTGACTAGTATTAGCTGAGACATAAATAAACAATAAAGGAGATAAAGGAGAGGCTGGGTTGAAAGCAACAGCTGCTTCCTATGTACATCTGAATAAATTCAGGCTCCTTTTGCTGGGGGGCTGGGTTTTTGTCCTTGTGCAAAGGAATGAATTGTTCTGGGAGCTGCATTCTGATATGTCAACAGAGTGGTATTTGTTTATCACTAAATGTAAAGGGTCAACTTAAAAAGTTTTAAGACAAGAAAAGGTCTATTTTAATATTTATGTATTTCAGGTGGTGCCAAAACTTCTGCCTGTGTTATCTCACTTCAGCTGTGACTCTAGGAGCAGAATTACACCCCAGACTTGCCTATGTAGATCATATATGGCAAAGAGCAAAGTCCATCGCCTAAGATAACCTCTTGCTGAATCCAGATGTGCTCCTCTGGCATAAAACAGTTTGGGTGCCCAATGCTGCATTACATAAGCCACTCAGTAGTTTTAACATTGATTTCAACGGAAGGACCAATCCCTTCTCTATGTAACTAAGCAAAAGGTTTGGCTTGAGCCTGTTGCTATAACGAATTTCTAAAGCTGGGCTTGTGGGAATGACTTCATCAGCAAAGCATGAGCCTCGGCTCTGCTCTACCCCCAGGAGTGCACAGCAAGTCTCGGAGCTTTAGGCATTTACTCCTGATTTCCACCAGTGGAGAAGACAGAAGAGCTTGGCTGGAAGAGGGGGATTTTCCTGGTACTTATTTTGTGTAAGCTCATTCCATTTGTGTGGAAGTCAAGCAGTTTTCTTTTATAGGGAAGTAGAGCCTTTGGTTATCTCGATAGTTGATGTGCGGAAAACAAACTCTACAACCCGTGAAAGGTTATAAAGCAGGTATGTTTATTACGGCGCCGGGTGCAAGGGGGATCATTCCTCCTAACTTGCACACCGAAGTGTCCATCGAGCAGGTATTTATGACATGGAATCATGCATATTTAACAGAGTTAGTTACATATTCATGATATGGGGCTGAATTATTATAATTAGTTCCGGGAACTCATTATCATAGGCCTCCTCCCATTGGCGCTTGCGCAATGCCGTCTGGTGGTCGTGGGCAGGGGTCTTTGGGAGGAAGTCTCTCAGTCTTCCTCGAGGTGTACTTTTCACCTTTTGTCTCAGGATGCAGAGTTGCGATGAGTCAGAGATAACAAGACTGGGGGGGGGCTTTACTTTATTCCTCCCTGTCTTGGTGTAATCTTCCCTTATCTACAAGCCATGCAAGATGAGCTAAGGCCCATCAAGCTTGTCTCAAGGCCTCAGCATCCTGTCTCCTGTTTATCTCAGGATGCCCCAGGATAACAATGGCTGCTCAACTTGCTTTATTACCTTTCAAGCAGAATACTGTCCCCCTCACTTCATAGTAGAGCAAGAGGAAATTCTGACATGATCTGGGAACAAGATAAATGCAATCTGTCTTCATGCAACAATCTCACGTTCAGTTACTACTAGCAGGTCACCATGGTTGAAAATTCTTTGCAAACTCTATTTACTCAGGTAATGTCTTAATTTGCTGAGGGCTGCTTTTATTTACATGTGTAAAACCTACAACAAATTTGGATTCCAGATTAGGCAGTCCCTATCCTCCCCCTCCTCCTTCCAGCTGCAGAAGGGTGGCTGCAAACTGCAGCAGTTTGCTCTCGGCAGTTTGAAGTAGCCCCACTTTTCATTTTGTCTTTTTTTTTGTTTTGGTTTGGTTTTTGTTTTGTTTTTTTGTTGTTGTTGTTTGGGGTTTTTTTAAAGCAGGAGTTATAATCTGATTTAACACCTGAATTTGGAGATCCTGATGTGGGTATCCTTGTGTATCTGCTTTTCCAATAGGAGGCACTTGGCCCCAGGGGCAGTGGGAACTCAGGGCAGCTGATACTAGTGGGCTGTGCTGTGGGGCAGGGCAGCCACAGGTGCAATGAATTTGTGGCTCTCCGGGGTGGCTGTGTGGTACCTGGGCTGCTGGCAAACTGGACACCTTGGAAGGACAGATCACACAAGCCCCTCTCCTCTGTGAGTCTAGGCGGTAAATGGAACAGTGACTGCATCTGCTACATCCAGGTTGCCTGTATCTTCCTTTCTTTGGTTTTGTTTGTTTTTTTTATAGAGGGGAAGGGGGAGTAAAATCCCTGGAAAAGTAAAATCCAAGGGTAATCAAGCCTTAAAAATTATTTGCTATTTGTATATTTGAAATGAGTCTTAGAACAAACCTACATGTACAGAAATACAAACCTGCTAAATTTCTAATGCTGTTTTAGAAGAGGGCATCTTTGTTTTAAGGTTTAGTATTAGCTAGAACTAAAATAGATCCCTTCAGCATTTCCTTTTTTATTTATTTTTTGTGTTTTTCACCAAGTCCTGCCTATCTCAACTGCGTTCCTGAGGCTCTTCTTGTTTATCCTATGCAATTTCCTTCCTTCAAGTCCAGACTCCCTTGCTCCCCTGGGGCTTTCTATGATAGCTAGGCACTAATCATGTACTTCTCTCCCAGACACACAGATAGAGGCTTCCTCCCTCTGTTTCTACTCAAAAGAGGATGTAAAGCATCATGGTAATCTTAAACAACACTACTATTCATTGTTTGGGAGATCTGGGAAATATCCTTGAATATAGCTTGCTAAATTAGCTCCTTCTTGAGTAACCCACAGCTGCTGTGTATTTTTTACAAAAATGCAGCAGTTCTCATTACATACAATACTCTCTCAACATACGGACCTTCCATTAGTTTATGTCTCTGTGTAGCCCTGTTGCCATGAATGTATACATAGAAACATTTTCTTTTGTACTTAACAAACCCAACAGTTCTTCAAAATAGATTAAAGGCAGGCCTTTGCAATTATTCAGAGGGAGCAAAGATGTTTGAGTTCCTCAGAATGCAGCCTCTGTCAGGAGCCAATACTTAGATTAAAATCTTGCTTCTGGCAGTAGAAGTGTAACTACTAGTGGGTTTAAGGCTTCATCCTGCCTGTTGTGCACATGAATATCTCCCTTGAAGTTGGCAGGTGTCATCTTATGTGTGCAGATATTGGAAGTTAGATGGACCATCAGAGCTTAACCATCTATCTGAGGCTCCTAAGGAAGCAGCAATGTGGGTTTTTTGATTTCGTCTTGTGCATTTGCTCCTTTGCAGGGATTCACAGAGGAATTTTGTTTAAAAGAAAATGGATTCCTGGTGTTACTAGATTTACATTCCCTATCCTTTTAATAACTTCTCCATGTAAGCAGGGAACTTAAGCAAACCTTTGGGAGAAATGTTTCTATGCCTCCTCCCTCTTGTGCACTTTTCTAGTCTTTGCCTCTCAAAGTGGAGCTGTGTCCTTGAGGAAACCCCAGTCTTTCACCTTTGCTGGCCTTCCTGTGGAATAGCTGGTTTCAGAAGGGTGTAATCCTTGGTGCATCAAGTACTTAAATAAAAATGCTATGTTAGAACAAGTGAAAAATCTCCTTTGAGTCTTAGGAAATAATCCCAGGGATTATTTCATTGACTTTGTAAGGACCCTGGCCAGGGGTGAGCTCTGTCTCCACTCTAAATGTTGGCAAAAGTGCAATACATTTGCACACTGAATGTTATCACTCTGTGCAAAATGAGGGGACACAAACCATGTCCTCCGAAGAGTACCCTTGGGCTATGCTTGATTGCATGGTCATCAGCAAGGGCCAGCAAAGGTGTCTTTGACAGTGGTCTTGGCTGTAATGTTATGTTGTATGGTTAATAAGACAGTAGTATCCACCTTGTTGCATTCTTTCCTTACACCTACCCTGGTCCTCTCTGTTGTCCCTCTTTCCCTCTCTCTGTCTCTCTCACACTCTGTTTGTTTTTTCTTGAGTTGTATTTTCCATATTCCATTTCTGTCTTGCCATAAACTTATGACTTGACTCGCTGATGTAAGTTAGGGGCATGAGATCCCTGTCATTCTTTTGGATGCTGCCATGCTTAATCCCATCTGCTTCAGGGATGTGATATCAGGGCTTCCAATTAACCACATTCAAAAGGAAAAAAGAAGAAATTCTAGTTTACACCTCTTCCCTCCTTTTAGAACTAAACCCCTAGTGTGTCCCCTCAAACATGTCCACCCAACTACAGATAGAGCCAGCTTTACTCTTGTACCTGAGCCTTCTGCTCTGTGCATTTATATCCCATACCTGCTTAGTGCTCCTGTGCTGCAGGAGGGGAGGATCATCTCTCTCCCGCAGGAGCTACAGAACCAAATGAGGTTTAACAAGGAGTCCTGCATCTAGGTAAGAATAATAAATTACACCAGTACAGACTGGGAGGTGATCTGCTGGAGAGCAGTCTTGTGGAGAAAGACTTGGGAGTCCTGGTGGACAACAAGTTCTCCATGGAGCAGCAATGTGCCCTTGTGGCCAGGAAGGCCAGTGGTATCCTGGGGTGTATCAAGAGGAGCGTGTCCAGCAGATCGAGGGAGGTTCTCCTCCCCCTCTACTCTGCACTGGTGAGACCTCACCTGGAGTATTGTGTCCAGTTCTGGGCTCCCCAGTTCAGGAGAGACAGGGATCTGCTTGAGAGAGTCCAACGGAGGGCTACAAGGGACTGGAGCACATGCCTTATGAGGAGAGGCTGAGACACCTGGGGCTCTTTAGTCTGGAAAAGAGAAGACTGAGAGGGGATTTGATAAATGTTTCTAAATATATGAGGGCTAAGTGTCAAGAGGAAAGGGATAGCCTCTTCTCACTCGTGCCTTGTGATAGGACTAGGGGTAATGGATATAAGCTGGAGCACAAGAGGTTCCACCTTAACATGAGGAGGAACTTCTTTACAGTAAGGGTCACAGAGCACTGGAACAGGCTGCCCAGAGAGGTTGTGGAGTCTCCTTCTCTGGAGATTTTCAAAACTCGCCTGGATGCGTTCCTGAGTGACCTTTGTTAGGGTAGATTAGGTTGTAGGGTAGATTAGGTTGTAGGGTAGCTTATATGATCCTGCCCTGGCAGGGGGGTTGAACTTGAAGATCTCCAAGGTCCCTTTCAACCCCTAACACTCTGTGATTCTGTGATACAGAGCAGTTGGAGACCCAAATCTATGCAAGGATGGGGTTCTCCTGCAGCCTGGGACAGCAGTCAGTGCTAGGTGCTGCTGGGGAGCCTGTTTCACAGTGGTGCCTGTGGGAGGGTCTTCAGAGGCTCCCCAGGAACTGGGTCAGCTGTGTGCAAGTGGCTGCCAAGACCTGGCAAATAGGAGAGGCTGAGGACACTGCTGTGGCCTCTTCAAGCCATTCGGGTGCTTAGTCCTGTGTTATAAGGAGATGTCTCCTCCTTGTCAGGGTGAGAGGGCAAGAACTCTGCAAGAGAAGACCTTCTTGTGAAACAGAGGAAGTGGGTTTGGGTTTCCTTTCAGTGGCCTCTAAATCACTCATCCAGAGCACAGAACTGTCTCTTCCAGGCAGTATTTAGGCCTATTCCTTTAGAAGTCATCTATGATTGTATTAGTATTTGTGCATAAATGAATATTAATGGTGAATGTGGTCTGACTACTGGTCCCATTTCCTCCCACAGCTGTTTTTGTGTGAGACCTGCTCCAAAGACATCTTGCGCACACATCGTCCAACCTGGCTCCACAGGCAAGCTTGATGGAGAGCGCTTTACTCTTAAGGCCTGTTGTGGTTTAGGGACGGACATAGCACAAAGCTGCTCAGTGCTGTCAGAGTCTCAACAGCTCTGCATTTGCCTCTCAGCAGACATTTAGGTACCTAGGGAACTTGTGTTTTAACTGTAATAAAAGCTTATGTGCCAAAGGCCTCCCATTGTAAGGGAGGCTGCAGCAGAGCAGAGGTTTAGAGAGGCTGAACGCTGGAGTTTGCTGCTCCAGCTGGCAAGGAAAACCTACTCACAGTTTACATGGCATTTAGGGCTCCAAATTTCATCCTGAGCACCAGGCACCTGAAATCAAGTATTGAAACACTTGCATTATAGCACTTCTATTTTGTTTGGCTATGGTTCTGTGCATTTTGACATTTATCTTTTTTGTCGATTTATCCCAAAGAGATTGCTGGGACTGAGCCTGGGACTCCTGCAGGAAAAGATGGTCCTGGAGACAACAGCTTCTGAGAAGAAATACTCCCAATACCCTATTTTTGAATTAATTAAATGAGCATATCCTTATAGATTTAGATTTATTTAAGTAGGGAAAGAAATTTTTTTGTATGACTTGCATGTCTAAATTAATTGCTGCTTGTATTTTTCGATGCAAACTCCTCACAATTGCTTGTGAACACTCTGTAACAAATGTGTGTTCTCAGGAAACAATTGAGCAAATAATTTTGGACTCACACACCTGAAAAGGTTGTTTGCAGACAATGTACACCAACCACTTCTGTTGAGAAGGGGCTTAATTCAGAATGTGTGGCAGACAGCATAAAGGTTCCCACTGCCCAAAATTAATCACAAATCATTTGCCTGAATGTTGGCTTTAATCACATGATCCAATTACAATTTAATCCCATCAATATGAAATATTATTTTGGTTATTTTCTCGATGTGGAAAGCTGCTCAAAGCCTCATGCCTGTCTGGTTTTTGTTCCTTTTGTAGAAGGGGAAGGGGAACATGGGAAGGATGGCAGGTGAAACACATGGCTTGAAAACCCTTCTTTTGGCCAAAGCAGGAGCAAAGCAGCCCATAGAGATACTGTCACAGATCCAAGCAGGCTGGGGTTAAATGGCTTCCTCAGCTTTTCTCCCTAAATCAATTTGGATATTCTTGGCAAGCTCTATTACTATGCATGGTGGGCAGCTGTGATTCAAGCAGGGATTTTTTCCCCCCCTTTCTACTGTCCCAGTCTTCCTGTCTTGTACAGATGTGATCTTTTCCCTCTGCCTGCCTAACAGCTAATTATTTTACCAGATGAGCCAATAGTCTGAAGAAAACAGACCATGTATATTCTTGAAAGCAACAACTGTGTTACAGTGTCAGGGGGGATGGGGGATTAAAAAAAAAAATTTTAAAAAAAGGAGTAACTTCCTTCTGACCCACTCCATTCCTTATGAAAACCTCCAAAAATAGCAAGCACTCTATTATATAAGGGACCAACCTACCTCCCAAGTAGGACCAACCTACCCAAACTTTAACAGCAGAAACTTGCACCATGTATTTGGGGAAAGCAGGTGGAAAAGCCAGCTGGAATTCAAAGACATCCAGCTCTGTAATTGACAGCCACTCAAAAAATGTACACACCCCTGTTACTGCAAGAATGTGGACAAGAGCACATCAGCTGCTCCCCAAAAACTGCCTGGCCATTGATGCGCTTGCTGAATGTCATTCCCAGTCACAATTATGCCTTTCTGATTAAAATCTGCATTTGGAAAGGGTGCAAATTCTGCTTTCCATCTTTGATAGTTCTGTTTGAAGGGACTTTTCTGATGGGGTAGATATCTGGACCTTGCAGCCCACTCCAAAAACAACAGCTCTAAACTACTGTCTGCTGTGTCCCAGGTATGAGCTGTGAGCACCACAACCATGTGGTTCTGTTCTACAGCCCACAGGCTGCATTTTGAGAACATCTACAATATTGGGTTTCAGAGGCAGGTCAGGCAGAGAGAGAGAACCAGCTTCGTTTCCAAATCCCACAGAAGCTCAGCACTGTTTGCATGCTGGAGCACTGCTGTGACACAGGGAGAAGTGTGTTGTTCTGCTGGTAACTGCTGAGCCATGCTTACCACCTGCCTCCATCCCACAGCAGTGATGTACAGCAGGTCAGGAGTCATTGTCCTGCTCTGAGAAGGCTGTCGCATCCTTTGGAACTGGGGGAGACCCTGGTTTAAGCAGTGATGTGCTTGGTATTATTGCAAGTGGAGCACTAGTGTACAAATGCTGAGAGATGGGAATGAGGGCTCTGAAAGAAAGCATGTGCCTTGAGATGAGGTTGAAGCTGTCTGGTAGTTTTTGGAAAGTTAAATTAGAGCCTAGGGTGCTAATCATTAGTGGCTTCAGCACTGTGGGTAAGAGTATTGCAGGCCCTTGAATCATACAGAGAAATGCAGCTGGTTTTGGGTTTTTTTTTTGTTTTGTTTTACAGGCAGCTCTTTTCCTAGGTGGTAACAGCATGCCCCAACATGAGGTGAACCTAAGGCCTGGCCCCAGCACATTGCATCCACACCAAGGGACCAAGTGCTCCAGATATATTCTTTTAAAATTCTCTGCACAAGGAAACCCTTGAATGTAGAAGGTGATCCATGTTGCTCTGAAGGATGGCACCAGCCACCTTCCTGTATAAAACCTGGGTCAGGGCATCCCCCTTCATTTTCAGTTGTAGCTCAAAATTTTAAGTTGCTTTGGAGTATGTAGTCTGCTCGCCTAAAAGTGGGTTCCCTATGGCATTAGGAGCATCAGGATAGGGAGAGCTCTGTCTGTCCTGGACTGTCTCATTCACAATTTGAGAAACACATGACTTTGCTGACAGTACAAGAGCCAAAAGAATGAATATCCCTCATTCCTTTGTTGCCATTTAAAAAGTGGATCATCTAATTAGTTATTCACCCTCCAGTGCTCTAAGTTCTTGTATAATTAGATAATGAGCAATTATCATTATAGTGTTTTGCTTGAATGTGGTACTACGTGGATTCCAGCACTGACCACATTTCAAAGGCTTGTGTTCCAGATTATTACCCAGTAATGCCTATGGGAAGCACTAGCACCCCCTTTACAAGACTTTCTTAGAAGGGTCAATCTACCAGTATGATAGGTGATAATAGAAATCCCATCTGCTTTTCCTGGACTTGCCCCATGGTAGTTTAAAGTAATGTTGATATCCATAACAAAGAAACTTCTAAAATATTCTGAGGAGATTATACACTTGAGTGCTTCCCAAAATACTGCCTTTCACATCTTTAATGCCACCCTTGCCTCTCTTGCTTTGGCAGGGAAAGCCAACATCAGGTTTACATGGAGTGGTTTAGAACACAAAGTTACTGGACAACATGAAGGTTTAGATTTGGAGTAGCTCCCAGAAGGGCTGCTGCACTAAGAAAAGCATCTGATACGAGTCAGCACATACAGGATGTACTTGTTCAGGTCAGCAACTGACAACTAATTAATTTGTTAAAATACCTGGAGAGATTTAAAATGGGCATGTGATGAGAACATGCAGGCAAGAGGAGAATCTTGAAACTGCTGAAGCTTTAGGGCAAACAAAAAACAGATGGGAGATGGGTGCAGTGATGAAAAGGTGTAGGCAATGGGCCTGTATCTATCGTTATTCCTGCAGCTACAATTTAATTACCATTCCTAGGCTTTGCGGAACTGTTTCTTATTTGTTTGTTTTGGTATTTGTTGGTTTTGTTTTTTATAAAAGGTATGGGAAGGAACACAAGTTCTCCAGTTGGAAGATGTCCTTACTGGTCTCTGCTAAGACTCTTAAAAGACTTTACTCATCACCCAGAACAGAAAATGTTTTCCTAGTCTTTCATGTTAAGGAGCCGCTTTCAAAATAAAAAACAAACTTGAGAAGCAAAGCCCCATGCTTCCTCACCACCCTGAACTCCTCCTTGTTTCATCATCACCAGAGCAGAATATGGCACTAGGCACAACAAAGTGAAGAAGCCCTACTCTAGCTGTCTAGGCAATAAGCACAGTGACCTTGTTTAGTGCAGTTGTTGCAGCCTGTTGTCTCAACTAACAACAGGTTACAGAGGGATAAGCTACTGACTTGGAGGATTGTACTTAAAGCTGATCTTCATATTGTAATGCAGTAAAGGTAAGAGGCAAAATTAGGAGCCTACTCTGAATGGAAGACTTTTTTCCTATAATGGCAAAGTGACAGTGACTTACAACACCAGGACAAACCAACCCATAAGAGATGAAAAAATATCATGTGGCAGATTTCAAAGAAAAATTTTAGTTTTGATTTTAATATTTGCTGAAAAGGTCCAAAGCAATTTTTTCTAACGCTGTTCTTGTGGTTACTAGAACACAGGAAGAGATATATTCAGATTAAAAAAAACCCCAAACAACAAAACTACACCAAACAAACAAACCAACATTGATTTTTCACAGTACTGAAACAGCTAATGAAGCTTGTTTGTGGAAAACAGATGAAGTGCCTGCAGGTTGAAACCCACTGTTGAAGTTGACTAGCAAGTGTCGACTCAGCTGTATTTAGTCCTTTTCACATAAAAGCCATGTCAGGCAAAGCAAGCCAAAGGGGTGGAGTGGGAAACATGAATGATTACTGAACAGACATAAAGCCTGATCTATACCTTTTTTTCCCCCCTCTAAGAATGCACACTGATGGGATCAATTTGGGCTTTGGGGGCTCTTTTTTTTTTTTTTTTTTTCCCTCTAAAATCCCATCCTCTACCTGTTTGAAAGACGTGTTTCACCTACCCCTGAGACAGATGTACCCAGAGCCAACAGGTTCACTCTAAGAAAACCAAAGCCATTATCCTCCTGGGGAAAGGATGCCTGGGCAACATACATACAGCACATATGTGTTGGGGTGAAGAGGCTGGTTGAGCTCCTTTCAAAAGCCAGATAAATGCATCAGGATCAGTGGGCCTGCCATTATCTACACAGCAAGTTGAGCTTGACAAAATTGCAGGCACAAGAGCTGCTTCAAACGAGTGCACCTTTCTAAATGGTACACACTAATCCCTGATACAGTTCTTCTGTCAGTTAAAATGAGGGATGCAGGTGAAGTAGCACATGAGGTTGCAATGCCAAGGAGATGTTCTTCTAAAGAAAGCATCATTATGTGGCTTCTGAGCTTAGCCTGCGTTGCTGAAGTCCCTGTAAGTTGAGGGCTCTTCCCATTTTGCAGTTCTTACACTGTCCAACGTAAGGATTTTATTTTCATTTTAAAGAAACGAGGAGGGAGGGAGTAGTCTTGGCTCAAGAATGGGGGAGAGATGCTTTTATCACTCTATGACAGCAGTTAATAGGGAATGTGCCATTTTGACATGTCAGATTTCCTCAGCATAAGCAGCCCAGGATGGTTTGGAGATGCAAGTTAGAGAAAACCTGACAGAACTGTGATTTCTCAAAGGAAACAAAGCAAACAAAATCTCCTTTGGAAAAAAAAAAAATCTGATTTTATTTTTGTATTGAAAAGCCCTGTCAATTTAAATAGATATTTATTTCCATTCAATGGTCTCAACCAGTGTTGTGTGTTAACATTATTCAGAACAGTATAAAAAGCCATTTGTGTTACATTGGTTAACATCCTAAAACCCTGTGGGGGTGGCAAGGAAGGGGTTTGAAGCAGCTTAACATTAAAAATAGGATGTTCCCAAAAAAACTTAAAACTGATGCAGCATCTTCTAGTCTAATTTTTAAGAGCTGAAGCATATTGCAAATACAATGCAAGTTATTTGGTCTTTAAAAAAACCCAAAACCCACAACAACAACCAACAAAACACTTTAAATCCAGATTGCTTTCATAGCAATATTGAGGCTGTCAGCTGAGAAAACACACACACATCTCATGTATGCAAACACACACATGGAGAACCACACTGAACACAACTGGTACATCCCATTCTGTATTTGGATTACATGTGTGTTCTTCTGAATCCATGATAGCTGGCATTTAAAATGCTTGTTGCTTTGTTTTTTTCAATATATACACAGCTTCCATGGAAACCTCAAGATTCTGCACAATTAACTGACACTTACTATTCATGGTGCTGTGAAGCTCTCTAGTGTGGAAGGGACAAATTCCAGAACCTTTACTCAAACATGCATGTACCTATCCAAAGGGGAGAAGATGGTTTAGAAAAGGGGCAAGGTCTAGATGTGAAAGAATCACATGACAGATTGCAATTAAAAAAAAAAAGTTAAAGTCATTCTTTGGTTTATTTCCATGATTCTCAACACTGTCTGAAAAGCCCAAAGACAGTTACATGAGAAACCACAGCTCTAAAGCAAGCCCCCAGCATTTTAAAATCTTTTGTACTAAATGTTCAGAAGACTACAGGAATTCAGAGTACTCCTTACATTCATGTCCCCAAAAATCTAGTAACACTGCTTTAGTGCATGCACTGAGGCATGACCGGCATGCCTGTAAATTCATATTGTCCAAGTTAAGAGTAAATATAGCTGCAAAAAAACCCCACCCACCTATAATTAAATGGTCATTACTAGCAAATAACTATAGTGACTGTCTTGTTATTAAAGAAATGCAGACATGTTTTCTGCCTGTTTGGCTTGCTCAGCCAAAAGGAAGCTGTCTGCTCAATTTAGAAAGCAAGCAAATTTTTTGAATCCTAGGAGTTTAATATTTCCATGTTCCTGGGGTCAACCATTACTGTAAAAATGCAGACAAATGTCAAGTATATGAAAACATACCTCGTACATTCCAAAGTTTTGAAATCAAAAGCAGATCTTAACTTCCTTCTGCTTAAATGTTACAGTAGGCTTGGAAATCCAGTAAGAAGTTATATAACATTTCCATGAAAAGCAAAGTAGAACTAAGTCTAACTGGCATTCATTTGCAAGCAGCTTTTGCTGTGCTTCATGTAAGGCAGATTGTATTACAAAGATAGTTACCAGTTTGTTAGTGGGAAGAAAATACAGGCAACTATAGTTGGAGAAGATGGCTGATAATTACTAGCGACAACTTCTATTTTTCAGAACAACTCAGCTTTAATGTAGTTTCTGGAAACAGCATTTTCATCACTGGTTTTCACTTCCTTCCCCATCCCACGGTAAGTATCAAAAAATCACGACTGGACAAAAATGAATTGTGGATATTTACCAACCAACATCATCTCATATTCCAATGATATTTTTAAGTGGAACAAATATAGGTCATTCTTTATAACCTACTGCCAGTGGTTGTTTATAAATATCTACTTGCTGCAATAAACACTGGTCACTGAAATATTCATTTGCAGTAACTACTTGGCACTAGGTTAATATACTTGCAAAGTTTAATGGAAGTGCTTTTGATGTACATACAAGCACTCAGAACATCAAGACTTTTAAAACTTACTGGGGGGGGGGGGGAGGTTTAATAACTACAGTTACAGTTTTCACAAGCATTTCTGAAAGTATTAAATCTCTTCAGAAGTTTAGAGGCTCCTGCCTCAACATATCTAAGTTACTCAACAATTACAGAATTTAATATACTTGCTCCCTGTGCCGAAACAACACAGTACCAAAATTCAGCTATAGAGAGAGGCATTTTTTGGTCAGACTGACCCCAGCTGTCCCTTAACAGAAAAGCAACACAGCTCAAACCTGTCTCCTCCCACCAGAAGAGGACACCTAAGGCCACAAATTGACATTTGCCAGAATACCAGGTGTTTCTCTATTTGTGGCAACTGTGTACATGTCCACTTAGAGAAAAACAGTATGAAAGCCCAAACACCACCCTTTAAAGATAAACCACCGCAGAAGACAGTTTAGGCAGCAGTTCTGTTACATCAAAACAGTGTGTTAAAGCCATTATAGCTAGTTAAACTAGTTTCTAACAATGTTTAATCAAAATTCTTAATTGCAGGGAAAAAAAAGAATCTTAATGCAGAGAGAGGAAAAAAGATAGAGATAACCACCACAATGATCCAATAATCCTCGTGTTTAAAGGTTTTCTTATGCTAAAAAAAAGGCATACAACCCCTTGCGAACTAGAGACAAAAGCTAGCAGTACTACAGCAATAAATCCAGAAGAAAAAGCCTACCTGAATTACACAAATGCCTACTGGGAAGGAACAATGAAGCAGACAGGCTGCTCTTTCTCTGTTTTGTTTGCAGGAAAGTGGTCAAATTTAATAGTCAAACTTAACCACATTAAGAAACATTTAACAAAAGGTACCCCACGAAACCAGAACTAAACCTGACCTTTGGGTCAAAAGGCCACAGACAGGCCTTTCCATAGCATATAGCTGAGTGAGGTCAGAGATTGGCAATGTAAGGAGGAAAAAAAAAAAAAAAAAAGAAAAAAAAAGAAAAAAAGCTTTAGACATGTGATAGGAACAAGGTTTGGGATTTATCGAACAGTCACACCAAGCTTCTCCAGCACACGTACTCCCTTTTCTTGATATTCTTGCCGGGTCATCCAGAAGTTGTCTTTGTCTTTCATGATGTCTGCTAGAACAGCACCACCCAAAAACACCATGTGCTTCCGACGAGGTGGATCTTCAATTCGGATCTTAAATTTCTAAGAAAAAGAAACAAAGCCTTTCAAAATAAAATTGCACTTTCCACCAGAACAATGAAATGGAAACTGTTTAGTGAGAAAAATGCAACCAAAAACCTGAAATGCTAGCACAGGGCACTCCATGTGAGCTTCCAGCTTGTGCAACCAAACTAAAATAACTACTTTGTACTGACAGTTATACAGACAGCTATTGACACTCCCACCAAAATTATACTTTTGATGTATCCATAAAAAGCACACAAGTCAGAATACAAAACTAAAGACCACATTTTTGCATTTTGTGAACACAGTCGAGTGAAATACTTCCTGAAGCTCTGATGGCTAAAATTATTAGAAGTTACCAGATCATCAAATCACAAAATATTTTAGAATTATACTAAGTTTTAAAAGGGCAGATGGAACAGACTAAATTTACATTATCCAGACCAGTTTAACTAATTAATATTCCCTTAAATTCTTCAATGTTAAAGCTCTATAACTTCAAAAGCAAAAATGAGAACACTCAAAGCTGCGTATGAATTATTGTCTTAGACTTAAACCATTCTGTATAATTGAGTCATTCCATATAGTTGCAAAAGGTCTTTAGAGAATACTGTGTTAAGAACTGTGGAAGTTCAATTCAGTTCAACATTAGGAACTCCAGAAAGGAATTTTCTCTGTAATATCTCCTCCTTGAAAGCAGACAGCATTACAATTTAGCATTACCACTAACACGTGTGGCTGATGTCTGCTTATCACAGTAACCAATGAACAAGAGAAATTTATTCCACTTGAAGGTGAGAACTCTAGCCTCTTACTTTTAAGTATTTCACTTTCAGCATGAACCAAAACATTGAAAGATTAATTAAAAAAAAATTTTTTTGTTCAGTGATGATCTTAACGCACAAAGCCTCATTAGATACATTTAACCTACATTACATAGAATTTATCAGCCCATTTTAAATTCAAACTAATCCACGTCTTCAGAAATTACTGTTAGCACTGGCTAGAAGGTGACTTTATTGTGTGTATCACAAGGCACCTATACGAAATGCAGGGCTGTGAAGAACTGAGAGGCAGCAATATTGCAAATTGATCAGAGGTTCACCCACCGCTTCTGTAATTTCTGACTACTTGGTTCCCTCTAGCGGGGATTCAGGATAAACCTCAGCCCCACACAAATAAACCAGTGACTTGGTACATACCGAGAGTTTTTCCACATCTCCTTTCAGAACTCGTTCCAGGTAAAGCTGTTTAAGTTCCCGCTCCAGTCGCGAAGGCAGCCCAGGGTACATGGTGGACCCTCCAGACAGCACAATGTGCTTGTAGAATTCAGACCTGACCAGAAGAACAAAACAAAAGTGTGATA
Source organism: Todiramphus chloris collaris (assembly GCA_025345505.1). Lineage (NCBI taxonomy): Eukaryota > Metazoa > Chordata > Aves > Coraciiformes > Alcedinidae > Todiramphus > Todiramphus chloris. The sequence goes on from JANVCC010000020.1 coordinate 54,757,230, forward strand.
TATTATACTATTACAAGTGGGTACCTTTACATACGAGGTACAGGTAACTACAAATACAATTCAAATCTGTAAAATGGTCCCTACAGAAAGCCAGACTTTACATGAGTTTGGCAGGTGAGCTCATGCTTGCCCAGGCAACCCAGAAAGCAGCAGTAAAAAAACAAAAAACAAAAAATTTTGCTTTCAAGATTTTACCCTTACACCAAATTAGTCACATTTCCAGATAACTTAAGCTCCAAGATCTCAGACTGAGCCCCACTCACAGTATACACCCTCTCCCAGTAGTGCATGTATTAGTGTCTAAAGCAAAAGATGTTATTTTGTTTTCATGTATCACCCCTACACTCCGACAGAGGATTTTAAGCGTTCTGATCTTACCTGGTATCTATATCAGCAGCCTGGATGGTGTTAAACAGCAATTCAGCCACACCAACCCCCTCTACGTTGATTAAGTGAGGCTGGAAGAGAGCCTCTGGTGCCTCAAACCGTTCTCCACCAACTTTGATAATTCTGCCATCTGGGAGCTAGTTAAAAAAAAACCAAACCAACATTCAGAAGACTACTTTTAGCCACTTGGATATTAAAGAAACCAAGAGGAAATGACCTACATTGTTCCCTAATGTTTTAAAACAGGAAACGGTTGATAATTGTCAGCACTACAAGAAGTCATTCAGTACTACTTAAAGAAGATACAAATTCTTCAATCATTATGCAATTTAGACATCAGGGACCAGATACATTGATCACAGAATCACAGAACCATTTAGGTTAGAAAAGATCTTTAAGATCATCGAATCCTACCATTAAACATAGTTGATACTAACATACCAAGCATTTCCTTGCAATACAACTACCAATATTGATTTAGAAGATGATTTACAGCAAGAGTAACACTTTCTTGAAAGTTCTTTTCTACTGTGTGAGATCACAGGAAGTTTCCACTAAGCGAAAGTTTATCATTCCTGTCACATCTGTCTCACACATGTCACTGCTAGATGGATGAAGCTGAAATAATCTGACATGCTAGAGTAAGTCCTCTTTCTCTACAAGCTCCTGTACTAGAATATTCAAATTTCAAGGATCTACAATGAGTAGAGTAGATCTAAAAATGAGCACAAAGTCCTATGGAAAATTCTGAACAGAAGAAAAACAAAAAACCAAAACCTCAACCAAACAAAAAAAGTCAAACAAAACACACACAAAAAACCCACAACCCAAACCAAACAAAAAATCCCACATACCATTAAAACCCCACACAAACACCAACAAAACAACCAAAACCAACTTTTAAAAAGTCTTCCCAGAACCAAGTACTCTGATTCTACAGATTCCTACATCTGGGAAGTGAGCTACTGCCAAGAAGAAGTTAGAAGGAATCAAAGCTAAATGCTACCTGAATTTAAACTTATGATGTTTAGGATGGTAAAAGCTGTCTCAAAACACTCACCGTGTAGGATTCAACTAGTACTGTCGTCTCTAATGCCAGCTTCTGCTCCTGCTCTATGTTGTATCCCACGTAACACAGCTTTTCCTTGATCATGCGAACAGTCTCAAAATCAGCAGAATGGTTGAAAGCGTATCCTCGTAGTAAGAGGAGCTAGAGGGAACATAATAGGTTATCAGTACAGAGATCTGGACTGTTCCTCTCATTGATCAATAGAGGGGCACATGCAAGCATGTATTTTTTTTAAGCTTGTCTCCCTTTATTCACTGCAAATTTAGTATTAAGCCAAATATGTGACAGTGTAACCATTATTACCAGAAAAGCAGAATAGCAACGTTACTCAAAGTGGGAAATGTTCTCTGTCCTTACAACTTTCTATATACCCACGAGAAAGACAAGTGAAAGGTTACCAAAATAATCATTACATTTAGGAGTTCACATCAGAACAAACCACTATTCCAGTTTATAAGTAAAATTTGTCAATCCAGATGTTGCTTTTATTTAAAATAAATCAAATAGACTATAAAACATACTACCTTATTTAATAATCATGGAAGAATCACTACACTATTTTCCACAAAGAAAAAATCTTTCTGATTAGAGATCTACAGAAAAGGACTTGGGGGTGTTAGTGGATAAGAAGCTGGACATGAGCCAACAGTGTGTGCTTGCAGCCCAAAAGGCCAATTGCATCCTGGGCTGCATCAAGAGAAGTGTGGCCAGCAGATCGAGGGAGGTGATTCTGCCCCTCTACTCTGCTCTGGTGAGACCGCACCTGGAGTACTGTGTCCAGCTCTGGAACCCTCAACACAGGAAAGACATAGACCTGATGGAGCGGGTCCAGAGGAGGGACACAAAGATGATCAGAGAGTTGGAACACCTCTCCTACGAGGACAGGCTGAGGAAGCTGGGGTTGTTCATCCTGGAGAAGAGAAGGCTCCGAGGAGACCTACTAGCAACCTTTCAGTACCTGAAGGGGGGCTACAGGAAGGCTGGAGAAGGGCCGTTTATGAGGGCCTGTAGTGAAAGGATGAGGGGTAATGGGTTTAAATTAGAGAAGAGCAGATTTGGATTAGGTATCAGGAAGAAGTTCTTTACATTGAAGGTGGTAGAACAGTGGAATAGGCTACCCAGGGAGGTGGTTGAGGCCCCATGCCTGGAAATATTAAAGGTGAGGTTGGACGAGGCTCTGAGCAGCCTGGTCTAGTTGAGGGTATCCCTGCTCACTGCAGGGGGGCTGGACTAGATGACCTCTGGAGGTCCCTTCCAGCCCTAGATATTCTATGATAGAACACAATTTTGGTTTAATTTCATATATTAAGAAAGCCAACTTTTGAGTTTTTCCTTCCCAAATATGCAATAACATACCTTCCTACATGACATCCACTAAGAAAATGTGAAGCCTCTGAAAAATACCAATAATATCACACATGACTTCGAAGAGGTAATATAATAAGGATAGACTGAAGTAATACAGAGAATACAGGAGCTCCTTATGTAATGAATACATGAATAACAAAGGAAAAACGTATTCTTGCTATCAAGGGATTTTAACTGGAATCAATGTACCAAAGCCTCAACCTTAAAAATTCTTTCCCCGCTTACCTTAATGAGGTACCTTGTGATGTCCCTCCCAGCAATATCTAACCGTCTGGTGAGATGAGGGAGAGAGAAACCTTCATAAACTGGGCAAATATGAGTCACACCATCTCCAGAGTCCACAACAACACCAGTCAACAAACCTAAAATAATGGGGGAGAAGGGGGTGAGGGGGTGGGGAAAGAAAGATGTATATTTATTAGCACCTTCATAAATAGAGCAAATTTAAGACAGTTTTCCTCACTGTAATCTTAACAACTTCTGTTCCCTCAGTCACCATTTTGGGAAAAAGTAGTCACAACTTACAGTTATTTCCCTTCATCTGGATTTTAGACTTAAGGTTTTCATAGAAACAAATGCTTTCCTTTCAAATATTCTTTAAAAGTATTGCTTCTGTTTCTTCTTAGATGCTTAGAACTTTACCATTCACATTTTCATCTGGTGTTTTGACATCTTAAATTTCACTCAAACAGAATACCTAAGATATTCCTGCTTAACCAACCTGATCTCCTCCTATGATCACATGACCCACCTAGGGGATAGGGATCTGTGGATGGTGTCTATCTAGACTTTAATAAGGCCTTTGACACTGTATCCCACAGCATTCTTCAGAGAAGTTGGCAGCTAATAGCACAGACAGGTGTACTCTTCACTGAGTTAAAAACTGGCTTGGTGTCTGAGCTCAGAGAGTTGTGGTAAACAGAGTTAAATCCAGTTGGAGACTAGTCAAAAGTGGTGTTACCCAGAGCTCAGTTTTGGGGTCAGTCTTGTTAAATATCTTTATCAATGATCTGTATGAGGGGATCAAGTGCGCCCTCAGTAATTGAGGGTGAACACCAATTTGAGTGTTGATTTGCTTGAGGGTAGGAAGGCTCTGCAGAGGGACCTGGACAGGTTGGATCAATGGGCTGAGGCCAATGATATGAGGTTTAACAAGACCAAGTGACAGGTCCTGTATTTTGGTCACAACAACTCCATGAAACACTACAGGCTTGGGAAAGAGTGGCTGGAAAGTTGCATGGTAGAAAAGGATTTGGGGGTGCTGATGGACAGACAGCTGAATATGAGCCAGCAGTGTGCCCAGGTGGCCAAGAAGGCCAACAGCATCCTGGCCCATATCAGAAAAAATGGGGCCAGCAGGAGTAGGGAAGTGATCATAACCCTGTACTTGGCCCTGGTGAAGCCACAGCTTGAGTACTGTGTTCAGTTTTGGGCACCACACTGTAAGAAAGACATGGGAGGTGCTGGGGCAGGTCCAGAGAAGGGCATCGAAGCTGGTGAGGGGTCTGGAGAGAACATGTCTTGTAAGGAGCAACTGAGGGAACTGGAGTTGTTTAGTCTGGAGAAGGCTGAGGGGAGACCTTCTTGCTCTCTACAGTTACCTGAAAGGAGGTGGTAGTGACATGAGTGTTGGTCTCTTCTTCCAAGTAACCCAGCAATAGGACAAGAGGAAATGGGGTTAGGTTGCACCAGGGGATGTTTAGATAGAAAATTTTCCTAATGTCCAATCTGAAAGAGTGGTAATGTATTGGACTGCCCAGGGAGGGGATGGAGTCACCATCCCCGGAGGTGTTCAAAAAAAAGTGTAGACATGACACTTCAGGACATGGTTGAGTGGTCGTAATAGGAGGTAGATAGTTGGACATGATGATCTCAGAAGTCTTTTCCAATCTTGACAATTCTGTGATTAGTCAGCTGGAGTAACCTCTATGAAAATATAACCAGTCTCACAATCAGACCCATACAGTAAGGAAGGAAACATTCAGAAGGGACTACACCTAACTCCAAGAATGTTGTGAGGAATTGCTAAAGAATTTCATAATTCGAGCTAAATTTCCATATATAAACCCCTTTGCCTTTAAAAGACACAGAACTTCAGGTGAAAACTATTAGTCTTAAGAGAGGTTTAACAGTAGCAACAAAATGTGGTGAGCTGAAATGAGGCATGTCTCTAGCCAGTACTTTAATCTTTAATGTAATATAACTAAGCAGGATGTTTTAAAGGGCTTCTTTTTATTTTCAAAAGCAAATTATCTGTATATGTGCCAGTTGGTCTTTGTATCTTAGGTGGTCTTCCACTTTTACACCATAGTATGTAGAAACACTGTGGACTGCTCTACAATGATTCACATTTTGTCATTCATAAATTAATTGAGCACTATATGGTAAAATAAATGTACAATTACAACAAAATGTAACACTGTATACATTAGTCAAATACTTAAGGAATTAAACTAAAGGGAAAAAAAAAGGGAAAAAAAGAATAGCAGCACAGATTGCAGCAATTCCGGTCTGAAAAAGTGGTTTTGGTTCAACTAGTTTTAGTGACTCACATAACATAAATACTTAACACTTTGACATAGAAACTGGAGACATGTTAGTGGACAATGGTATTTATGTCCTGGTACAGGGCAGCTAAATACAGTAGTAAACAGATGTTAGGAGTCATGTCAAGCACTGATGTGCTTGAGTAACTTCTTAAAATCCTCAACGGATTGCAGTCAATGTCAGAATTTCTATTCAGTGAGTATGTAATTTCCTCCTCAGGTTGAGAATCATTTATTATAGTTTTGTGTGTGTGCGTTTTTTTGTTTGTGGGGTTTTTTTTTTTTTTTTGTAATCGGTAATGTTTTGTTTTTGTGGTTCTGCACCCCCCAGAAAAAAAAAAAGAGGAAAAAGCATCTGGTCATCTTCTTGAAATTCACTTATAATAATAAATTTTTCCTGTACCAGAAAATCAAAAGCATGTCATTAAGACTTGATGCCAAAGGCTAAATAACTACACCCTAAAACAATGACAGTTTTGATAAATCATGTTTTTGCATTTACAAGCATGTCTCCATGGTTGGTTTATGAAAATAACACTGACAGGGGCACCTATCAATAGTTCCTCAAAATAAAAAGTAAGCCCGTAAGTTAGAGCTGAGCTTACTTACAACAGCATTAAGTCCAAGACCCATTAATACCATATTGGTACTTTGGCTTGGCAACACATTTATAAACTAAACAAATTTTAAATTATCTTTGCCTACCTTGAGCATACAAAGTCAGAACAGCCTGAATGGCTACATACACCCCAGAAAACTGGTATGTCTCAAACATAACCTGTAAGATGAAGGCAAAAATTAACATCCAAAACAGGCCAAATACGTAAAAGAAATTTCATATTCATATATTCATATTTGAAAACTGTATTTCTAAAATTGTATTTTTGCTAATCAAAAACACTTTGCGAGAAATTTCATGACACAGATACTACACAAACATTTAATACCTACTTGCTTTATGTAAGTGGTACATTCGGTTCTATACCTGACCTGTTTACACAGGATGAGCCATATGAAATATCCCACGTCCGTTTAGCAATAAAAGTGAATACTTAACAATAAACCCCTACACCAATTTCTGCAGCTTTACCAAGCCTTTTTCCAAAGTGGTTAATCAGTGGGAGGCAAGCCAAGTATTTAATTCCTGAAGTGTGACTTGGGAATGAAATGTTGGTTAAAGGTGTACCCTCTAAAGATAATGAAGTTCCCGGGCTTCCTTTCAATCTTCGTATCAAGCCCTACAGACTTTGTACAACTGCAGACTATGTCGAGTACAGACCAAAGGCTCCTATGCATATGGGTCTAGAATACACCCAGTGTCATAGGTTGCACTCTGCACCTAGGCTCCCACCTTCCCTTCTTAAAGCACAAATAATGCCAAACTTCGAGAATTAGTGCAAATCCCACTACAATGGAACACTACAGGTAGAGCTGTTATACACACTGAAAAACACAGGTTTGAAGAACTCTCACTGAAACATGAAAAGTAACTGCCTGTTTTGTAGGCTCAATTCCCTTGACCACTAGTTTCAATCAAGAAAGAGACACTAAGATTAAAGGATGAACAGTTTATAGGATATTGCCTTCTTTATAAACACTAGAAAGGCTGAGTAAACAAATCATACTGTACAGTTTTCCCTTCAAAATGCTTTACCAAGAAAAACGGATGAACTCCAATTAGTCCAGCACATACAGAAGTCTTTCTTTTGCTATTCTGCAGCCTCCTGAGCACTTCTGCAACTTCTAGGATTAGAAACGGATTAAAACCTAAGCACTCCCACAGCTCAAGTAAAAGATATCTACATATTTTTAACAAAAAATGTGTGGCAATTTTTGAATTCTCAACTATTTAAAGAACCTCCTCTTTTAGAATTCTGTGGTTATAAATGGCTTGATCAAAAAACTGGATCCTTGCAAAATCAAGTTAATTATTTCATAGTTGAAATACTGAAAGCTGAGCACACCACAAAAGCCCTGAGAAAACCGAGGCCGCCTTTCTCAGAGTATTCTCTGTGAGCATGCGGTGTAGCAGAAGTCAAGCAGAAAGGAACACTGATGGAGTGAGCTGCAGAGTAGCCTGCTGTAAGAACATCATGGTTTGGGCTTTTATGAAACCCCCATGTGAACTGTGTAGTATAAAAGGAAATTTAATAGAGTAGCCAGGTGCATGAGCTAAGCACTACCAAGACATTATAAGGCTGGGTAGTAATTGCTGTACTGGCTGCAATTTAGCACATGCACAGTAACTTCAGAAACAAGAAGCAGAAGTGTCTACCAGAAAAGGAACAGCTGACAAGGGCAGCAACAAAAAGTCACTCCATTTGAGTAGTCATAGTCTAAAACTAGTGCTGTTCCAATGGGTCTTTCAAACAACTCGAAAGCTTACAGAATGAAAAACTAATTTAAGAAAAATATAAATTATCTTCACACAACAAAATGAATATTTAAATGGCATTAGTTATTGCCTGCACATGTTGTACTGAACTCCAGAAGTCACTGCAAAACCTTTTATGAGCTACATGCAGGCCTTTGGGGAGCTACTATTCTCTCAAGATATCTAGGTATGTTCTATTTGACATGAAAAATGCCTTATCATGGGACGTATATGTTAAAAAATATTAAGATGCAAATGCCAAGCAGGATGTTCTCCTGAAAAGATTCTTCCTGTAACAGCAGCTTTTGGATTACCTACAAAGTGGTGTTCTAATTGGACAAAGAAAGGAACAACTGAAAATTGGGGAAAAGATAAAAAAATATTGGGACGGGATTGGAAGTGACTGTGCTAGAGTATCTCTGCAACCACATGGTAATGCCATTACAGTCTGGCTGATCCAGAGTATGACAGAATGAGAATGCAGCAGATAACTAGAAAAAATGCAAACAAGCAGCACTCAGTTAAGCCAACAAGCAACTCGTGTCTCATATGCGCTATGAAACAGCACTTTTAAGGTACATATTTTACAATATAGCCGTCATGTGAACACTTGCTGCTGTTACTGTGTAGCTTAGCTTAGTTTGATGGAGCACCAGTATGAGGAGAGACAATTACTGGAAGTAGAATGTCATGAAGCATATATAATCATCTATCATCTTGATATGGTCCAGATGACTAAGATTTTCTTTAAAAATGATGCGGCACTGTATCACAAAATGCACAGGTGTAATTATATTTACTGCAGGCTTTAAGGAAAACCTTAATTCAGTCCTCTGCTTCATAATGAGCTAGCCTCCCTGGGAAGGAGGAGTCCATGTCAAAAATGAAAGAAGTATAATTATGTTGCAGTTAAAACCTACATATAGCTATTCCATAACTTCATACTTACAGTAACACTGCTCCATCTGGTAAGCATCATCTTGCTCAAGCATCACTGTCCTCTGAATCTTTGCTGGCTTACAGAAGCCCAAGTAATTTAAAGTAATAAACAAGCATCCAATATTTATTAACAAATGTATTTTAGATACATGAAGATAAACATGTATTTTCAAGTCTGTGTTTTGCTGGAGATATGGCTTGAGACGAGAAGCCTGCTTATAGCTTTTGAATGAGGTCAGCTTATTTGAATTTAAACAAAGCAGCCTTCACTTCACTTGTCTGAGGACAAGTTTTGGTTAGAAAACAAGAGAAATACTTTGCCTTAGACAGTTACCAGGTGTTCAAAGAAGTTAAAATCTCTTAGGAATGCTTCAGTGACAGTATCTATTAGTTTCTACCAGACAGACATACCTCCACAATCTTCTCCCTGTTTTTAGTTGGATTCATGGGAGGTTCTGTGAGTAGTATTTTACAATTTTTTGTGTCAATATTAAGTTTTTCTGGTCCAAACGTGTAATCCCAGAGGTGCTTCATATCATCCCAGTTCCGAACTATGCCATTCTCCATTGGATAATTTACTTCCAGCATTGAGCGTAATTCACTTGCTTCATCACCAACCATGAGATCCTGTAAAATTTTAATATAGAAAAATGTCAGCATTTGCACAATTTTCCAAACACCAAAATCCTCAAGAATGACAGAAAGCTGCTCCAGCCTGTGTCCAGCTGTGTCCTTAAACACGCACGTTTTAGAATTTTTCAGGTACTTAGGAGAAAAGGAAAATATATTCCATGTAGTATTTAAATTTGGTTGTTACCCATCCAAATATTTTCCAAAATAAACTTTGTTAATTACATTCTTTGATTAACCTTAAACAAACCAATAAACACTGCTACAGCTACCACAAAGACCTATCTAGAGATGTTTTTCCACTGACAGCTCCAAAATTCTTTTATCATATAATAATTTCAAAAGGCTGAGATGCAAAATAGCACATAAGGGTAGTATTATGGGATTGGCAGAGTATTTTTCCATGCATGTTGCAAATTTCTGTGCATGATACCAAAACAGGAATAATGAGTGGTGAATAAGCATACTGAACAGTAGCAAAAGCAAATAAGAGATTGTAAGTTCCACTCTACACATTAAAAGAAACAATAGTTTATACATGGCCTGCCAGTAGGGTGTGAAGAGACAGCTAAATATAAAATATACCCTCATCTGTTCCATGCCAGAAGTCCCAAGCGAAAAACCCCAGCAATTCACTCTTACACAAACCCAATCAAATAATGCGTATCTTGTATAGTCATTTCACACTGATTAAGCAATCTGTTTATTAAAGTTAGTTATGCAAACGGTGCACATTCAAATGAGCAGCATCATGTCTTCTCCTTTCCCACGGATTTCCCAGAGGAAGTATTCACAGTAATATTTTATCTTTGCTCCCTATTATATTCCATACTTTTCTAAAGAAGCCTTAACTGATTTAGCCTAGAAAAACATATTTCCAGGTACCAATAGCACTGTTTCCATACTAGTACTATATTCATTCCATTGCAAAACCCCTGTCTGCTTCATACAAAAACACAGCACTGCAGTTTTCAGTTACTGTAGCACAGGAAACTTCAAAATGAGGCTTTGCTTAAACTACTATTCAGTACTAGGGAAAAAAAAAAAGACAATAAAAATACAGTGTTCGGTTTATAATGCATTTTGTAAGAAGCAACCTAAACAATTACTGCCGACTATATAAAAAGGAAGTTAATTGAAAACAGTTTCAACCAAACCATTCCTCTTCCAACCATCCTCCTTGACAAGGCGTTCTGTTTTCCCTTGCACAGCAGATCACCATACAGAAGACAGAAGTCAAGACTCCCAAGATTTTAAATTTAAATTTTCTACATACTCTAGTGAAACTGTACTACGATAACTCCACCACACAGCTAAATTACTCCTGAGAATTTAAGACGACAGAAACTCTACCAGATAGAAGAATCGGAAGCCTTTTTTGTCCATTGTTCTTAAAGGCTCTATGCCGGTGAACAGGACATAGTCCAGGAAAAGCCACGATGCACCTGTGCAGTGAAAGTTACACTAAACTTTCATGTCCTTATAAAACAAAGTTAAAAAGCAGAAAAATTATTCTCAGGAGCTAAGTAACAAAACATGCACACTTGGAAGGTGAAGAAGAACAGCACAACCAGATTTGCAGAGAGGAACCCGTATCATGGCATTCAATGTTTCCACCACTTTGTTACTCAGTAAACTCATTTGTTGAACTGAAACCTGAAAGTTTCTTCAAGCTCATGGTGTGCAATGTTAAATAGAGCAATTTCTACTGTTAAAGTTCCTGAGCTCACATTGATCTCTAAAAGTCGTTCTTACATCTTGCAAAACTACAAGTTATGTAGCATTTAGAAGCAATACATAAAATATTCTCATTAATTAGCTGCTAGTAAACCAAAGCGATGAACAATGTCCAAAATAAGTATGTATTAAAATGTAGGGCAAGACAAAACAATGAATAGCAAAAAAAAAAAAAAAAAAGACATAACAGCTACTAGGTCCCATCAAGCAAAAATGGTAAACAAAAAGCAGAGGGGCACCTCACTTACCATCTTTTTGTTATTCTACTTCAACAGGTCAAGAAAGGTGAAGAAAGATAGAAGCAAGAAAGTCAGAAAAGGCCTAAACGAAATTCTCAAGCTATTTTAAGTACACAGTAGAAACAGGATGAAAAGAGATGCATGTACATCAGGAAATGATCTAAGTTAGTGTAGTTAGGGACAAAATAACATTTTCAGGATCTCAGATTAAAATATCTCTTTAAAGGAAGATATTGCTACATGTCAGCAAAATGTCATGATTATGCCTCTTATGTTGCAAACCAGATCAGTATATCTACCTATTTCTCATATACAGGATTCTGTGCATAAATGTTCTGTAATGCTGGAGTTTTATCCTGGGCCAGATGTTTATCTGAACTAGACAAGACCCTACCGAAGTCATTTGACCATAACTAGCTATGACAAATGCTAAATTTCTCATTTAAAAATTACACTTTAAATATCCCAAGAAGTGAAAATGGTAACATAAAAGCATTCACCTATAAGCAGGCTGATCTGTCCATCTATCATGAACAAACACCCCAAAAACATCAAATAACAGATATTTACTTGAATTTCAGCATTTACTCTCAGAGTGGAAATAAGCACTCATGAAAACTGCATTTAGTAAGAGCAGTGTCTCAAAGCTCCGTCCCTATAGCAAGCTATGGAGGTAGGAAGACACACTTCAAATGCCTCATAGCGCTTCCTGGCTGCTTTAATTATTGTATGTGCACAAACATTGCCCAAAACTATACTAATCCCACTAATTCAACTTTTGTCTTTATGTCCTGAGCTAGGGACGCCAAGTAGGAGATAAAGCTATATCCCTGCTGCTGGCTGAAATTAGAGTCCAGTAGGAAAACCTGAACAAAGCAACCTGAAGTCGATAAACAGTTTTGATCAGCTTCCAGACTCTTCTCACAGAGTTTCTCAATTTCAGAGGAATGACAGCTTTTCTGAAGAGTTTTGAAAAGTTAAACTGATAATCTTCCTAATAAGAATTAAGGTAAGAACTAAGGGGCATGCAAATAGAGGTGAAACTGTTATGAGTGTCTACTATAGACCACCAAACAAGTAAGAGGATGTTGATGAGGCCTTCTACAGGCAGCGGGAAGTAGCCTCAAGATCAAATGCCCTGGTGCATGTATCCCTGGTATCATGGTGACTTCAATCACCCTGATATTTGTTGGAAAGGCCACACAGCAAGGCATACTCAGTCTAGAAGGCTCTTGCAATGATAACTTTGTGATGCAGGTGTTGGAAAAGCCAAGGAAGAGTGGAGTAATGCTGGACCTTGTATAAATGAACAAAGGTCTCATCAGGGATGTGAAGGTTGGGGGCAGCCTTGGTGACAGTGATCACAACATGGTAGATTTTAGTGTTATATAAGGAAGAAGCAGGGCAATAAGTAAGATTATAAACCTGGACTTCAGGAGGGCTAACTCTGTGCTCTTCAAAGACCTACTCGGAGGAATCCCTTGGGCTAAGACTCTAGAAGGTAAGAAAGCCCCAAGAAAGCTGGTTGATATTCAAACATCACTTCCTTAAGCTCAAAATATATGCATTCCTTTGAGTAAAAAAATGAAGCAGAGGAGGCAGAAGACCAGCATGGATGACCAAGGAGCAGCCAGAAAAACTCAAGTGGAAGAATGAAGTTCATAGCATGTGGAAAAAGGGACTGGTCTCTCAGGACAATTATAGGAATGCTGTCAGGGTTTGTAGGGATGCAACAGGGAAGGCCAAGGCCCTCTTGGAATAAACTCTGGCAAAGGAACTAAAGGAGAACAAGAAGGGCATCTTCAAATACATCAATGGTAAGAGGAAGAATAGGGAAACTGTGGGCCCACTGATGAATGATGCAGGAGACCTGGTGACAGAGGATGCAGAGAAGGCAGAGTTATTAAATGCCTTCTTTCCTTCAGTCTTCACTGCTAAGACCAGTCCTCAGGAATCCCTGACCCTGAAAGTGAGAGTGAAAGCCTGGAAGGAGGAAGATTCTCCACTAGAGAATGAGGATTGGGTTAGAAATCACTTGGGTAAACTGAACACACACAAATCCACAGGCCCTGATGGGCTGCATCCCCAAGTGCTGAGGGAGCTGGCTGATGCTGTTGCACTACCACTCTCCATCAGTTTTGAAAGATCGTGGAGAACAGGTGAGGTGCCTGAGGACTGGAGGAAAACCAATGTCACTCCAGTCTTCAAAAGAGGCAAGAAAGAAGACCCTGGTAATTACAGACCAGTCAGCCTCCCCTCCATCCCTGGAAAGGTAATGGAACATCTCATTCTGGAGATCATATCTCAGCACATGGAAGAAAAGAAGGTTATCAAGAGTAGCCAGCATGGATTTACTAAAGGGAATTCATGTCTGACTAATCCAACAGCCTTCCACAATGATGGGACTGAATGGGTAGATGAAGGGAGAGGAGTGGATGTTGTCTACATTGACTTCAGCAAGGCTTCTGACACTGTCTCCCATAACATCCTTGTGGGTAAGCTCAGGGAGAGTGGGTTAGAAGAGGAGACAGCAAGATGGATCGAGAACTGGCTAAACAATAGAGCTCAGAGCGTTATGATCAGTGATGCAGAGTCCAGCTGGTGACCTGTAACTAGAGGTGCTCCCCAGAGGTCACTTGTGGGTCCAGTCTTATTCAACATCTTCATCAATGACCTGGATGAAAGGACAGAGTGTATCAGAGTGTACCTTCAGCAAGTTTGCTGATGATACTAAACTGGGAGGAGTGGCTGATACACCAGAAGACTGTGCTGCCATCCAGCAAGATCTGGACAGACTGGAGAGCTGGGCAAAGGCAAACCTAATGAACTTCAACATGGGCAAGCGTAGAGTCCTACATCTGGGGAGGAACATCACCATGTACTGGTACAGGTTAGGGACAGACCTTCTGGAAAGCAGCTCATGGAGAAGGACCTTGGCATCCTGATGGACAGTTAAGTTATCCATGGAACAGCAATGTGCCCTTGTGGCAAAGAAGGCCAATGGTATCATGGGGTGCATTAAGAAGAGTGTGTCCAGCAGGTCAATGGAGGTTCTCCTCACCCTCTACTCTGCAGTAATGAGACCACATCTGGAATACTGTATCCAGTTTTGTGCTCCACAATTCAAGAGAAGGTGATCTACTGGAGAAAGTCCAATGGACTGGAAGGTTGAATAATGGTTCTTTGAAGAAAGGTTGAGAGAACTGGGGCTGTTTAGTTTTGAAAAGAGAAGGCTGAGAGGGGATCTTATGTCTCTAAATATCTGAAGGGTGGGTGTCAAGTGGAAGGGGACAGCCTCTTTTCAGTGGTGTCCTGTGATAGGACAAGGGGCAACGGTCAGAAGCTGAAACACAGGAAGTTCCACCTCCACATGAGGAAAAGCTTCTTTACTATGAGGATGACAGAGCACTGGAATAGGCTGCCCAGGGAGGTTGTGGAATCTCCTTCTCTGGAGACTTCCAAGACCCATTTGGATGTGTTCCTGTGTGGCCTGCCTTAGATGAGGCAACTCTGGCAGAGGGGTTGTACTCGATCTCCAGAGGTCCCTTCTAACACCTAACATTTTATGATTCTCGACAACTTCCTTTACTCAGCTTTAAACTTTTCCCATAAGAACTGGCCAGAATTAAATTTTGGCACAAAACTCATCTGCTCACAAAGACAAACTGCACTCATACTTAATGAGTCTTCCTACTGTATTATCCTACTGGGATACGCAAAGTACCTGTGGTAGGTATTTCTTCTCATTTCCTTAAGAAAGAGCAACAAACTATTATCAACAGATTCTATAAAACTGCCAGGAAGAATTTAGACACAGTTTATACTCCTTAATATATATCCACATGATCCACACTCAAAGAGAATGTGGGCAATGCACGTGAAATTTCAGTTTACTGGTTCTTTCACACTGATCTCATAGCAACTACCCATTTCTACCTCCTATCTTTCAAATTCAACACTGTCATCTGCAATGACACTAAACTAAGTTATCAGATAATCTGAGGATACCAAAACTGGCAGGACAGGCTGTATCAACAATGAGATTTCATACAGGATAATTTTTCTTGAACTTATGACAACATAACTTTCATAAAACCTTACCAGGACTTCCCTGAAGAAATTGTCACTTAAGTAGGTATTTGAAGAAACAACTCTCCCCAGGTCTTGCAAGAGAAAGTGGTATGTCTTACCTCTCTTTACAGAAACTCCCACCTACTGTGAAAGGGAAAGATCTCCATCCTTTCAACAAAGTTGTTCTAGCTGAGACAAAGTAAGCAGTATTGAAATATTAAAAAAAAACCCCAAAAAACCCAACCAAAACCCCATTTCTCGTGTCCTTCATCCTCTTGACTTCCTAGTATAGCCTCTTGCTGATACTACCAGCTTTTTACAGGCAGCAGCAGAAATGAGATAACTGAAGTTCTCCTTTTTGCCAGTAGGGTTCTGAAAATAAGGAACAAGGCTGGACAGATTTTTTTTTTTTAATTTTTCCTTTTACTAAAAATCTGCTGCTTAGAAGCAACAAGGAAAGCACAACTGAAAGCCTGTATGCATGTAGTTCTGCTTGACTGGCATAAGTGAGGGCTTTTGCATTGTCTCCTGCATCTCCCTCAAGTTCCCACTTCTACCTTGCTCTCAAACTGGAGCCTGCACAATTGTCTAGTAAATTGACTAACAGTCAAAACTTTACCTGACAAAGAAATCAATCTTTTTCAGCTGGATCTGCTCACTAAAGCGGCTACCACATGCCTGCACAAGCAGTATGACCAGAACAAGGTGAGAATGTGTGTCAAGAAGGAAGGACATGACCATAGCAGGGCTAAGACATTTACTGAAGCCTGTGTTGCAGAAGCAACTACTAACATTTGAAGTGTTACTCTGCATTACAAAATAAAGTGAGAAATTATATCTCCCCAGATTCAGAATAAGATTCTCAAACAGCAGTCCCCTCCCATTCCAAGCTTAGAATAACATCTCAAGGCGAAGTACCCTGAACACAGCCTTTACATCTCTTAACTGGTGTGGAGTACCTACATCTATCAACAGCAAAAAGAAAACAAAACAAGAAAAATAATGAAATGAAAACACAACCAAGGATAAACACCTTATACAAGATCACAGATGATCAACTGTGAGTAGAAAGCAAACAGTCTAAAAGGACCTGGAAGTTCCAGTAGTTCTTCAGCACTGTCTCAGAATCCCACAGTACAGCTCAGTGGCAAATATCAACTATGGCTGTCTGATTTCTGCCTTCTAATTTTGACACCATTTATATACTGGCATTTGAAGCCTCATTTTGCACAGAACCACTTGACTCCTGCTGCCTCTTCAGCTGTACTACCTAAAAGCCTCCAGTGCTATAGATTACCCTCTTAATGACTTGTCATTTTTCTGACAGACTAAAACTCAATACAGAAATTAATCTGATACTGAAACAGCATAAAGAGGAATTAAGGAAAAAGCATTTCAAGACATTATCTAAGTGAAAAGCTGCCCTAAATATTTTTATGTTTGAATGGAATAATAATGACAAAAAAAATTACCTTGATTTCAATGTTTCCCACTTTAGCAGTTGATCTTATAATGGGTCTTCCCACCAAAGCTGGAAAAATGTGCTCTGGAAAATTTGAGCCTGCATAGCCACATTTCACAAACTGAAAAGGAATAAATAACTTTGTTAGAACATGCATTACTTTTGTTTACTAACAGAAACCTGGTTTGGGGTAAAAACATAAAAGGCCAAATTTAAGAGCATCTGTCCCACTGGAAACCAGATGGATTTATACTTTCAAGTCAATTTTGCACATTTTGGATGATGCATAGATCTATAAAACTGAATTATTTTCCAGAACGTTTTCTGAATCAGACTGACAGATTTTTGAGAAATAGTATTACATTTCAATGTACTTATTTGTTTTATCAAAAAAAGGTCCGTTCTTTTAACCTGCATTTCCTGCCACTCTATAAAACAGGTCTCTAACAACCTGCAATCCATCATTTTGTAATGGATCACAGTACCCAATGAGATCAAATCAAATCACCTCTCCAATGAGAGCACAACGTTGCATACTGAATTACACGTCAGAAAACAAAACAAAGCCTTGTGAATTCAGGTGTTACACTGCTATAAAAAGTGTTTAATAGTGAACTAGCAGGTAGTGTGTGCAATTCAGATGGATTTCTCAGAGTTTCATAATTTTCAGGGTTTCTTTTAGGGATAAACATATGAGCTTGCTGCAAGCATGTCTAACAACTACAGCACAACCAAAACCAGCTCAGCTGATGGCAGCACACACCAAACAGGATACTCCAAATGGGTGTTTTTTACCCAAATATGTACTAAAGGAAGCTTTATATCACTGGGTCCCAAAGTGTATACACTCAGAAAACAGTGAGGATTAACTGAGCACAAAAGAAGAAATTTTTATATATATATATAGTCACTAGAGGAAGCCTTGTTTGTTAAACAAGAACTTTAAATGTGTTAGCAAGAAGACAGAATTCTAGGTAGCAAACATCAACAAATGATGCTCTTCAGCTACCCTACTCATTCATATACCCTACCCTGATGTTCTGCCTGCAGTTCATATAGATCAGGCTTCTCTTTTTTTGACACATACTTTGTTTACTGCAATGTATCAGCACACCAGAAGAAAATCCTGCTGTCCCAAAATAAACATGATGCATTTGCATCTACAGAATTACTCAACCATCTACTGATAATGGTGATAACACAGCATTACAGTATCATTCAGGTCAGAGGGAACATCAAGCGCTGTCTCGTCCAACCTTGGGCTCCAAAGCAGTCAACACTCAATTGAGATCAGGTTGCTCAGGGTTTTGACCAGCTAGGCATTGAAAGCCTCCAAGGACAGACAATTCACAGCCTGCTTGGGACCCTGGACCATTTCTGCCTGTATTAAAGTACTTGTCCACTCTTTTGCTTATATTAAGGGCCAGAAGTACCCAGGAGTCTGCATATTCAAGAATGCAGAGACTAAGATGAGAAAGCAAAGAGTAGCCACAAGCATGTCTGGATCACACTACTTGAATACACCAGAAGACTTTACCAGAAGTTTTATACCAAAGGAAACATATGGGACATTTTGAAGGACGGAGCTGAGTCCAAATAATGGTGCCCAAATTTATTTATTAAAAATAAAACAAACAAAACAACAGCACCAACACCCCCCCCCTTTCAGACTTGACAAATATTTAGGTATACTTGTTATAAATTTTGTTATGCAGGACCCAGTCAAGCTAATAGGCAGTTCTATAAAACAGCCTATATAATCCCATCCTCTAGTTTAGGGTTTCATAAATTGTTTCAAGTACAACCATAAGGGCCTCCAGGTAGCCCATGCATTTCTACCCCCTTTGCTTACAACTTTTCCTCCTTTTGTTCCTCCCATGAAGCAACTTCCCTACCAGTCATCACCAATGATGTTGGTCAGCAAAAATGAATCTTTACAACTCAAGCTACTGGAGCACCCCCAAGAAGCTTCCCTACTCACACTTTTAAATCCTGGTGACTGGGTAAATAAGATCCCAAGGTGTATACAGCACTGGAGGATGGGATTATATAGGCTGTTTTATAGAACTTCCTACTAGCTTGACCAGATCCTGCACAACTGAGATATACAACCAAAATGGCTACTGTACAAAGTCAGCGAGTGCCTCTTGGCCAACATCAGAAGTACTTCTTTAAATCACATTTAACTGTGCTGACCTACAAAAACACTATTTTAAGTTCTTACTATCTGAACCATAACTTCCTGCCCCTTTCAGTGTTAAAGCCTTGACACACCTTCTTGTGTAGTTAATGTTGACAATTAATAAATCCTAGATTTTAAAAGCAGACTCTTATTACTCCAACCAGCCTAAGACACAATCAAACCCATAATTACTGTGAACTACAAAGAGCAAGATTAAGCTTGGATATTCATGATCTGTTGCCCACCTCTTTTAGACCGCAACAGAGAGCCTTAAAGTTTGCTAAACTCAACAGTAGACAGGGCAAACTTTTAACTCTGTCTCTTCCCTTTCAAATTCGAAATTTACCCCTCCAGGCTACATGAAAACGTGGTGAAGATGAGAACAAGTCAGATGCATACATCAGCTTCACCATCAACAAGAGCATCCCCACTGTAGTATTCTCCCTGATGGGATACTGAATATTCAGCTGGTTCTCTAGGTCCGTGATAACATAATATTGGAAAATATGTCTGAAGAACCAGACTTTGTAAAACTACCAATAGTACGTACAAAACACAAATGTAAACATACAATAGATTTTCAACAACTCTAGATTTTTGAGAAGATACAAGAAACACAAGATACTTTTCCTTTCCTCACAGAAGATCCTCCAAAATAAATCTTCAGTAAAATTCTACGAATTGCAGTAGGTTGGAACATAATCAACTTCTCTTATCCAGTGGCAGACATTAAATGTTACTGCTCTTTCCACTCTTGATTTGAAACCTTCTAAAAAATTAAAGTGCAGTGTACTTGTTTCTCTTTCATCCCTTATTATGAATGCCCCTTGAAACAATTATCAAATAATTTCATTACAACGTTTAGTGCACACCAGATCTTGAACTGTAACAGTGACTCAATGAATTTACACACCTCTGTAAGGAAGTCAAGAGTTTATCATAAAACATTCTGAATGTATATAAAAAATTAACTAAGAACTGCTACTCAGCCTGCCTGTGTGCAAGACCACATATGTTAGAAGTTTTACCATATATAGTTTCTTCTCCATTTCCCTGTGGTTTATACCGACTCTTTCACTTCCTACTGAGTCATCAAACAGTAAGAACTTTTATGTGTAAGTGTTCCTTCAAACAAAAAGAATGAGGAAGCTCACATGACATTTTAAAATGAATACTAATATTTTTATCAGGTCTCTGTGAGTCATACTTTCCATTGATGCCACTCTCAAACAAAAACCCTAAATACAATTAGGACAGCTTTACAGGCCAGTAACTTACTATTTGTCCTGCAGCAATAAGAACATCCACCTCTAAAATGCTTTAGACCTTTGAGGTGTCACTGCCCGCCTCTCTTCTACACCACATGTTGCAAGAACTTCCTTCTAGTCACCTCTTCCTTGTCAAAGACTGGTTGCAGCTAGATACATTATAAGTCCTATTGCAGCATCAGGAGTACAGTAAATTTCAAACACAATCCTAAAGTTA
The DNA here is from genome assembly GCA_025345505.1 of Todiramphus chloris collaris. Taxonomy (NCBI): domain Eukaryota; kingdom Metazoa; phylum Chordata; class Aves; order Coraciiformes; family Alcedinidae; genus Todiramphus; species Todiramphus chloris. The sequence goes on from JANVCC010000020.1 coordinate 54,777,719, forward strand.
AAATCATGTCTGATTTTTCTAAAGATATTCTCCATTTTTATGTAGTATTTCTAGCACCTGGCAAAATATTTATTCTCAACCATGGTTTTAAGTATGTCATATCACACACTGTCTCAGAAATCAATCTGATATGAAGCATCTCTTCTTTGTCATACAGAAAAAATATTATTATGAAAATACTGGTTTGACAAGATAGGATTACTTGATAATCTCAAGATGCATCTGAGGCTTGTGAGATGTACCAAATGTAATTTTCTTCCAGTTTAATTATCCCACTTCAACAGAAATATATGGAATTTACCAATTACTTCTTGATATACTGCTCTCTCACAGTGAACTCCATGGGCAGGGTACTTCCACGGGTTCATTTTCCTGCTTAGAGGCTGAACACAACCTGAAGTGACACAGGCCCCTCCCCTCAGCACTAAAACAGCACAATAAAAGCACCTTCCCCTGTTTTAATTATTTATATCCTGCTGGTATAACTCATGTGGAGGGGGATGAACTATCTCTCCCAAATATCTCTCGATTTAAAAGCACACACAGATACATTACACTGTACAAAACCTGCGTTGCCAACCCAGCCTGGGAAATTGGGGAAAAATAATGGCTTCTGCCCCATGTCTCCGTCTTTACTGGGACCAGCCAAAGCACAGCACTGCTGTCACTACCAATATACTAAACATTTTACAACTCAGTGATTTACTGCTATGTAAAGGACCACATTAAAGGATGAAGCTCGGAGGTTTTTTTTTTTTTAATATATTGGCCTGACAATAAGAGTATTAAACAAAAAGCTTCTATGTCTCTTTGTAAGAAAATTGTAAATGCTTTTTTTAATTTCCTTTTTTTAAAGGGTAGTGTAATAAATGGCCAAAGGCTCCAGACTCCAGTGATACTAATTTTTGCTACAAGAAGAAAACCAAGACTGTATCAGAAGTGTCAAAAACCATGTTGTTCATCCTAGACTGTTCTAATCATTTCAGATGCCAATTGGAAAACCCTCTAATTCAGGATGCTGAATCTCTTACAATGACATCCTTTGTCTCAACTATTCCTCCTGGGCTTAAAAAAAAAATTCTTTATAGAAAATGTTTATGTATATATATTTATATATAACTTTTTTTTTTTAATTTCTATTGAAGAGATATACAGGCCATCAGCTGTGTTAACTCTCTACATAGTATTTCCTTACTGGGGGACACCTTAGATTGGTAAACAAAATTACCAAGGGAGAAAAAGGCACCTACAACATCTTTTTGCTTTAAGATATGACATTTTCACTTCCTGCCAAAGTGCTCAAAGCCTGTGGACAAATGGATGAATTTCTGGTGGTTGCCTGCATGACAACAGGGGGCAGAAAAGATGAAAGGATGGGGAGAAAAACCTTTTGGGCAATTCTAATGAAAGATGGTCAGGACAACAGACAGAGGGACAGACAGACAGAAACACCTGATTTTGAGCATGCTGCAATCAGAAAGTATTTAAAAGGAAAAAGAATTTTTAAAAAGTATTAAAAAACCAAAAGGTATTAAAGTATTAAAAAAAAAAAAGTTCTATTTTGACCACTAGCTGCAAAAAACAAAAAAAAACCACAAACCCCCAACTTTTTCCTAAAACTAATAATCCTGCGTACAGAGAACATCTGCCTGGTTACTCAAAAATAATGTTGTCATTCAAAAATAAAAATAAAAGGTGCATTTTCGGTCAAGTGCTCGTTGGTAGAGAGATTTACTCAGGTCTTGTAGAGAAACAGCGAAATTCCGGGGGAGGGGAAGAGGGGGCCCAGCACAGAGCCCCAGACGCCCCATCACGCTGAAGACCCCCGACTGTAGATTTTGCTCAGCCGGTTTAGAAACAACGGAACAACCGGCAACCGCTGGGATTGGCGTTTTTTCCGCCCCGAGCTCCCACCGCCCATTCATTCCTCAGACCCGGGGCGGCGACTGCCCTCGGGCCGGGGATGGCGGAGAGCCGCGAACGCGGGGGTCGGGGGGGGGGGGGAAAGAGGCCGAGACCGGTAGCGGCGGCAGCAGGCCGGGCGCGGCTTACGGGCGTGCCAGCAGGAAGCCGGGCCGCGGAGGGGCGTGGGGCGTTTTTCTGCTTCCCCTTTCCCCTACCCCCCCGCCGCGACGGCGGCCAAGGCGTGTCCCGGTGCCGGAAGGACTCACCCCGGTGCCGTTGTCGCACACCACCACCTTTCTGCCCAGCGTATCCATCGCTGCGCGCCGCCGCCCCACACCGACCGACACGCACGCACGCACGCACGCACGGACGCTGCCGCCGCTGCCGCTGCCGCTGCCCCTACCGCCACCGCCCTTGCCGCCACCGCCGGGCCCGCCCAGCGTGCCCGCCGCGCGCGCACACCGGAAGCCGTCATCGCCCGCCACCGCCCAATCAGTGCCGAGACACCCCCTCCCACTCTTCCCCCCCGCCCCCCCCCCGTTGCCGTGGCGATGGCCTTTCTCCCCGCGGCCTGCCCTGTTCCCTCCGTCCCGGGAAGGAAAGCGGCCCGAATATCGAGCCAAAGAACCGGAAATATATATATATATATATATTATATTTTTTTTTTTTTTTTTTTTTTTCCTGCGTTTCACCTATGCGGAGACGGGGACGGTGCCTCGGCGACGGTGGTGGAGGGGGGATGGTGTCACCGATCTCCCCTCGGCTGCTTGTGCTCTCGTGACAGACAGACACATCCGCTATCGCCTCAGGAGAGCACGCACGAGGTGCCCTCCGCAGCCGTGGCAGAGAGCTGGACAGGAGCAACATCATCTGCCTCCTGAAGAGAGCAGGCCGCAGGCCTGGGGGTTGCCTGGCCCCCCTGCTCTCCTCCCAAGCACTCTGCACCACAGTGGGTTTATCTGCCATCTCTCCTTGTGTTATAAGTTAGATTCACGAATTTATGTGAGTCACAGCCAATACAAAATTTAAGAATTTATTAAGCAAGCGACAGCAAGCAAAACAGCG